>JAESVK010001098.1:924055-946380 GCA_017140935.1 Hamamelis virginiana
TTATTATTTGAATTGCAGTTTTTTTCCAAGTCAGTTTTCTCAGAAACCAACCGTCGGATCACTGTGATTTTTTGCAGGCATGAGAAGCACTGCCTGAATAGAATATCCAACGGTCGAAATGTGAAACTGTGTCCTGCATCACCCCCAAAAGGGGGTGACCGCATTTTTTTTAAAATACGGCCGGCCTTACCTCAGAATTTCTGTATATATATATATATATATATTTTATTTATTGAATGATCTAAAAATGGGGCAAGATTTTTTATCCAACAAGAAGCATGTCCGAGCTTACCTACTAAGGGCACCAATTCTTAGGAGGGAGAAAGAGTAGGTACCAGAGATTCTGGTACCTACTCTTTCTTTTCTTTTTTTCAATCAATAAGTAGAATCCTCTGTTACAAATCACTGCTAATGATCTTAACCTATGTCTGGAGAATTAATTACATAGAGTGTATTTTTTGTCATTTAGGGTTGACATTTTCTTTTCTTTTTTTTATTAATTAAAGATCACGACTTGGATGCTATTGCTTTTCATTCTAAATTTTATATTTGGCTTGGCATCTAACTACAATCAACTTGAACAAATTGTATGTAAGAGTTGTTTTCCACATTTGCGCACTCTTTTTGAAATACTCTTGCATTTGACCATGGGTCATTCCTGCAAATATCTTGGTTATGATCACTCATTTTCTGTTTCAATACACTACGTAATGTTTGGTTATCAATAATGCAACACAACCCCTTAAAATAAGTAATAAAGGCTGTCTTTACCAACTAAGAGTATGCTGTAGAGATTTTAGTGGTAGGAATGAAGTATTATGGGTTTAGGGGAAAACAAGGATATGAATAGGCTAAAGATAACGTAGACACAGAAGAAAATAGAAAATAGAGCGATTGGACCCCACTAGGGCAAGAAGAGTCAAGAGACACGATTCTAGGGTTTGTGGAATCACACCACAAGAAAGTATAGGATCTCACATTCTCACCACGCACAAATGCACCAAAAGGGGCCAAGTATATGGCCTGACTAAAGAAGTTGCTTAAAAGCCAAGTATTTAGAGGCCAAGTATAATCAGGAGGTTACTTCATGAGAAAGTACCCCGAACGAAAAAGTAACCTGCTGGGGATACTTCTAAACCAATTAAACTTCTTACTAAAAAAGGGTTTTAATTTCCCCTAAGCTACTAAAGAGGTTTATTAAGAGCAAAGTAGTCAAACTCTCTACGACTACAAAATCCCCCAAGTATGACAAAATTACAGAAATGCTCTTATTCCCTCCTAATTACAGTTTTGAGGCTAATGAAGTTCCCAAGTCATTTCAGTTTCATACCTGATCAAAGCTGGCTTTCTTCTCCTGTACATTTTTATATATTGTGCAGCATCCCCATCAATTGATTAGATGCTTTTTATACCAATTTCACTCATTTACATTCTGTAACTTATGGGTTTGTAGGTGCTTCTAACTTCATGTAAGGTGATGGCTCCTTTTACACCATTCTTCACTGAAGTTCTTTACCAAAATATGAGAAAAGTTTGCAATGAATCAGAGGAAAGCATTCATTATTGCAATTTTCCTCAAGAAGAAGGAAAGGTACTGTTGCTCTCTGAATTAGTTGTGTAGTTTCTATCCGATTGATTCAAGTTGTGACACTTAGTCATGGATTTTAAGCCACAAATTTACTGTCGATTTAGAGGTCCGGCCTGAATTTGAATTTATCCGACTGCCAGATTTGGACTATTAAAATATTTAAAAACTAATGAAACTTTTGTCTGTATTTTAATAAAGTTTAACTGAATTTCTGAAGAGTGCATCTAAATTTCCTGCCCAACTGATAGAAATTTAATGAACAGCGAGCTTCTTCAATTTTTTCACCCAAATTTGGATGAATTTTCCGAATTAGCTGAGTTATTTTTCATGATTTAGCCACAATTCAGTTTGGAACCCAAATTTCACTTATTTTTTTCAATATTCAATATATTAAACATATAAGAAATTCCTGTCTTTTCTAAACCCGACTTTATCAAATTCTAATGGAATTTTAGAGAGGAGAACGGATTGAACAAAGTGTTGCAAGGATGATGACAATCATTGATCTTGCCCGCAATATTCGTGAGCGTCACAACAAGCCTTTAAAGACTCCGCTCAGGTGTGCTTATGACTTGCCATTTATTGTGTTGTTCTTTAGTTACATGATTCTGCTCTCTCTCTCTCCACATTGCTGATTTATGTTCTTCCCTATTTTATCTTTTTTTTTTTTTTTTTTCATTATTTCTGATAACTGCAGGGAGATGATAGTAGTTCATCCAGACACAGAGTTTCTTGATGACATATCTGGAAAACTAAGAGAGGTTTGTGAATCATATCGCAACTTATTGATCTATTGTATTTAACTTTATGTATGCCAGCTTATGAGAGTTATCAGTTGTCATATTCAGCATGTTTTTGGCTATATCTTCTTTTAATGGCTGAAGTACACTTTCCACTCTTCATTGCAAACTGTCATATTTAATCGAGTGTGAGAGCTGATTTTGTATCTAGCCTAACCCACCCAACTGTCCAAATCATCATTTTTCATATCTATTTTTCCCTGATTCTTGCTTTCTATCTTTTTATTGTTTAACTTAGTTTTAAGGCAATATGCTGAAATGGAACTTGGCTATGTGCTATTTTTTTTTTTTCTCGACAAACTTCTCGTGTTATGTTCACAGAAGAATCTTTTCCAACTGTTTTTTTTCTCTATTAGAAATAAACTAGTACAATTGACATAGATGGTTTTTGGAAATTTCTAAAACTTGAGCAAAATGGGTCTCGGAAGGTCTATTGCTGTCAGATGTGCTCTCTTTTGGTTCGCTGATAGCTGATTAGCGATGACACTATTGCTGTCAGATGTGACTTCATTCTGAAAACAACCTTGAACAAAGCTGTAATTAGAATTTTTTGTCTAAACCAAGCAAAACTGAGATTTCATGATCTTTTTTATGTTCACAGTGTTTGCTCTGATATAGTTGATTCTGAAATTTGTTTTATCCCTCGTTTGATAATTTCATTATCTTGCTTGTCTTCAATACATTTGGATACATATTACATTTCAACTTATGGCCAGCTGTAGTTTTTACACAAATATATTCTTCTTATTTGTTTCATTTGGACTTCTCTCTGTCACATTTTATGCTTTGAGTTTAAAAGGGTAATTAATTTCCATTTGCACTGTAGTATGTACTAGACGAGCTCAATATAAGATCTGTTGAACCATGCAATGATGCTTTGAAGCATGCCTCTTTACGTGCGGAGCCTGATTTCAGGTATGTAATGTATATTTTTTTTCCCATTAATGTTATGCTTCTTTATGTTCCGATTACCTATCAGTCTAGTGGGCATGTATCCCCACATTTAGGGGAGAGGTTTCAAGTTCGAGCACATGGAAGCACACCCATATCCATTTGTTGATATTAATAGGGTTTGGGATAGGGGGTAGGTTTCTATCGATTCGCAAAAAAAAAAGGGCACTTTTCACGTGTTCGTGCTTTTAGTGCCTACATCTAATGTCATTGGAACTAGTGTATTGGGTAAATGGATTGGAAAATGTGCTTACATTTTATGTCATTGAATCTAGTGTATTAGGTAAACGGCTTGGAAAATCTATGGGAATCGTTGCCAAGGAAGTCAAAGCAATGACCCAGGAAGATATTTTAGCTTTTGAGAAGGCTGGAGAAGTTACTATTGCCTCGCACTGTTTGAAGCTTACTGATATTAAGGTGCATCATCATTTTGCTGTGTTAATCTATCTCCTTTTGGTTTCTTATTTGATATATCCATTTAATTTGGTTTTTTTATGTAGCCAACCATCTACTTGATTGTAAAAATGAACATTATAAAGAAAAGGTAAATCTTTCCATGTGAACAAGAAAGGCATCAATTTTCGTGCAAAGGAATCCTTTAATTTATCATTATATGGGAATGGGAATCTGCCGCAGAATATAGAGATAACAGCATAAGACCACAGTGCCTTCAAATAGTAATAACCATCCTTGTACATGCACTTCTAATCCCACCAGAGAGAAATGGTGGGAAGAACTTCCACTAGGGTTTTTACAAAATAAATTAAATCTTCAACATTGACATAGAACATGACATAATTTGGAAAGAATTTCCCACAATTCTGTTTGCTTTAATGGAAAACAGTTCATAATTAAAGGCTCCAAATTTATGTGTATATTTTACCATAAAGCTTGGTGAAAACTATGTCGCATCTCGTTAGTTAACTTCAGGGTAAAACATCTTTTTACTCCTGGAAATGTTTTCCATTAAGACAAACAAAATGTATGGAACACTTTTAGGTGCTGTTTCAACATGTTTAAGAAGTCAAGCAATGAAAACTTAGTTCTCTGTCAAGAAATGAATTATACTAAAACAAATGAAGCCTTTAAAAAACTACTATCAATACTGAAACAAGTTTAAAAAACTATATGCATAATTGGTGAAAGGACAAGATAAATTCCCTCAAAGCATGCACTTTGCCCTAGGCAGTATTAACTTCTAACAGTGGTTTGTCTCAATTGAAAACATAGACGTAGCCACTGGATTATACTTCCAAGTTTTATAACTCTATCTCCTGATAATACTTAATTTATTGCTTTATATTTTTATCATTTGTTTGCATTCTGGTTTATTCCAAATGGAAAGTATCATACCGCTCTTGGAAAACAAGCACCAGTTCAATCTGTAAAATTCAACTTGAAACCTAACCGATCAGGTGACCTTTCTGGACCATATGTTTTGTTCTAGAGGTGGCAAACTAGTGATGTAACTTTCATGTGTGTTGGGAATGTTCCACCATGAGATAGATGGTTGGCAGCTCACTTATGAGATGTTATGATTTGAGTAATTTACAAGATTATGATAATATCACTCTTTTGGAATTTTAGGTTGTCCGGGAATTCAGACGTCCTGATAACATGACAGAGAAGGAGATTGATGCAGCAGGAGATGGTAATGATTATCAGTGACAACTCGATAGTATATTAGTGTGTGTGTGTGTGTGTAATGATTGGTCTGTATGCTTTAACGGTTTTTGTGTCATGTTTTAGGTGATGTTTTGGTCATTTTGGATTTGCGACCAGACGAGTCATTGTTTGAGGCAGGGGTTGCTCGTGAGGTAAACTGCCAAACATATTGTTGGGAGTATGTTTGTTTGGATGAATGTCATTCTTATTATTTTGAGTATATAAATAGTTTCTCTCTTAATATATCAGCGTTAAGGATTCCTTGTTTCATTTCTTCTCTTTGTAATTTACTTTGTTGATGAAAAATAAAAAGGGATAACATCCATATGATTAAATTGTCAATTTTTGGATTAGAAACATGTCCTTTCGCTAAATCATGATTGATAAGGTGACATCTACTTGAATATTTCTGTTTTTCGTTTTCCATTCATTAAAGTTACTGTTATAATTGGGGAAAGAAAGAGAACACTTTTTTAATGAATAGATTTTTTGATCTTCAACCATTGTAGATTGTTAATAGAATTCAGAAGTTGCGGAAAAAAGCTGCCCTTGAACCTACTGACATGGTGGAGGTTTACTTCAAATCATTGGACGATGATAAGTCAGTCTCGCAACAAGTTTTGAATTCGCAGGTAAGATTCTGAGGTGTAGTACTATCTTAATATTTATTGGCAATATTTTCCATTTAATTGAACTTTTAGTGATACACGGATTATGCAGCTTTACCTCTTTAATTATCATGCTAGATGAGAATATCACCATAATTCATTTTGGATAAAGTGATGATGATGACACTTTTTCTTTTTCTTTTCATTTTTATGAGAAATTAGTATTATTAACAAAAAGAACAAAGAAATACAACTAAGAAGGAAGAGGCATCCTTCTAAACTGAAAGACAATAGTATACAAGCCAAACCCAAAAAATAAATAAATAAAACAAAACAAAATAAAAATAGAAGCAGAAAAACAAAATAAAGCGAAACAAAAATCTCTCTAATGTTCTGGGAAAATCGCCATGCTCCCACACACCTCGATCTCACCCAGCCTGTAACAATAGAAGCGTCTCCAGAATATATTTCTTTACTAAGTTGGTACAATTTGTGAATACAGGCATGAGTTGCACTTTGACAATATATGATGTTAGATATTGTAATTCTCCACAATCTGGATACTGAAACACAGCTATATTTTATGTTGATATGCCGTTTTACTGTGGTTATGTGGGAGAAGTATTAATGAGTAAAGAGAAATATTTACCATCAACAATATGTCGTGTTCTTCGGCACGAGTACATAATTCATTATTAATGGATGAAAAATTATAATATTCTAGTTGTCCTACATATAGTTTTCAAATATATGCTTTGTTTGAATGCGGTTATGTGGGAAAAGTTTTAATGAGAAAAGAGAAATACTTACTATTAACAATATGACATGTGTCCTTAGTCACAAGTACATAGTTCATTATTAGTGAATGAAAATTATAATATTCTAGTGGTCTTACATTTATTTTTCAAATCAATGTCAGATGTGTGTTGTGTTAACAATCATCTATCATACTAACTACTGAAATACCCTACATATTATAGCTAAATTGTGGTGTTCATGTGCAGGAACTCTACATCAGGGACGCTCTTGGTTCTCCTTTGCTTCCTTCTACTGTGATTCCACCACATGCTGTAAGTTGTGTTGAATATTCCATGTTTAATACAGTTTCAGGATTTTAAAAATATTTTAAATATGTTAGAAATGTGATCTCTATGAGGTGGCCAAGATCTTGGTTGAAACGAGGCAAGGTGATCGAGATCTCGGCCGAGAGGAGACAAAATGTCTGAGATCTCGGTTGAGACAAGAAGGGGAGATATCTCTTCATATATTCGACTCGAGAAAAATTCCCATCTCAGTCCCTGCCTAGACCAAGATGACCTAGATGACTCAGCCCACTCATCTTGGTCTCGGCCCAGACCTTGAACTATGTAAACGCTTCTCTGGATATTCTTTTCTTATAGTTGAAGGTTCTCTATTTTTGCTCCTTATTAAACCTAGGTTACACTGGTTATTTTTGTGCCTGTATGTCTTTTGAGTATGGCTGAATCATTGTCTGAAGAAGGCTCACACACACACACACACACATATATATATATCCTGTTTTGTTAATTTATGGGTTTCTCGTGTGTCTACTTGATAATTTATATATGCTGGTGTACCAATTGCAGATCATCCTTTATGAGGAGAGTTTCCACGATATTTCTAATTTGGCATTTGTTATCATTTTGGCAAGGCCAACATTAGTATTCAATTCAGAAGCGGTTCTGTCACTATATGAAGGTCTCTAGTCCTTAAACCCCCAACCTCTCCCCCCCACCCCTCTCTCTCTTTTCTTCCCACCCCACCTCTCTTTCCCTACACACTTTTGTTTGGATGTTTTCATCGAGGAACTCTTCTTCATCTTCTTTCTATCTTTATAAATGTTCTTCAATGGTTGCAGGAAATGAAAAATATGCTCAAGGGTTGCAGACTTATTTGCTTTCTAGAGACCATAATAATCTAAAGGCCGAGTTTCAGCTCGGCAGTGGAAAGGTTTGTTTTTAATTCCTGACCTCAACATGCTTCAGTTGCCCTCTCGAAAAGTATGGATGACCACAAAAGTACTGTTTTCACTTTCTTTCTTTCCTGGTTTTTTGGTCAGATTAAGGTGGATGACATAGAAAAGCAACCTGCCATTGATGTGGTGTTGGGAAAACATCTATTCCTTACAGTTGGAGACTACTTTTTGAGCAGAAAAAGTTAGTGATTTCACTACAACTTATTATTTTACATTTCTAAATTAATTTTGTTTTTGACTGTGGGGTTGGGGGTGGCCTAGTTTAAGCGACACAAATTACACAAGCCTGCCAAATCATTACTTGCAGGCGCTATTTGTTGTATAAATGAGCATACCTTTACTATTTAAGGAGAACTATTACCAATTTATGAAATGGTTGTTTCAATTTCTTCTTTTTTTGTTTTGTTCTTTGTTTTTTTATTTGTTTTTTGTTGTTGTTGTTGTTTGGTTTGAGAGGTGGGGTTGTGCGGTTATGGGGTAGGGAATTTTATTTAAAGTGATATATACAGTAATATTGTTTGATATACCTATTGTGGGGTAGACACATATGAAAGTAAATACTCTGGTTTGTGATCCAAAGAAGTGTCCATAGAGCAGTAGCAGCAGCAGCCTTGCGGAGGAAGTCTGCCACTTGATTCCCTTTCCTGTAGTGAAAACGGATGGTCACATTGTGGAATCTAGTACAAACTGTCATGAAGCCAAGCAGTAGGTAATGGTAATGAATTAGGTTCCCGTACTGTCTCCTGCATAAGGCATAAATGGTTGCAAGAGATTCAGTTGCTATAGCTGTTTCAAGGTTTATAGCTGCTATAAAATTGTTAGTTGTTTAGTAAATATGATGGTGATCAGATGTGTAAAAGCTCAGAACCGAGAGACTGAGAAATGCAATGCTTCTGTTCCATTTTGCATTTGCATTTGCACCAACAATTGAGGATTACATACAGGATCCTTTCCTATGCCCAGCCTAGATTTACAGGGTTATCCACAATATATATATACATATACAGAAATGTTCCATTGGGTCCAGGCCCCATTTGGATAAATATGGTCCACTCATTGGGATAGTTTGGACAGGTATTTTGAAAAATCGTCCGTTGGATTAGATACTTCTGTTACGTATGTCATGTCTGTCAAAAATCACAGTGATCCAACGGTTGGTTCATGAGAAAACTGTCTGAAAAAAACTGACACCTAAAGAACGATAAAATGTCAATGTTTTTCAGTCTCCATACCTCCAATTAAGGTAGTGCATTGGAGGTTGAAGTGTGGAATTTGGTCAAGAAGGCCATGATCCCTTTTTCAGCCTCCATTTCTCTAATCAAGGCAGTTCACTTCCCAGAGAATCAAATGTGTAATGTGTTTACTTTCCTAGTGAACCTGGATCCTCTACTTGTACTTTTCTATGTTTGTATTTGCTTGATATCTTAGATCATGACACATCATCAAAAGTGAGATGAATAGTATATTTTAATGACATGGCATGATCTTAACATCTAAGCAAATACACAAGCACAAAAAATTATAAGCAAAGAATTACTAGGGCCGTAAATGAATTAAATCATTCGTGAGCAGCTTGCGAATGAATTCCATTAGGGCCCTTTCAAACTTGCTTGATTATTAAATAGCTCATATCCAAGCCTAGAATTTAGAATCATTCAATAAACAAGAAGTTGAGCAGAAAAAGTTGGTGATTTCACTAGAGCTTGTCTGTAACCCTAGTTGGAATTGACGTGAACTTGAGACTAGTGCCCTACTGGGCACAAAAACTATTATGTTTTTATTTCTATTTGCCGAGTAGTTCTATATAAAAATTAAAAATTAAAAGTAGAAGGCCGCTTAAAATTTTTATTTAAAAACCGGGAGAAATAGTTTCATGACACCAATGATCCATTGATCTCTCCTGGTACGGGAAACGGACCACAATTTGTTGCACAAAATGTTATTCTGAGGTTTTTTTTTTTTTTGAAACATGGGGTTTAGAATAACATTTACTTCACCTAAATATAATGGTAATGTATTTTGTACGTATAAATATAAAGGCGAGGGTGTAGCAGAAAGAGATTTCCCATTATCCGATCACAAGAAACAGCACTGCCCATTAACTATTTCAATCAATTTGTAAACTTCAAGGCTATCGTTACCAGCTATTACAAGGTACATCTCGTGCAACTTTGCAATCATGTATCCTATTTTCAGCCAATGTAAGATGAGTACATTGAAAAACTGGCCATTTTAATAATTTTTTCAAAAATCACATTAATCCAATAGTAAGTTTTTCAAAAAACCAACCCTAAAGAATTAATTAGTAACTGAGGCTTCAGTTATGGATGAGCAGAAATTTACGATATTCCCACAAGTAAATGTGAAGTTACAATAAAGTGAAAAAAAGAAAAAGAAAAAAAAAGGGTTGTGGCTGGGTAAAGAAATACACCCGGACAACACCTTTAAACTAATGATCTCAACCTGAACTAGAAACAGCTTCCTCACAATTCTCTGCCTCAAAAGCCTTTGTGGCATCATTGGAAAAATCGGGAGCTTTTGGAGTGAGTCCTAGCACTTTGAACATGAGTTGATCAGCATCAAAATCATTGTTCGGAGTTGTCAATAGCTTCTCACCAGTGAAGATGGAATTTGCACCGGCAAGAAAGCACAGTGCCTGCTCGGGCATCGAGAACCTAACTCTGCCAGCTGACAACCTAACCATTGCTTTAGGCATTACAATCCGAGCTGTTGCAATCATCCGAATCATTTCCCATATTTCAACTGGCTGAACAAAGTGGAAGAGAAATGACATCAGTTAAAACTATAACACCTCAAAGCAATCTGAATCTAATGTGGATTATAATTACCTTTTGATCTTGAAGAGGCGTGCCTTTAACTGCAAGCAAAGCGTTGATGGGAACACTCTCTGGGTGTGTAGGAAGTGTTGCCAGTGTATGCAACAAACCAACTCTATCTTCCTCAGCTTCTCCAAGCCCTATTATTCCTCCTATTAACAAAAAAGAAAAGGTACCCATCTATTCAATTTTATTTTATTTTTTTAAAAGGGAGCATCCCAAAAGGCTGTTCATCTTCCCTTAGCAAGAAACAAAATAATACGTTTGATATTGGAGATAGAGAAGAACAGGTGAAAGCTTAAATTAAAGGCTAGGGGGTTACCCCAAAATTAAAACAAAATTGTTAGGTAGATGATAAATCCATTGAAGAAAGAAACGCACAGAGAGGAAATTCCCTCATGAGTCATTCATGCAAAATTTCAAATGGCACTTTTGAAAGTGGTAACTTTCTAGTAAGTGATAACTTCCTTAATCCTTGAACCCTATAAGTCTACCCAGCTAACTTACTTGACTCATATCAGCTCTAACCTGAATAAATAAATAAGTAAAAATTAACTAATATTGAAAAACTTCAGTGTAAAATACTTTTATAAACTTATGTAACTAACAAAAAGTACTATAAGTACATTATACAATACAAAATTGAACAAATTTCCATGATTTTTATACACTTTTGCTGACTTAACATAATTCTTGAGCTCAAAGAAATTTTAAGCAGAAAACTGCAGAAATAAACCTTAATGAGATTTACTAAGAACTCCACAAGCTAAATAGGTCATTTTTTGAGTTAAATCAATAATTGGAGAGTAACAGCCTCTGAAATGTCAATTTATACAGCAATTGTTCCAATGAAAAAATAACCAATTTCATTGTTTGCCCCTTCTTATTTCTTTATCTTTAATTATCAAAAAAGAAAAAAAGAATAGAAAATTAACCAACTTTAATTGGCTAGATAACAATAAAAAATTCAAATCTCAAATTTGGTTCTCTACCACAAATATTCAAGTTGATATATATATATTATTGGGAGTTCAATAAAACTACCTGAACAGACATTAATTCCTGCTTCACGAACAAACTGAAGGGTTTCTAGGCGTTCATCATAAGATCTTGTGGTTATGATTTTAGGGTAATACTCTCTCGAGGTATCGAGATTATGGTTATAAGCTGTCAAGCCTGCTTTCTTCAGTTCCACAGCTTGCTGCTTCTCTAGCATGCCCAAGGTGCAGCACACCTCCATCCCCATGCCCCTGGTACATGACAGATACCTCTGACACAGTTTAGAAGTTTGATTGGAACGAAAAAATGTTAAACATGTTAAATGAAAATTTCAAATTAGTAAACAAATCAAGGAAAAGAAGAGACGACTAAAGACAAAACAGTGTGGATATTCTCTTAATGCCATTTTCTTCTTATCATTTTGAAAGCTTTTACAAAAAATTTAAGTAAAGTTCCCTTAGTGACAACAAATTGAACAATCTTAGGCTAGAAGACCATTAACACTGTAATAAGCTGTGTGATATATCACTCTAATTAGCTGTGTTGTATATTTCCAAAACCTTTGTTGCCACAATTAATCTTAAGGAAAACAGGACTAGTATTTTTTACTCCTGTCATCGAGTACAAGTCAACACCTTGGCCTGTTAAATATTCGAGTCTTCCCTTAGGTGGTAACCCCCATGCTGACGGATAATTGGATCCTGTTATTGAAATGGTTAGCAAGCACTTTACGCCTTTGCCACCTGGAGGAGATCTAATATTTCTTTAAGTGGTAGGAAAACTCTTATCCAAGCCACCTTTACCAACGTTCCTATCTCCTACTACCTTTCCATGTTCCATTCCAATTCCCAATCAAAGTCACTTCAATCCAAGAACAGTACCAGCATGATTTTCTTTGATCTGGGTTATGAGAATTTAAAAAATCCACTTAATTGATTGGCCTTAAGTTCATTGCCCTAAAACAAAAGGTAGTTTGGGCATTGGTGATGTGATTTCCAAGAAGAAGACCCTGGTGTTGTTTAGATGACACCCTTCACCAAAGTTAGAGAAAGAAGGTTATATAATATTCACTATATCTTTACCCATTCTTTCGGAGAGATAATATTCGCTATTTCTTTCTCCATTCTTTCTCCCCCTTTCTTACCCCCATCTCATATGTCTGGTAACATTGTTAACAGCTTTCCAAAATTGTACCAAACCATTTTACTCCTATTATTTCCTCCCATAAGTCATTGTCCTTAGCTTAATAAGAGCCTTCAAGCAACTAAACTAGATCAATAGTCTATCGTCTTCTAGTTAAATCACAACAGTTACGCTCTCTCCTTTTTTTTTAAGTAAATGATCTCTTGTACTCCAGTGAAGGCACTAGAGATCCCATATCACATCGCCAAACTAACAGCAAACATATTAAAGACCATTAGATCCCCACAAAGAGCATATACAATCATTTGTAATCCAAGGAAACAATAATGATATGGAGATCTGTAATAGAAGGAATAATGATACAAGCTCTGGTGCTTTCAGGAAATTGTTTTCCACTTTGAACACGGTGCCCTCTCCCCAAGTATAATATATTTGTTGTGACCCATAATTGATGTTTTGTTACCTTATTTCTTTCACATATTCAAGGATCTGGTTGAAGTTAGTCTTCCTTCCTACTGTGTCTCGCCACGCAGCACCCATGCAAAAACGTGTACTACCAGCCTCTTTTGCCTGCCAACACAAACAAACATGTCCAAATGATGCTACAAAAAAAGGGTGCCATAGCACATGCTGCACAAAATACATCAGATAAGCATAGAAAAATAATCCTACTAATTTTTCTGGGATATTGTAATACAATACATCTGCTTTAGATCATAAAGTAAAACTATTCAGCCAAAGTGTCCAAGTAGTAGGTGAAACATAACTTGTAAATATAATGTATAAAAAACACAAACACATAATTTTTCTTAAACAATTTATGTGGTTCGATATTCATTTATCTGTTGCCTATATTGCTACTCTAACTTAAACTATATTGCTACTCTAACATACTGTTGAGTAAACTATATTGGTAACCTCTAACAGGAATTTGAAAGTTGACGAAAATAAAAAAGAGATGTCTTGAAATTTTCAAATAAGATTGGTAATTAAAAAAATCGATAAACCTAAAAATATATTATCAACAAAATTACTCTAGTTCATTGCCGTGAGAGGCCTTTATAACCAGAATGAATTATTTAATATGATATACAACAATTTTTTCAGGAAAATATGAAAGTCCAAATTGAATGTGAGCCACACAAGAGGCGTAAATCAGACAACATAGAAGTGTGAATTACACATGCTCTGGTTCATGCAGGCATTGTTCATGAATCAGGGGAGCTATTAACGGTCAGGCAGACAATCTGTCTCATAAAAACAAACATAATAGTTCTACAAAACCTGTCAAGTTGTCTCGTGCAACAAACCCCATGCCTATTGCAAGTGATCATCATTGTAGGTAAAGCAGAAATTTCTACTGCATGAGGCTACTATGGTGCATCTCCTAGTATTCCAATTAAAATATAAACAACTTCCATCACAACATTTGAAAAAATGTAAATGATTATGATTTGTCAGTGCATAAAAGAATTTCAAATCACAAAACTAGCTCGCAAATGCCATGCAAAGCATCAAAAGATAAAGAAACTAACCTTTTGTGCTGCCTGAAGAACATCATCCTTGGTCATAAGCTTTTGGGCCTTTAGCCCAGTGCTGTACCTGGAGGATTGAGGACAATATGAACAATCCTCACTACATCCGCCTGTCTTAACAGAGAGCAGAGTACACTGCTGCACTTCCCTAAAGTTATGAGCATGTCTGTGGACTTGAGCCTAAAAAATAATGAATCTCACATCAAATATATAACTCCTATATCAGAAATTATAATGACAATAGTAACACATAATACATTTAAGAACATGTAATAGCGTCCCGCATGATGGAAATGCCTCCCATCTCCCATATAAGGAATATAAATAAGCCAAATGGTAAAGCAAAAGCATGCATCATTCATTAACATGAATTTTCAATTATAGGCAGTGGATACTGCAAGCACTAAATGTGTAACTGGTGAAAGAATTAGAGAAAGTTATGGTTATAATCAAAACAAAAAATAAAATAAAAAAATCACAAGAAAGCCAAAGTTGTCGAGATTCCTCAGATTAAAACATATAATAAGCCTTGGAAAAACACATATCATCCTAGCCCATGTATGCGATTGATAGCCTGTTGAGCTCCACAACTCTTGTAGTACATGCATGTGTGAATCTGGTTTTCTTGTTTCACTTCTCAAACTCTTGCACAGGGCACCAATATGTTTCATTTTAGGACATTAACCAATGATTGCATGTTTCATGAATAAAAGGTTTACAACCCTCCCAACCCCCCTGGAATATACATGGTCCATATAGTTGATGCATGACACAAGCACTAGCAAGTGTAGCTCAAGTAAAGGATTCACATATAGTAGGGCCCGTTTGCATTAGCTTTTCCTAAAATCACTTTTGTAACTCAAAATTCCACTTGATTGAGACCCGTTTGGGTTAGCTTTTTCTAAAATCACTTTTAGAGAACTATTTCCTCACATCTCTTTAGAGTTATGATCAAACCATGTCTTCACATATCCAAATTTCTATCCTAGAAGTGACTATGGCAAAAGTTGGGCTCCCCTAGCTTTGCCTCAATCACTTCTAGTATGAAAATTTTGTCAACAATCCTATTGCTCCCCAGGTTGTCTACAAGTGATTATCACTCCAACTTTTAGATCAAGTGAAATTTTAAGTTGCAAAAGTGATTTTAAGAAAAGCTAACCCAAACGGGCCCTAAGCATTCCAAAGACCCACACTCGTGATCAAAATTATATCTCACAAGAAAATACAATTTCTATCAACCTTAGAAACCATAAAGGAAAAGGCAATCATGAGCATCACTTACTGCGAGCTTCCATGAGCTTTCCCAAAATTTGTACAATCTAGGTAAATCTCAATGCACATGCCCAACCATTAAATTAGATACAGCAACGCAGTCCCATCCCACAAATTTTGTGGCCTAACTCATTGTGAATGGCACAAACATGTCAGTCAGAGTTTTGCATTATCTTCCCTTTACAACTAAGTCTAGTTTGTACACCTATTTGGTTGAATTAAGTCTTCCCTTTCTTGAACACAAAATAGCAGAAAATGTAAAACTCCAGACAATTCTTTTCCAAGTCTTCTCGGCAATCAAACAGAGAGCATTGATATAAAATTAGAGAGAGAGAGTAAACTAAGAGAGATAAAACACTAACTCCATGGAAAAGTAGATCGAGAACAGGTGAGTCGTAAACGGATTTAATCTCGTATCGGGTCCAATCATTTCGGGGACCTTCTCGGATGGTACGCTCCGCTTGTACAGCCGCAGCTGATGAATACGAAGAAGAATGCATAAGGATCCATGATCGGAGATACGGACGAACGGACCTAATCACTAACATTTTTTCCCCTTTTTTCTGTTAATAAGTGAATTTGAAGGGGAGAAGATGGAGAGAGAGAGAGAGAGAGAGAGTGTTTTGTTAGCAGAACAAGAAGAAGAGTAGTGAAGAGACTCTCAGAGAGAGAAATGAAAAATGAGATGGGCCGCCGGTCTTTGAGAGAGTAGGAAGAGAGCATGTGTCCGTTTCGGTATTACCAAAGTGCAGTACCTACTTCCCACCTACCTGGGTGTTCAAGAACCGACCGGGATCGATTGAACCGACCGAAACCAAACCAAATCGGTATATTTGATTGGTTCTTAATTTATAATGGTTCTCAATGGTTTAGGGGATTGAAAAGACCTGTCAATTGGTTTGGTTATCGATTTGGCATATTAAAACCGACCGGTGCACCGAACTGGTCGAATACATTTGCTTAAAACATATAGAGTCATTATGCCCTAATTTCATTTTCAGACTTTTTAGACTTTTTGAAAAAATATTATGTTCAATACAATTTTGGCTGCGATTATTTAGCAAATATTGTGTACTAATTACCCTGCGACATTATTATTAGCGAGAGTCAAACCTCCAATTAAAAATATGCCAATGATACTTTACCTGGTACCTTGTAATTGGTATTTATCTCTAAGAAATATGTTTTCTTGCAAGTTTATTTCAGTGTCCACATGAATTTTCAATTTCCTGTTGGTGAATTCGATGGGAAATCCATGACTTAAGGGTGGTGCAGTTATGGGGAAAATGAGGATATTTTACCATAGTTTTGGGGATTTTAAGAAAATTGACCCATCTTATCATCTTCAATGAATGACTTGAATTAGATATAACATTTTCTTTATTTCTATTGAAACAATTTGAATTTGATATTGACAACAGCAACGGTTTGGCTTTCAAATTAAAGTATATAGGAAAATGATGGTGTTTGGCCCCCACCCCTATTTGAAAAGTCCATACAAGCTGTCCTATTTTTAACTTGATTTGTTTTGATTGCCTCCAAACAAGCTGTCCAGATTCCCAGATTTGTCTTGATTGCCTTCTTTAACTTGATTTTTTTTTCTAAATTCGCGTCTATCAAAACCAATGATAGACCGACCGAATCAAGCCGAAAAGCATCCCTTATTTTGGTTGGTTTTCATGAGTGCTACGGTCCCTAATGGTTTTCATTTTCCTCAAACCGAGGTGATTGGTTTGGTTCATATAATGAGGTATAAACCGACCAAACCGGCCGATGTACACCCCTATACCTAAGCAATTAATAAGAATTCGACTCCTTTATAGGAATGATCAAGTCAGGTATTCAACATAAATTTATGTAAGCATGGGATTAATAAATAAATATAACATTCATATTTTATAAAATTCGTCGTTGAATTAGATATTATACTTATGCACGATATGTTTGTCAAAAATCACAGTGATCCGACGATCGATTTCTTGGAAATGTCACTAAGAAAAACTGTGGTAATTTTCAGCAGTCATAAATTTTTCATATTAATATTTTGAAATTCTGACATTTGTATCTCCGTAACTTTTGGATTGCGTGATATCCATAAATATGGTATCTAGTCCAACGGTCAGTTTTTCAAAATATTCATTTTACAATAATTTATAACCTTTATACGGACATAACTTACATAAACATATACTCACTCACTTGACCAGCACTGTTATTTGTTTGCAACACATTTTTATTTTTACTCTTTTTTAGGAATCTCATTAAAAATTTTGAAAATTAATAAATCAGGTTGGTCTTGTGTTTATATACTTTTAAATAAATTAGAACAGATTTATATATTAAAAAAATAAAATAACTTCTCAATAATGATTAAATCAAAACAGTCCAAATTTTTATTTTCAGTCAATCAAATTTTTATGTTATACTTTATGATATTCTTAATGTACATGAAACGAGGGGCCTCCTAAAAGGGGCTTGGTTTGGGTGCAGCTCATGGATGGTGCAGATTTTTTTTTATTTGGTCTTTTGGCCAATGTAAATTAGGTGTTTTGAAAAACCGACCGTTGGATTGAATATTATTCCTATATACTACAGGCATGCCAAAAATCACAATGATCTGACGGTCGATTATGAGATACAGACTGTGAAAAATTTTAACAGTTTGTCCACTCCTCTTTTAAGATTAAACAACTGGATGACTTCTTCTAAATTCTAAAGAGTAACGTTAGATGGATCAAATTTTAAATTAAAATTTTCAAACCAAATAATATGTCAGAATAATAAAGTCTCAGTCTCAATTTATGTGTATTTCAAAAATACACAAAAGTAGAGGATTTAAAAATTTTGGTCCACTTAGCCTTTTTCAATTCTAAATTGTATTTTCTCTTGAACAACTCCAATGCATTAGTTAAAGAATGAGCCAAAGCCATTTTTGGACTAAAAGTACAAATTTATATGCTCCAATACATTAGCCAATCATCCCTCCAAATTTTTACTTCGTCAAAAGCTCTTATGGCTCTACCTATCTATCTCCGAGACACAAAAATTGCGTGAAGAATTGTGCTTGGTTGCGAGGGAAGAGAGTTAGAAAGAAAAAGCCAACATATAGCTCTTATGCATTGGCTCGACCTCTAACCAAATGGGTAATCATTTTTATTCTACCTACCCAAAAAATGACTTTGAATGACCAAAAATAATTTTAACATTTGAGATG
Source organism: Hamamelis virginiana (assembly GCA_017140935.1). Taxonomy (NCBI): domain Eukaryota; kingdom Viridiplantae; phylum Streptophyta; class Magnoliopsida; order Saxifragales; family Hamamelidaceae; genus Hamamelis; species Hamamelis virginiana. The sequence continues at coordinate 942,664 of JAESVK010001098.1, forward strand.
CTCTTAAAACTTGTTCTTTAAACCTTGTGCATGGAAATAATGTTACTTAACCACCTTATTTAAAGTATTTAAAGTATCATTACAATAAACAACAACTGTAAATTTTCAAAAATATGCATCGGTTATTTTTTAAAACTGTCATCGTTTTTTTCTTGTAGCGATGTATATCATTGCACTTAAAATTTTTATTTTAAGATTTGGTTTGCAGCAAATTTTTTTTTTATTTTTTGGAAATAATGTTACTCGACCACCTTATTTAAATTGGAGGGGGTCTATTTTTTTTTTTTTTTCGATTACAGTTGAACTGGAGACCTGAACCAACCCTAATTACGGTTCAACCTCCGTTTAATTTGGAAGGATACAGTGGTTATTCAGAGAGAGGGCGGAAGAGAGGATGAGCGGGACCAATGTAAACTCAGTGTTCTACGCCGATATCTACCATCCGATCCAAGCAGGAAGCATAGACGGAACAGATATTCTTCCCCATGACAACGCTGTTTACAGAGCTCTTCTCTGTTCTTCTGCTGGCCTTTGTAAAATTTTCTGTTCCCCCTTCTTCAACCTGTTTGGTTCCCGAGAAAACTAAAGAAAACAATTAATAAATAAAATTTCCATTTTTATTAGGCTTAATTCACCGAAGGTTCTAGTTTTCTCGGATCCCCAACTGTTTTAAAATAAACGTATAAGATTCAAGCTTTTTTGTTACTTATATTTTTTCTCAGCAACCAAACTGAAGTTTTATTTCAGAGCACCGTGTCTCGTGAATTTTACGAGTTTCAACTGTTTCTCACTACAAAATGTTTTTTTTTTTGTTTTTATTTGTTGGCTTTTTGGCAGATGACCCATTTGGTGATCCAAAGTTTACAGGAGACCCTTACTGCACGGTGTTCGTTGGACGACTCTCCCAGCTCACTACGGAGGACACGCTTCACAAGGTATCAATTAGATTTTTTCTCTGGTTGGATACTGAGAAAACTAATGGAAAGAAAATAAAGTCATGCTTGGAAATCTTCTGTTTCATGTTGTTTTGGCTTGGGCAGTTACCATTTTATGTTCCCTCTGTTTGCTTGCACATAAAACTGAGGAATGGTAAAGAAAGTGAAGTTTTTAATCTTTTATATGCGCGTGTATGTGTTAGAATGTTAAACATTTCATTGAAACCAAACAGACAAACGAGTTAAGTATCAGGCCTATACATACTAGTGAACTTACCACACCTAGAAGCCTTCCTTTGCACACGAGTACTTAGGAAGAAGTACTCGGGCCTATAGAGATTGAAGTTCATTGATAAGGCGGCAAGCTCTCTTGGCCAACGTAGAGCCAACGTAGCTTGGTTCATGACTTTGCTGTCCTGGATGTCAATTCTCCCCCTATGCTTGGGTTGAGTAATGGTTTCCCAATTCTTCCAGTGGACTGTATATTTCTGCCCTTTCTCATAGCTTTATGTTGTTTTGGTAAAAAATGATTTCTCACCTCAATTAGGCCAAATAGTTGTATTAGGCTAGTTGGTTGCTAAGGAACTGAGGAAAAAGGAAAGGATAGGATATAGAATTGCAGTTTATATTACGTGTTTTGGTTTCCAAAACAGATGAAAACTCACCTAACTAAGCCAAATGGTTGTAGTAGGCTCAGTTGGATGGAGAGTCTCCCCCGCGCGTGCACAGCGCTTTAGGGTCCTACATGGTTGAAATTCTTATTTTCTTTTCCTACCTTCTCTCAACAGCCAAACGGAGCATTTGTTTTATTTGTTGTGGTGTTATTATTATTACTATTTCTATTATTCATTAATTGATGAACTATGATATTCTCTCTTTTTTTCTGGCATTATTAATGGAAAATATGGATTTTGCACCTTTCAGGCTATGAGCAAGTATGGTAGGGTGAAGAACTTGCAATTGGTCAGACACATTGGTAATTTCGCCCATTGATCTAATAATTGATATTATAGATTTGGGATGCATAATGATGCAAATCAAGCTGCTTTGAATTTTTGTTATTTATATTATATTGGACTGTTCATTTTTTTTCTCCTCATGGTATTATGGTCTGTTCAGATTGTGCTCCTAAAATGGTTACCAGATTTTTTCTGATTGATTTTTTCTTTTCATTTTTTGGATGAATAATTGTTGGATATTTTTACGTTATCTTCGAATCTTCCAATAAAACCCATTAACATTCTAAGCTAGCTATTAATCTGATTACGAGGTTTAAGGGAACTGTACTGTTTAATGTAGCAGGGACATTGATATGGGTGATGTACATGACTCAGATACCTTCAAAAAATAAGTGAACTGTGAAATATTTAATTGTGTGTGTGTGTGTGTGAGAGAGAGAGAGAGAGAGAGAGAGAGAGTTCAAACCTATCAGTGCAATTTGGTTGCCTCCATCCTCTTTGTTTAATGAATCCTAATTTAAAAAAAAAGAAAAAAAAATCAATTGAGCCTGCATATGTATAATGTAACTCGATTCCTATGATACCCATGATTTACACGTGCACTGGCACTGCTTGTAAACATTTATGCAAGAGGGTGTAGTGAAGCTTTACACTTTCTTAGGCTAGCATAACTCTACGTCTCTACCTGTCTACCATGAAGCACAATTATGTGATGAACCAACATTGCAACATGTATCATTTGTGGTTTATCCATTATTTTCATCTAACTGTCCTTTTTCAAAATTGCAAATAAATAGTTTTACAAATTTTCCTTGGTTAATTGTATTCACTGTTATCTAAATTTGCTTCAAGGTTGCTTGCCAATATGTGAATCTTAATTATATTTTACTTCTCAATCTATGTTACAGTTCTTTAAGTATGATTTTCTAATTGAACAGTTTCCATTACTCTGTATCTACATATTACTGATTGTTTGTGGATTGTGTTTGCTATGGCACCTTTTTGAATTAATAGCATAAACAATTAGCCAAATTTCTAACTTAGAGTTAATGGATTCCAAATGTGATATATTTCTTACTAAAAAGGGGTTTGCTGTTATTTGTTTAAGTTTGGGACATTTTGTACCCATTATCCAAAGAAAATTGCGGAGTTTTAGAAGATTAATCTTTTCTGAATTCAGAACTCTTAAATCGTTATGCCATTTTTATACTTATTTTTTTTAATAATATATAGATTTCATGATTGTAGAGTCCAAGCTTTTAATAGCTATATAAATACATACATATATATGTTTGTCTTATATAAAAATACTGATATTTGTTATTTTATTTTATTTTATTTATTTATTTTTGGACAGTAACTGGTGCCTCGTGTGGTTATGCTTTCGTTGAATATGAAACTGAAAGAGAGATGCGGCGTGCATATGAGGTGCTATAATTGTGTGGAGCACTTAAAAGTTGATATCTTGTTCTATTTCTCTCTTCTTATTCCATAGAAATGAAGTTTTTTATTATTCTCTTTTGTGCGCTGGGGGGGGGGGGGGGGGTTTTTTTTTTTTTGGGGAGGTTGTTGTTCTTCTTTTTCTTTTTTTTTTTTTTTTTTGGAGTTTTTATCTTTATATGTTGTTCTCTGTGTAAGTAGGACACCTTGACCTCTTTTCTGTCATCAGTAAATTTGTTGATTATAAAAAGAAAAGAAACGAAAAAAGATTGTGACACAATGGCAAGATCTCAGCTGAGATGATCAAGGCATGACCCCACAGCCCAGTTTTTGCTCTGTCCCCCCAGGCAAATAAACAATTCTAGTTTTGTCCTTGTGTCTCT
>JAESVK010001098.1:995677-1056051 GCA_017140935.1 Hamamelis virginiana
AACCAGTGGATTAACCATGTGATGACAACTGTTCACTAATTTATCGGTCGATCGAACCAGTGGATTAACATGTGTTGACAACTGTTCACTAATTTATCGGTCGATCGAACCAGTGGATTAACCATGTGATGTCAACTGTTCACTAATTTATTGGGTGGTTGGGCGATCGAACCGGTTGAGTAACCATATGATCTCACTTGTTCACTAACTGATCGAGCGATCGAACCAGTGGACCATATCCAACGGTCAGAATTTGGAACCTACCAGTTGAAGTCCGGACTACAGCGGATCGCCATTAATCTCACGAGTATGTACATTTACATGAAAAAATAATTACATATTTTTATTCGAACAAAATTGTTATTAAAAAAAATAATAATAATAAATTACTTTAACTGTTCATTAATTTGCCTTAATTAAAAAGCAATTACATTTATTAATTGCAATCAAAATGTTATTACACAAAAAAAAAAATAAATAAATAAATGAATTTGTATAATTGACTGACTCCCGTTCATTAAATTACTATTACTTTTGTCAAATTGAACATATTTACATTACTTACTTAGAGCATCTGTAGTGCAGCACTTTAAGTGGCAATTTAATGTCAGACTCAACTTTCAAGGATAAAATGGTGCTCCAATGCAGCACTTTAATTGGAGTTTATTTCCGTCAGTAGTTACTGACTATTTTAACTGCATCCTCATGTTTAAACGGTGACATGGCTATTGTCACCATTTAAATTGCTTTTATTAATTGATTACACCATTAAAAGAATTCCAACCCACAATTAATTGCTTTTATCACTATTAATTGATTTTTACACAATTAATCGTGTCACCAATATATAAAATTCTTGTAATTATTAATAAATAATTTTGTCACACAAATTAAAATTTAAATTAGAAATAATAATTACTGTGTCAAAAAAATTAAATAAATTTGGTCATGGTTTTAATTTAAATACTATTAGCTAGAATATAGTTAATAAAATTTATTTAACTACATTAAAAATGTAATTAAAATAAAATGTTATTTTTTATTTATTTGAATATTAAAGTTATCAGTGAGCCAATAAATTAAAATATAAAAATTAAATATTTTAATTTTAAAACTAATTAAATGAATATTAAATATTCATTTAGTAAATTTAAAAAGAAATTAAATTAACTTCCTAATGTATTCCGATTATTAATTGAAATTGAAAGCATTAAATCATTTTATTTAATCCATGTCATCACTTCAAGTGTTACTTTAAAGTGTTACTTTAAAGTGTGTATTGTAGCATACATGTATGTAAGTTATAAAGTTAAAGTGTGAAAGTTAAAAGGGTCAAAAAAAGTGGACACGTGTCATTAAACAATGGAGTTATGTTGTAATGGATGACATTTAACCATGTGAGCATTGGAGATGCTCTTCTCCTCTTACAAATAAGCAAGGATTCGATCCGTCTTTGCGTCCAATCCCAGCAATCATCTGAATGACTAATGAGCATTAAATGGTCTGAGCCAATGATGGTGCCGTCGTTTCGTATTCAAGTTGACTGGCAAATGATTCGGTATCGTATTAAATATAATCCATTAGCGCAACTTCCCAAAACATTGGAACAGTGTCGTTTCGGTGGAGTTGCGGTGTTATCCTATCCATAATACGGTGTCGCTTTGTCGCCATCCTTTGCGCAACTTGGTGTTGCGCTAATCATTTTATTTTATTTTTTATATAATTTTCATACTGTTCTTTATGCTATAATTCCAGTAATGTTATTTTTTTTATAATTCCAATACGCAACCGTTTTGAAACCCTTAAATTATTGATCATCTTCGTATACCATACCCAAACCTCTTGGGGTTGATATTTAAATTAAGAAACCTAAAGTTTGAAATAACTTCAAATATAAATTACTGATTGAATATTTCAATATGTTTCTCTTATTAATTTAATGTTTTCATATTATCCGCATGAATTTTTGGAGGGGTTGTGCATCAAATCCAACGGTCAGAAACAATTTATATCCTACCACCGGAGCATTGCAAAATTAAAAAGAGGAGTCCATTTGCAGTCCGGACTGCATCTGATTGCCATTAATCTCACTAGTATTTACATATAAATGAAAAAATAATTACATTTTTGTTATTCGAACAGAATTGTTATAACAAAAAGAAAATTTAAATAAATGACTAACAGTTCATTAATTTGCCTTTATTTAAAAAGATTTACATTTAAATAATAATACCAAAGTGCTATTACACAAAAACAAAAAAAAAAAAAATTAAATAAATAAATGACAGATTCTCCGTTCCTTAATTAGTCTAACATTTGTATGCATGAACATAGTTACTTAATTACAAAGGAGCAATGTGCCAATGTTTCCATCGGTCTCCGCGTCTAATCCCATCTAGCATGAATGCTTATTAAGCATTAAATTCTATGAACCGGTAGTGGTGGCGCCGTTTGGGATTAACTGTGAAAACCTGCTATACATATTTAAGTATCAAGTGAGAACGGACATGAGTAACCATACCCCTTTTCTACCCATTGCGTCGATCGCTCTACTCCTTCCCATTTCCAAACCGCCATGGCTTCCACACCGCCAAACCGACCGTCACCCAGCCACCATCCATCACCGGGCCCTCCAGCGCGGATTTCAAGGGAGAGGGTTGTAGATTTGGTGGAGAGGATCCTCTCAACGGTAGATAACATGAATCGCTCCTTCAATCTCCACCGTGAAGAAAACGTGGAGCGTTGGGTGGCGCTGAACCAACGCTTAGACACGACGGATGCACAGGTCGAAGGCATCGCGAGGTGCCTTCAATCTCAGTTTGGTCCCCCCCCACCTCCTCCGCCGCCTCCTGCTCCTCCTGCCGGTGTCGGATCCCCAGTGCTTGATGGCGACGACGATTTCTTCTCCTCCTCCTCCGAAAACTGAAGACGAAATGGGTTTTTTGTTTTTGTTTTTTTTATTGTAAATTTATGAAAAAAAGTTGGAATGGATGTTAGGGTTAGACACAATAGTGCAAGAAAGCGAAAGATTTTTGTTTTTTGAAATGTGAAGTCAGGGTGTTTGTTGTTTTCATCTTAATGAAGTCGAAGAAATAGAAAGCGTTTATATTTTATTTTTCTGCTCATTCTTTTTGTGCAGTTTTGCTATAAAGAAGCTTCTATGAGAAGCTTTATGATAAAACGTGGGTGACACACAACGAGGATTCCAGATCCTCTGCTAGGGTGTAAGTGGCTTAGGTTAGGTTTACTATTAATTTTTGCAGGATCAATACACTTGGCCATACTTTTGCAAATTGGGATTCTCTGATAGGGTTTATCATGCTAGTATTTGCATGGGTTTGATCCAGATGATGCCACGTAATCAAAAAACAAATCCAATGGCTGGAAGTTAACAGCAAAACGGCACACGCACTTTCGGTTTGATGGCTCACGGACATCACGGCATAACGCCATTCCGTCCACTGTATTTTCCATGGCAATTAGCCAATTAGTTGTTTTAACGTATTTCCCATCTCATTTGCTTCATTTTCCCTCAGTTTCCATCACTTTCTTGGACCTCTTTGTTCTTCTATTAAATCGTTGGCGCTGAGGTCGTGGTGAGGGAGCTGGTACTTGACGATGAAGGGTCAGTGGTGGAGGAGGAGGAGAGATGGATGGTGAACGAGGAGAGGGAGGTCGCGGTGGTCCGGTTGTCGGCATCACTGAGGGGTCGTTGACTGTGTTAGAGTAAATTAATTAAATTCCCTCATTAAAACCCTAACGGAGCACCTTTACAGTTGTGAGCCATTAAAACGCAAAACGCAAGAGAGAACGTCGTTTTACTGATACAACCATTCCCAGCCGTTGGATCCAGCATTTGATGAGGTGTCGTCATCCTGCAACAACCCAAGTGAACCCAAGTAATATAACCCCAAGCAGAGGATCCGGGTCCACATTCTCCCCCCCCCAAGTAACTCAGTCAATCTGACTGCATAGGTCGGCCTGTCCATCTAAGGTTGATAGGATCGCCGCAATGACCATAATGCCCTTCGGAAATAAAGACAAAAGAAACAAAACGTAAAGGGCAATCCAGAAATTTCATCGAAAAGCAATTGATTGCAAAGCCTGCAAACTGACTGCATAGGTAATAGGGGCGCATCAATGACCTTAACGCCCTTCATAACTGAAGCCAAAAAACACAAAAAATAAAGGGCACTCCAGTCATTTCATCTAAATTTGACTAGGGTTCGGGGTGAAATCGACAGCACATTTATGGAGCGCAGGCTGCAGATTGCGCTGTGCAGGTTGCCGCCCATATCTCTCTGGCAATCAATGTGACTTTCCAATCTCGCATAGTTGATTTCTTATTATGCTATCCCTTTTCTCGACTTGCAGCTGCTGGCTTAAGATATGCTCCTTCTCCCCTCACCACGACTGCGCGACCCCGGATCGGCTCTCTACTTGGACGTATATCTTCTTTCACCAAGTCCACACCTCACCGAGAAGCAAAGAACCCAGCGCATTACACGGATCTGAGGAACTCATATTTGTTTTTGTCCTCTGACCGCGACTGCGATACACTTTTGCTTTCTTCTCCAACGTTTCTCTTCGGCATCAAGTTAAGCGCTCACCTCTGTATGTATGTATTTGTAATCTTTCTACTTATTGCATCTTTGCCATTCTCATTTTATGATTTATAACCCTAACCCTAATATGTTATGATTGGGCGAGTAACTCGTTTGCGGAATTGATCATTCTTGGGGATTGATCATGTAATGTATATTTTTGCTTTATTTTTGGGTGAATAATGCATTCAAACATGCAACTCAAGCTTTTGAGAGCTGTGGAAGTAACACACATTACAATATTTTGGTTATTTGTTTTTATTCCTGGCGTTTGCTTGTCGTTCTCTTTCGGTCTACCTTCTCGTACTTGTCTACATTAAAAAACTGCTACCTATTATTTTCTTTTAATAATTTTCTGTATTACTGTGTAAATTTATTAATAAATATTTTTTTATTGTCTCATGTGTGCATATGATGGCCAAACTTCCATGTCTTCTGATTGGTGATTGTTTTGATGATGCTCATTTGCCAAAATTTTAGTTATTTATGTTGTGGTTGTAATTCCGGCAGTTGAAAGTTACGACTTGGTAATTAAAATTAAAGCTACTTTGGCAACATAGGCATAGTTTCAAAAGTAAATATTCATGAGATGCAATTGTTTTGTTAATTTTACTTTAGTTCGTGCTAATGATGCTCATTTTCTGAAATTTTTTTTTTTTTTTTTTTTGAAAATGGAAAACTTGTTAACAAATTCATATGCAAAACAAAGTGAAAGTTAATAATTCATACACGATTTTTCGGTTTAGTTGGGATTTTGCTTATTTATGCTAGATCTGGATTGGAACTTGTATGATTGAGGTTAATAATTGTTGGCAATTTGGGGTTAGCAAGTGCCATGTTAATAAAATTGAGAGAGGGACAGAGATAGAGCATTGTAGTTAGAGAATTTTGTAGACGAATGTATTTTGTTTTCGAATGGGTAAAGAAAAAATTTGGGATGTTGTACGCATCCTTGTCCATTGTAACCAGTTTCAATCCTACTAACAAAGACAGAGAATAAAGTGGATTAACCTACGTTCTATTTCCTTGACTCGATTATCATTTTCGTATTTTGATTTGATATATTCCTATGCTTGATGTGATATTATCTGATATTATTCTTCTCAGCCATGGGACAATCAGAAGAAAGTGAACGAAAATTAGGCTCCACTTGGTTTTTCAAAGTAATGGTGAATAATTTTTCTGAACAAATGGTAATATTCTTTTATGAATTTGTTAGATTTGCTATTATATGTGGTTTTATAGGATAATTTAGCATGAATTTATGCTTCATGTTAGATGAAGCAACAGTGTTTATGAATGAGATATTACTATTACTTTTGATGCAGCTGATACCTAAAGAGTTCTCAAAAAGATCACACTTGATCGAGACCATATCTAAGGAATGCTTGTTGACAACTTACAAAGGAAGTTGGCGAATACAGTTGCGTGTGGAGAATGAAATAGAAATCTACTTTGCAGATGGTTGGGCTACCTTTGTTGCTCACCATAAAATAAGATTTGGAGAAATTATTGTTTTTGAAAGATTAGGCAAGTCCAGTTTTTTTGTGTATGTATTTGGTCATAGTGGTTGTATGAAAGATTTTGATAGGTGTACACGGATGCCAATCAAAGAGGAAGTAATAGATGAACCTTTAGGTCAGAGTATAAATCAACAAAATATGAAAAGTAATTATTTCTACTTTTTCGTCATTTTGATTTTCTCACTATTTCTTCTTATATGTTTATTAAATTACTATTACTTTTGGTTCTATTTTGTAGGTCAGAAAATGGTTCGGCAAGCAGAGCTGCGTTCAAATTCAGGCCCTAATTTTGTTGTTATTTTGAATGCATCAAATTGTCACCCCAAAAAACCCTACATGGTCTATGCATAATTTGTTTTATTTTAATAATCCTTTATTTAATTCTTGTTTACCATAATAGTTTATTTCATCTATTTATACTGTTACATTTGTGACGTAAATTTTCATACTGATTCTTGTTATTGATTTCTATGTTTCAGCATATTCCAATAGAATTTGTTCGTTCAGCTGGTCTTCATACAGTGGATACAATTTTAATAGAAGATATATCTAAGAAAGTGTGGACATTTAAGCTGGACAGGGGAACAAAGTATAATAATGGTGACAGGAGAGTAAAACTCAGAAAAGGTTGGGCAAATTTCCGTGAAGCAAACAATCTCTACTTTGGTGATAGATGCATATTTGAACTCGCGTCCACTTCTGGGAAACGACATTTTCCTTTTGTTAAATTTCGGGTGCTACCTAATTAGCATCAAACAGTTGGAGTGTTAAAGGGGTTTCCTTTTTGTTCTGACTATAGTGTGATTTAATGTTTTTTTGTGAACATCTTTTAATATTTTATGCCGTATTATAAATCCTCTAATATATATAGACTAAAATGCACAGGTCTTTTATTTTGTTGTAGATATATTGTACATTAACCATTTGCTGTGGTGATCTTATTTCGCATGTACAGTTATTTTGTCCTTTAATAATTTGTAGGTGTTGTGTTGGGGAGTCTATCTGTAACGGTAATTTACGATCATTTGGTCAAATTTTGAATTCAATTTGTAGGTGCGTTCTTGGGTGAGTTTGTCCTTGACAGTAATTGTATTTTGGGCAAATTTGTTTGTCATCAATTTTGACCAAGCCAAACTATTTAATTGTTTTTTCCACTATAATTATAAATTGATAGGAATTAAATTTGACTTCCTTTAATTTACAACTTCTCTTTTCATTATATTTGACAGCACGTGCTTCACGATGTCCTTTGACCAAATGATCCTTATCACACATCCAAAACAGGTCATCTAAAAATTAGTCACTCACGTGCAAAGCACGTGTACAGCAAGGCAGATGATATTATTGATGTATCCAATGACTGAAAGTTAGAAGATGTGAGTTTAGCAATCAATAATACTTTACTCATAAATTAGTGAATAGTTTTAATGACCTGTTTTACATGTTCTTGATAGCATATGGATCAATAATACATTGTGTTATCACAATGCTAACCAAACAATCATTTCACTTATTTTATTGAAGTTTTTTTTTTGGTTTTTTTTTTTAATAAACTTCCCGTAACTTGAAGTGCCCTTATAAATAAGGGTTTTTTTAGAGCCTTTTATTTTGGGGTGAGCATGTATGTGTTAATGATTAAATTAGTGCTTTTAATCATGGGTTTAATTAAATATATAGTGTCATTTTGATTATGTAGGGGGATTGAGCATCTCCAACCATTAACAGCAATTTTGCCTCTCCAAATCCCATGAACAGTGTTTTGCCTCTACAATTCGCCTATCGAAATGAAAGGTCACTCCAACCATGACCATGCAAAATGCCGAACATTAATTTTTTAATGTTGTTTGGACTTTTGGTCAAACCATAATTTGAATATGATATAAACGGCCATATTTTGTAACACAATTTTAAAAATAGTATTTTGTACCGATAATTGATATTTTAACGACAAATTTTTAATAGTTTTAAATTAAATTGAAGTATGGAAAATTTAAAATTCAAAATAAAAAAAAAATTGCTTTCATTTGCCAAAATTTAAAAATCATCTTTAGTAAATTTCCATATGGCAATTCAAAATTTGCATATGCCAATTTGCATATGCCAATTCCGGTTCATTAGAATATTGGTTTGCGTTGTCAGCACTTTCGCCACAAAAATTATCATAAAAAACCACATCACCGCTTAAGAGACTATTAAAATATTGATTATTTTCATAATCCATCTGGACATGAAAATAAAAAATAGAAATTAGCCACAATAAACATAATATTCAATGCACAGTGCTGTATTATAATGTGCATCTTACGCAACTTTACCTCAATTAGGACAAATGCAGTACATATTTTGTAAAATTGACCGTTGGATTATATGACCTACTTATTAATTTCATGTTTACCAAAAATCACAATGATCCAACGGTCGGTTTATGAAAAATTGTTCACTAGGAAAAAAACGGTGATATTTTGAATAACATAAAATGTCACAATTTTTCATATTGACATATATTAGAAACTAACCGTTGGATCACTGTGATATTTGCCAAACATGAAATTGATAAGCAGTTTATCTAATCCAACGGTCAAATTTTCAAAATTTGAAATACAAGTTATAAAATTAGAATAAATACTTATCATGTTATAATAAAAAAAATTACTTAAACGAAATGAGTTAAAATGAGTTCTAAGCAAATTACAAAGTAACAGATAAAGTATAAGACAATACATAATTGATTTTCGGTAAAAATAACAAATAAATAAAATAAATAAAGATAAAAAGTAAGACATATCATGTTTATCTTCTAGTTTCTTCTAGAAGAAGAAAAAGAAGATTGTTGACAATGGCCATATCAGGTCTGACCTGCTCTCTCAACCGTCTTCAAGCTCCCCTCTCTAGAAGCCGTGAAAAGAACTCTCTTCTCTGCGCAACAACAATCGCATGAAAGACACCAGAACCCTGTATCAAAAGGAAGCCATTTTATCTCACTTGGTGATTTTTCTTGGTGAGGAAGGTGGTCTGGTACAGTCTTGGTGAGGAAGGTGGTCTGGTACAGCAACGGCTCTTCCCAAATTGTTTCTTAAAAAATCAGCTTGTGGATGCATAGGAGGTATGTCTTATATTCATTTTATAGTTGGTAATTTGCTGCACAAATATCATTTGCATAGGAGATTTCCGTTGAGAGAGATCCGTTGCACAAATCAAAATTGGAAAAATTGTTTACGTGGCTACGTTGCCGAGAGCTCTCTATCTCCTCCATCTCTCGGCAAATTTGCCGAGTGATATTAGGTGGAGGCATTTTGCCTACAGTTTTGCCTCTTCAGTTGGAGCAGCGTTTTCGCATTTGAATATGCTGTTTTTTTCATGAATTTGTAGATATGGCACGTAGGCCAAGAACCAGAGGTGGGCACGTGAATCACGGTTCAAGGACAATATGCGGGGTTAATCCGGGCCCAGATAATTTATCACTATTGACACAACAAGACAAACATCGATCTGTTGATGTTTGGAACGGACATGTGAGAAAATATTAGAACAGAATAGTTTATAAATGTATTATTTAAAAAAGTTATTCAACATGTGCTGTACTAACCCGTGTTATTGTATTATTGTATAGAACAACATTTTGTTTTGCAGGCATCGTAGGCATTGGGAATTACCAGAAATTATAAGAACTGATGTATACAATGCAGGGTTTGAATGGGTATGTAAGATTAGACATATTCAAGTTGACCATTCGTTAATAACTGCACTCGTTGAGCGATGGAGACCTGAAACACATACATTTCATTTCCGGATTGGCGAGATGACAATCACTCTTGAAGATGTGCACAAAATATTGGGGTTAAGGATCAACGGAGAAGCAGTTAGTGGTCCGACAAAGCTTAATTGGGGTGATTTGTGTGAAAGATTGTTGGGTACTCGTCCCTCGGTTATTAGAGGGTCTTCAGTCACATTATCATGGATTGAAAGGAATTTTAGGAACACATCACATCTTACCACGTCTATAACGGACAGGAATCAACGCTTGTGTTATGCCAGAGCATATATTTTATATCTCATTGGATCTACGATTTGTCCGGATAGTACAGGTGGCAAAGTGCCATTGATGTATCTACAGTTGTTGGAGGATTTAATGGTTGCTGCACAGTACAGTTGGGGGAGTGCTACGTTGGCATGTTTGTACAGATCTCTATGTACAGCTGCGCGTAGGGAAAGTGCTCAAATATGGGGGAATTTGACACTACTACAGGTTGGTATACTAACTTAAAAATGCCCAAAAAATGCTTATTAGTACAAATAGAAATTCTATAATCAGTCCGGCTTGATTATAGAAAAAATACGGTCACTCCATTTAGGGGGTGATGCAGGACACAGTTCCACATTCGACCGTTGGATTTTCTATTCAGGCAGTGCTTGTCATGCCTGCAAAAAATCACAGTGATCCGACGGTTGGTTTCTGAGAAAACTGACTTAGAAAAAAACTGGAAAAAACTGTCATTTTTTATTCTTTGAATTCCAGTTTTTTTCAAAGTCAGTTTTTTCAGAAACCAACCGTCGGATTACTGTGATTTTTTGCAGGCATGACAAGCACTGCATGAATATAATATCCAACGGTCGAAACTGTGAGATTTGACCTACATCCCCCCCAAAATGGGGTGACAGCAGAAATGCCACAGTCAGGCCGGCCTGACTGTAGCATTTCTGTAAGTACACAGACAAATATACAATTACTATTATCAATATACAATGCCATCAAAATTGTACATTTAATATTTTCCATATGATTCATAATGAAACAGATTTGGGCATGGGAACATTTATCAGTAGGACGTCCCCAAATAAATGTAACGGCTGAAGATTTAGCACAATCGCAGGTTTATGGTTATAGGTATTGAAAATATAGCATAATTATTGAATTACGATAGATCAGCATTAAATAATCATTTTAATAATTTATGCTAAACAAAAATATAATTTTTTAATTAGAATGTTTTATATTTTTAAATGACATTTCTATACATAATTATAATGTTTTCATATTGGCAATGTGCTAGATGGAGACATTCTAAGCGGAGCTTCACAAGTGTTCCTACGCACGATGTAAACGTATACCGAGACCAACTGGACACACAAAAACCAGATGAGGTAAACTGAGAAAATTATCTTGCGTATAGTATATTTGCAATTTATTATGTTATTATAGGGTGATGATTAATAATGTCTCATCAGGTAATATGGGATCCATATACGAGACAATCTGGAATAGTGTTTCCAGCTAATGTGAGAGAAGATCTGCGTGAACATAGATGGAGGTGTCGGATTCCGCTTATTTGTTTTTTCATTGTTGAGTGGCATTATGCTGATAGAGTAATGCGACAATATGGTTGTAATCAACACATACCCGATGCTCCTTACGCAGAACAGGTTGAACTTCATAAAATTGATAGAAAGGGGCATAGAAGTAAGGAAGATTGGTCTGTAAAACTCCAAAGGTTCATGGATTTATGGGACACGAGGCACGACATTGGAATGAACCATTTTGTTCAGGAGCGTGTTATTGGGCATATGCAGACATGGTGACTTACCTAGAATGGTACAATGAACACACGCGTCGCCGAATCGGACCCCCATCTGAGCCAAGCCCACGAATGCAGCAAATGACGTACCGCCCTACAGCACCCATAATTGACAGATTGGTAAATATGGTGATCGAATAAAATTTAATTTAAATATATTACAATTATTACTTAAATTGGGTCATAAATATATTGCGTTGGATAAATATTTACAGGTTGGAGCATTAAGGAGCATATCTCAAAGAACAACGAATGCATTACGTGACATTCGAGATGAAACTCAAAGAGCTGTCTATGATGAAATTTTGGGAACATGTAGATCAGCATTAAGAGATGTTGGGGAATCATCTTTGATACATAGAACATTGGGACCGCGTCCAGTAATAGGTAAAGCACGTGAATCGAGTTCGAAGCGGCAACGTGTTTGATGTTTGGTCGTGACCATACTGGTGGAATCGCCTGAGCAGGTTTGAATCATGGGCTGCAGCAAGTTTCTGAATCTCTTGACTGGTTGGTTGATGGCATTCTTGATCATTTGGAGTGCTATTTTTGTTGAATAGGCTGATAATATTTCCCAACAGAAGGGGCCATTCTCCTGTTCCTTCTACTATGATAGTGCCAATTCATTCAATGAGCTTAAGAATGTTTGATATTTCAGCACCAGAATTTGGTTGTTTTGTTTTAAGTTACAGTTCTGAATTCTCTATATAAATTATGGATATTTGGCTCAGATGTTGCTGTTTCTTCTAACACCATTTTTTAAAAATAAAAATTAAAAGATAGAAACGATAAGCCTCTGTTTGGATCTCGGAAAGAGTTGGGGAAAGGAAGGGAGAAAAGCTTAATAATACTTCGGAGAGGAATCCATTTCAATGCAATTTTTAGCCTCCTTCTTTCCTTTCCGTAGGTCTTTCATGATCCAAACAGGGCATATGTATCAAAAGTTTAATATGTAAAATCCTACCAGCTGACATGACCTGATTTTTGAAGTTATAAAACTTCTGAATTTGCTATAAATACTGTCAAAGACTGCTAGGTTGTATGTTCTATTTTGATAAAGTTATCTTTGTAAAATGGTAATAGAGCCTAGGCATTAAACTTCGATAACTTCAAAAACATCTACAAACTCAAAAGAAATTGAGGAGGGAGAAACATGGAATTGACTTTATAGAAAAGTAGTCATTTTCATAGCCGTCTAGGTGAGTTGAACAATCAAAATGGAGATTATATACATTTATCCCATCCGGGCTTATATTATAAGGTGCACCTTAAGCAAACGCACTTTCACTTTTGCGTGAGGTGATTTTAGGGCTAAATACATATCATATTTTCAAAAAATTGACTGTTGGATTAGATGAACTGCTTATAAGTTTCATGTTCGACAAAAATCACAGTAATCCAACGGTTAGCTTCTGAAAAAAGTAAATGGAAAAGCTTGTGACATTTTAAAAAACAAAAAACTTACAATTTGTCACTATGACATTTTTCATAAATTCAAGTTCGACAAAAAGCACAATAAGCCAATGGTTATCTTCTAAAATAACTAAATGGGAAAAACTTGTGACATTTAAAAAAACTAAAAAAATTCGCAATTATTCACTATGACATTTTTCAGAAATTGACGGTTGGATTACTGTGATTTTTGGCTAAAATGAAATTCATAAGTAGTTCATATAATCTAATGGTCAATTTTTCAAAATATGATATACATTTGACCATATAGAGGTCACCTTAGGCAAATTATGCAGCACTAGACAGCTGCAACTAACACATCTTAAATGGATAGTGTATCACTATATTTTTCTTAAATTGGCAGTCCGGCAGCAGTAGACCCTAGCATTATGTAGGGTTGGCTCTTTCACTTGTGTGTACTCCTTTAGCCTCAATCTTTAGTGATACATTCACTATTGGAATAAACCATATATTTGAAACAATAAGGTTTTTCGGCAAAGCTGCATGCCAAATCCAAACATTCCAAAGCAACGGATCCCCTTTTTTCCTATATATCTCCCAAGCCAATGCTGTGGTAAATATACCATCCGAATTTGGTTTCCAAAACACAGATGTCTATCCCTCCCCATCCATTGATGCGGGTTAAATCTTATTCCTTTTTCATTTAGAAATCATTTTTGACTAAGAACAAGGCACATCAAACGTGTAATACAATCTATGTATAAACCCCCTTCCAGTTTGAACTCCCGACCTTCAGCACTCTAATCTTTTATTTATGCCATAACAATGGCAGTGCTCAAGTCTCACTTCTAAGGCAACTTGATAACCTAAGAATAGTAACTCCATAAAACAAGGCGAAATTACAATACTGGACATAATGAGTTTTGCATAGTCCCATCTATTTTGATCAGGTAAATGAATAACACTACTTCTAACCATCTATAAATTTGGCTATAGTAAACAGTAAACTATAAAAATTAGTGACTATAGAAAAGAGATCAATAATTTAAATAACATAAACACTAAAACAAAAAACAATTAATTAGCCAAATCAGTATGGCATAAGAATAATTACCCAACACTCAGTATCCTTAAATGGTTCACTTATAAATGGGTTCGAATCTCTTAAATGGTTCACTTATATATAAATGCTTCATCGAAAAGTAACATGCCACTTGTCATCGATAATATCCGGTGCACCACAGTTCCAAAATATTGAAACCTAATATTCGTCGTCACCTCCTACAATTTATAGGAAAAATATTTATCAAAATATTGTTACATATAATGTCAATAAATGATTACTAAACAAGTTAACACATATAGATTACCATTTGAAGCAATGTCATCCTCATAAGCAGCAGATCCACCACTGGGACTTCCCAAAACAGATGGACCACTGCAACACTTAAACGATTATTAAAGGAATAAGGACATCTTTTCACTAATTTGTTTCTATATTATCATGTCATATGTCGTGTTTTAATTTTATGAATATTATGCACATGTTATTTTTTGTAACTAACATATACATACCGTTCAGGCTTTTTAGGACAATTACGGGCATCGTGTGTGACTCCGTCTCTTTTACAGTAGTTGCAACGACGACCTTTTGACTTCACCTTCATCTCTTTCAAACTTTTGATGCGCCCATATCCTTTAAAACTAACTGGGCTTGGTTCACTGTAAGTTGATGGAGTAGGTTCTTTGCATTGAGTTGACACCCCCACGCCACTACAACTCACATATGACTTGATCATCCCATGTAACCTTTCCATATTCTCTTTAACCATTCGATAATGGTCATCACTCCCCAATGCATCATCTATCAAATTATTAGCTACTTGCCATAAAGTAGTTCGCCGTGACAATAATGCCGTGTCGCAAGCATCACTCACCTCCACACCGCAAGCGTCATCAACCCTCCCCAGTGTTGCGCCCTTAGTCCACCTCTTTAAAATAAATTTTGAAGGCAATTGTGTAATGTCTTTTTGCTTCAGATATGCCAACAAATGCCTGCATGGGACACCTTCAGAATCAAATTTTCTGCAACTACATGAAATGCAATCCAAATCTTTTGCTTCCGCTAGATTTCGCTCTCTCTGACTCTTACCGTCATTACGGCTGACAGTGTATACACTATTGCACCCTTCCCCACTTTTAAACTGCACATCATACAACCAACTATGCCACAACTCCTCTTGGAATTTGTAAAAAATGAACCTTGTATATATTTTTGCCATCTGCTTCTCCATTGGCAATGGGGTCTTCAATGAAGGCTGTTCATTTATATTTTTAAAGTCCTCATTCAAGTCTGCATGTCTTTGTTTTGCAACTCCCTTCGTAAACTTGAAAATAAATTCCATTAGAGAATGTTTGTCATTAACGAGCCTCTTGAAGAACGCATGATTGCTTTCAGCACGTTGGCTGCTTGACATCCCAGCTGAGAAGATGTGCCTAACATAAGCAGGAACCCATTTCTCACGTATTTTAAACAGTGAAATAAACCACTTATGTTCCTTCAAATTGCTCTTTTCAAGCAATTGCCACCACTTGGCATCAAATTCTTCTTTAGTATCTGAATTCCAAATACAGCTTTTGAAATCTTTAATGTACTGTTCAAATCTACTTGTACCCATTTTCTCTGAAAACTTGTTTGTGATGTGCCAAATGCAGTAACGGTGCAATGTACTAGGAAGTTTAGTCGCAATTGCCTTTTCCATAGCCAGATCTTGATCAGTGATTATCATTTTGGGCGGCGGTCCAGGCATGAATTTCAAAAGTTGGCTAATTAGCCACTCAAATGAGCCGACGGACTCGTCACTAAGGAATGCACCCGCAAAGGTGACTGTATGCCAGTGGTTATTGACGCCCAGAAAAGGTGCAAAAATCATTCCATATTTGTTTGTTTGATATGTAGTGTCAAAAACAACTACATCGCCAAAATGCGAATATGCCTTTCGCATTTCACTGTCTGCCCAAAATATATGAGTAACCTTTCCATCATCGTCAGCCTCGATCACAAAACAAAAGGACGGGTTCTTTGCTTTTTCGGCCAAAAAATATTCATGCACCAAATCACAATCCATGCCATCTGTTAACTTTCTCATTCTACCGATTTCATTTCTAATATCCTTCTCTAAACACCCAACATTCCCTAAGCCGCCAGCTTGAAGCTCAAGAAAACTCATTTGTTGACAAGTTGGGATGTTGGCAGCCATAAATTGTTGTGTGAGACACTTTTTAACATCACTAACGTGACGATGGGATCTCAAGAATGGAACTTTCGTTGGGGACATGAGATCATGGTTGTGACCCTCATCAAATTTATGCACTTTGAAAACTGTATCGGTTTCTGACTTCACAACTTGAAGTCTTGCCTTGCAACCCCCTCGTAAGTTTCCCCGGCGTCTTATACCCTCAACTCCTTTTTTAATCACTTTCTCACCTTCCCTGAAACACACATATTCCTTCATTGTGATTTCATTCTCTCTGCCCTTTTTCTTACACTTTCTGCTGGAACCAATCCGAATACTAAATCCAGCCTCCCTTGCATAATCATTATAGAAAGCATTGACTTCGTCTAAACAAGCAAACTCTTGTCCTATTTTGGGTTTACATTCATGCCTAACTTCGGGTATGTACATATTGGAAGAATTGTCACGACTAATCGGAGAGAGAGGTTCGTTGTCGCTAGATAAATCGATACCTTCAAAATCCATATCACCTATAATAAATCGTACAAAAAAAAAAAATTAATAAGCCCCAAACACAGACAATGCATTCTAAAATTATCGGACAACGAACTACATTCCTTTCATATAAATTTTAATTTACAAATATCAAATTCTAATTCCTGTAAATGTTTAATAAAATATCTTAAAGGTATAGTAAAAAAATAATGGATTAATACAATGCCTAAAATCTGTGAAGTTACTTTTGAAATTTCCTTAGAAATTTGTTTTAGGACTTTAAAATTTACTTATGCATGGATTAATACAATGTTCAGAATCTCATTTATTGTCCCCCAAACCATCACAGATTAGTTTGAGAGTTTTTTAACCCATTTTTTTTAAAAAAAAATTTCCAAATAAGTAAAAACCTTCAAGTTGCTCACAATTGGAAAAATTCTCAAAAAAGTTTATTGGACACCATAGTGAGATAGGAGACCACTAATATTTCTATTAATTTTTTTTATGTAAAAAGAAAAAAAAAATAAGCATTTCGTTTGGTAGAATTTTGCAATTTTCACCCAACTGAAGCCAACTTAAAAAATAAATCGAATCCTTTTGAATTATAGCTAAATCCTTTGCGCAACTTGATGTTGCGCTATGCTATAATTGTAAAACGCACCGTTTCGCTCAAATTCTAATGCGCACAAATGCAAAAACGCACCGTTTCGGATACTTTCACCTTCGCGCAACTTGAAGTTGCTCTAACATTTTGGGAATTTCAAGAGAGTATGAATCAAATCAAACCCATTTGTTTTCCTTCTTTCTCTGATCTTTACCAACAACCAAACACATCTATTCTGCATTTTTTTTTTCTTTTTTACGTTCACAAATATTGATTAAAAAAAATTAAAAACAACACTAACATTTCCATCGGTTCATCTCATTCTCCAAAATAAATTCTTATTGCAGTATTCTTTTCAATGTGAAATGTCCCCGCAGATTGAACCACATTAAAGATTAAATTTCGATAAAATAACATCACGCAATAAAATGGTTGATTTTGAGAATCACTATAAAATTTATTCTTCGCGCAAAACTTAAACATTAAATAATTCAAACTAAACTTACTTCTTCAATGAACTGTGTCAAAAACTGAGATCTGCTTGAACCCAATGTCAATACTTTGCAACTTCGATTCCACATGAGAGAGGGGAGAGCTATAGTTTCATTTGGGAGAAGAGAGGTTTCAGTGACTGGGAGTATTAGGTTCAACTACATTGGCATTTGAGCGATGGTATGGATTAATTGGAAAGATGAGAGATACAGACAAGTAGAGGAGTGATTGACGAGATGGGATGGTAAAGAGGAGAGATACGAAGACAAAGATGACTGATTGATTGAGGAGTGAGAAATGGCGCCAAAAATTAATATCCAAGTCAGATACAGATCGGGTTGAATCGGGTCGGGCACTAACCGCGTGTTTTTAATTCCTTTTTAATCTCAGCCTTACATTTAGATCCGGCGGCTGAAATTGGTCACCTGATGCAAGGCTACATCAGGCGCACCTGATGATAGCACGACTCTATATATATATATATATATATATATATATGTATTATAATTAATTTAAAAAATAAAATAGATGAACATGAACATCTATTCATGTGAATTACTTCATTACCCTTCATAGTTTTATTTTCATTTTTTCATATTTTCAATTAGCTCGGCATCCTGACAGGCACGGGTCCGACATACGGTAGTGCGTGGGATTTACTCGCCGGCCATTGCGCGTGGAATTACAATCCTCCAGATAGTACAAACGCGCCCCTTGGACCGGCCAACCTCGCCTGCTTCTCCGTATCGTCTCTCAATCTGGGTACTCTCTCTCTCTCTACACACGCACACTCTCTCTCTCTACCATGGCTTCTGCTCCCAAGCAGCAACAGCACCACAACCATTCCTCCTCTTCCAAGCCCCCCAGAAATTCTAACACCACCGACGACAAAAGCCCTAACCCTAACCCCATTCTCATCCCTTCCCCACAAGACCTTTCTCTCTCTAACTCCTCCCATCTCACGCGCCAAGAACTCCTACGACGTCGTTCGCACTACCTCAAGCAACTCTCGAGATGCTACAGAGATCACTATTGGGCGCTCATGGAAGAACTCAAGATTCAGTACAGAGAGTACTATTGGAAGTATGGTGTCAGTCCGTACAAAGAAGACGAAGAAAGAGAAAGTGGAGAGAGAGAGGGTGTTAGTGTTGTCGAAGGTAGTGGTGAGACCACCAACAACAACAACAACGGGAATAATAAGAGTGATCGGTTAGGGTTAGGGTTTGGAGAGAGCAACAATCATCAGTGCGTGTTCGTGGGGTGTAAGTTGAAGGCGATGGCTTTGACGAACTTTTGCCATCTGCATATTCTTTCGGATTCGAAGCAGAAGCTCTACAAGGCTTGCAATTATGTTATCAAGAGGTGTTTTTTTTTTTTGGCTCTCTTTTATCTTCAATTTTGGTTTATTTATTTATACCTTTGATGGGTTTCTTTAATCTACAAATGTTTTTTCTGGGGTTTTGATAGATTGGTGAATTTTTCCGGTTCCTATTGGTGAATTTTTCTGGTTGCATTGTTTGTTTTGTATATATATAATACGAATATATACGTATATATCTATCCATGTACGTTGTTTTACACACATATACACACTCATTAGATTGAACCCTAGGTGTTTTTTTTGTTTAGTTCTTTAAACAGTTTGGGGGTTTGGCTAGAGTTGTTAGTTTTTCTTGTTCTGTTGTTTAAATACATAGCACATTGAACATTTCCCATAAAGATAAGTTGTGGGAGCTTTTGAATCAATTCTCGATGGCTGACTGGGCCTAGTAATAATTTTACTGCCTTGGGTGTATATAAACTACAATCTGCAACATATTATAAGATTGTAGCCCCACACCGCCCCATGCTGCATTGTTGATGTCACCAGGTTGTGTTGTTGCGGTTATTTAATGATTCTGAACATTGATTCAAATTTTTTTGATTTTGGAAGTTGTAAATGCAAGGGCAAAGGTTTAATTCACCATCACAATATCAACTCTGTTTACCTAATTCATGAAACAGAATATGATCACCTCTAAAGACCAATTTGATAAAGATCATTTGATGGATATATCAATGTTAGCCACTAGATCTATGATATGGTTGAGATCATAATTATGGTGGTATGGATAATCATTTTGATACCGAGTTTATGTTTTGTAGTTAGAGACTACTGAAAAGGTTATTAGTGATCGATTGCGTTCAACTCAAAGTCGACAGAAAAGTTATGTTGATCGAAGAGCACTTGAATTTGAGTTTGGAGATCATGTTCTTTTAAAAATATCTCCTATCAGACGTCTTATGAATTTTGAAAGAAAGAAAGGAAAATTGTCGTCAAGATATATTGGTCCTTTTGAGGTTATTGCTAGAATTGGGAAAGTAGCTTATAGACTTACTTTGCTGATTGAATTGTCGGGGATACATAATATATTTCATTTCTCCATGTTACGGAAGTCCGTATCTGATCCTTCTAATGTTATTGACTTCAGTGACCTTCAAATAGATGAAAATGACAAGTATCTGGAGGAACTAGTTCGGATTTTAGATAGAAGTGTGAAAAAGTTACATAATAAAGAGGTTCCTCTAGTAAAAGTACATTGAATCATCACAATGAGAATGAAGCATCTTGGGAATTAGAGTAAAAAATGCGTGAGACATATTCACATCTCTTTCCAATACAATGTTGATTCCGGGGACGAAATTTGATCAAAAGGATTTGATTAATCTGAGTTCATAAAATATTGTTTAAGATTATCGAAAGAGTAATCTTTGTAGCTTCCATGATGATATAATATTTATATACAAAGTAATCTTTGTAGCTTCCATGTTTGTTTCTGTCACAATAGGATTCCCAAACTATTGTTTATAGACTGATTATCCCGCCTGTATTGCAGTTATATTGATATAACAGAAATATAATTGAAGCGGTTATAGTTAATTCTATTTGAAATATAGATGCATAGGTTGATTATGATATTTTCTTTTGCATATTGCCTGAATTTTTCTATTTATAATATTGCTATTTTAGTCTGTAGCATTTCTTTATACTATTAAAAGGCTAGGCTGCATTGACCCTGTGACTGGGAACATCATAACCTCTGAATTCAAATCTGTGCAACAAACTTTGTAGTGGACTTTTGCTTCCACTTGTATTGATCATCTGAGTTCAGTCTTCCAGTGGAATAATTAGGGCCAAGGGACACAGATAAATAAATTCTTACTAGCTGCTTAAAGAATTCAGTGGCTTATTCATTCTTATTAAATAAGTTAACATTGGTGAATATAATATTTATTGAATATTGAAATGTGTTTGGTTTTTGTAATTTTGAATTAGTTGTGGAAATTGATTTCTCAACTGATATCTTTATTGATTAAATGTCTGTTTATATTTTAGTGCACAGGCTGGACCTATAATCTGCGGGAAGCCAATACTGAGATCCACTGTTCCTTCTCTCTGTAGTGTCCACTTCCAAAAGGCTCAGACACATGTGACGCGGGCCTTGAAGAAGGCAGGTCTTAATGTTTCTTCATCAAGTAAGCTTGCTCCGAAGTTCCATGTCATAGTGGCAGAATATGTGCACCAAATTCAAGCCAAAAGAAGAGCTGCACAAAGAACAAATAGAGATAAAGTTGTGGTTAAGAAAGAAATTGCTAGCTGAGCCTCCTCATTGGTGGTTGCAGACATGATCCATGGTGTATGAGTGACATGAGTTGATTGATGCAAAAGCCAGAGTCTAGAGAGTTTTGGGGTGGGGGTGTGGAAAGATATTATGGGAGGTTTTATTGATTTCACTAAAGGGTGGGTTTGAAGGAGCTGGCCTGGATTGGGTTAACTTTTGGAAGGACATTTTGTGTAACTTTCCTGGATTTATTCTCCACTGAAGTAAAGAGCATTGGTGAGTGATCATGTGAGGGGAATGGAAGAATTGCATTGGAATCCTATTTCTGTGAGAAGTTTAAATGATCGAGATTGGAGTCAGCTCTGACCTTGTTTGACAAGTTATATGCTGCTCATGTTAGTTGGGAGTGGGTTCACATGTGGATCGTGGAGAGCAAGTCCTAATGAAATCCTGTCAGTTAGATCATTCAACAACTTTTTGAGGAGAGCTGAAGAAGATGGCAAAGGGGAGAATTTTCTGGAATATAGGGTTTGGGGTTCTAGTGCATCATAAAAAATAGCCTCTTGTATGTGGGTAGTCACTTTTGATAAATGCCTGCGGTATATCATTTGGTTTCTAAGGGTTGGTTGATTCTGAATAAATCTATCATGTGTAAATGCGTTGCATAGTTGGTGGATCGGCTATTCATTCATTGTTCTTTTGCGAAAGGAGATTTGGTCCTTTATTTTCTCCTTTATGGGAATCTCTTGGGTTCTGCCTCAGTTGATGAAGGAGCTCATGCATGGATAATGGGATTCTATTGGAGACAGGATAAGTCATTTGAAAGGTGGCATTACTTCGTCCCACGTGGTGTATATGAAAAACTAAAGTAGAAGAATTTTCAAGAATGAAGAGTTGTCTACTTCATACGCAGGGGTTATTTTTGTTAAATCCCCTTGTAGGTTGGTTCTTTAATTGTTGAATATAGGTTTCCTTTTTTCTTCCTCCTTTTTTTTTTTTTTGAATTTTTGGATTGTTGTAAATTGGAATCAGTTTTCTTTTCGGTGTCCGTAATGATCAAAGGCCTCTTTTTCTTTAATGAAATCAGAAGCAGCAAAGATGAAACGTTGGATGGGAGAGAGTCATAAGTAATTGCTGTTTTTAATGTTTTGAAATGGAATCATGCTACTTTACTCCAGAAATGGAGGCGTGACTGGAGTTGTTTCCATTACAAATTCTACACATTATAGGCTGAGGAAAATCTATGAAAATTAAGAAGAGGAAATTCTAAAGGTAACAATATTGTTATCTCTCGCGCGCTCGCACACAAAAATGGAATAGGGGTTTCAAGGAAAAACCCATTTGTCATTTGTCATTTGTCATGCAACAACGCGTGTAAGAAAATTTTCAAGAAATTTTTTTTAAAATCCTTTTGTGATTCGATGGCTGATGGCTACTCATGCTCGATGGCCTGTGGTGGCTGGGCTTTTCTCATAGTTAGGTAACATTGCCAGATTGTCAATTTTTCCTCTTCACTTTTAACACTCTTTTGGTTCCCTGAAAGTACTCTGTAGCAAAGAGACAGAAACCAGCAGTAGTTTGGTAAGCTTTGTAATTCCCATAGCAACTGGTTTGATGTTGATTCAGTAACAGAGTAAAGCTTTGGCCAACTTTTATGACATTTCAGGCTCAATCTTTGCCTCTAGTTAATATAATTAATTAAAGCCATGAATTGGTGGTTTTACAGTGGTTTAGGCTTATATATATCCTTTCCTCCTTTCTTTTTTCTCTATAAAACTACACTTTTAACCCTTTAAAATTTGGCCTGTTTTCACTTTTTTACTCAATAATTTTTCCTTCAATATTCTTTTAACAAAGTGACCGCTACAGTTGGGCAATGATACTAGTATATCCCCTTCAGCCTTCCAAACTAGGAGCCGATAAATTAATGGGTCAGTGTAATTTTAAAAATCTAGAGTGAAAAGTGAAAATATGTCATATTTTAAGAAGGTCTATAGTGCAATTTCTTTATTTATTTATTTTTAATGGGTTTCACTCAATCTCAACTTAGGCATGCTATTAAACATTATAGTGTTAAGTGTACCACCATTTAGGTCACATTTTTTTAATCATCTGATGAGAGAGAACTAAAGCCTCTCTTTCGCATATAATAATATTTATTATCTTTTCTTCTTCTTTTTTCATTCTCTTAATTGAAGAAATAATTGGAAAATAGATCAAGAAGTTGCAAAGATGAGTAATAACTTCCAGTAGAGACTGGTACAATTCAATTGGTGAAACAAAAATACTTCTTGTACAAATCATCGAAGCAACCCCATACTCAACCGTCCAAAGATCATCATCGACAAACTCGTAATGTTGGGGAGGATAAAAGGGAAAGGAGTTGGAAGCAAACTGACATCAAACTTACCTGGGTGGAATAATTATAAATAATAATAATAAAAAACAGGAAAATTCTGAAAGATAAATTAGAAGTAAAAGCTAATCATTGACATGAATGAAAATCTTCAATTTCTCCCAACTCAAAAGAACTACTACAGGTTCATGATCAACATGGGAAAGTATCCTCCAAAAAATTTCTCGTATTGTTGCCACTAAGCTGTATCTGAATAGAGAAACAAAATCCCAATACAGTATACAAACTTAACACCCATCAAAACAACCCCTGTTGCAGACTGGATAGAAGAAAATCTATGGAACTCCAATTCAAGCATCAATCACATTATGAAGAGCATCGATTAGTATAGTATACATGGGAAGTTTCAAAGCCATACTCTATTGAACTTTTATTTGCTTCATTCTGTACATTAGGGACTCTATAGACTTCTGTATTTGGTTGCCATCTGCCTGTCTTGCTGCCTGAGATGCCTGGTGTAAACTTTGGATCCCACGACCCAAACTGGCAATTGAGGGAGCTGCAGGAAGAGATTCGACAGCACATTCAATCCCATCTCCATATACAAGCAACCCCGTGCAAGTAGCAATACTACACCCAAATGTAGCCAGCGGTAGGAAACCGATTGGCTGGACCCTCCGTTTCCTCATTATTTCATAAAATGCTGTTCTCATGGCTGAAAAGCTGGTCTTCTCGGCAGAGGCTATAACGCTATGGGCCACAGCCCGGATTTTCTCTGCAGAAGCAGTTGCCTTCAATATAGATGATGTTTTGGCTCCAGAGCTTGCTACAACTTTTGATGGACCGAGAGTCTTGCCAAGGACAAGGCCAACTGCCTTCTGGGTTTGGGTCAAAATGAGTTTAAAAGAAGCAGGCACTTTGAAGGTAACAACCTTCATAAAAGTTGATGCAGGAACAAATTTAGAGAGGGATGAAGCTCCTAAAACCGCTGTTGCTCCAGCCCCAACTGCCACGACTGGCTTATTAGTTAATAACCGCTTTCTGTCAGCATGGTTTGAGACTTCTCCATTTTCTGCGCAATTTGTGACAAGCTCTCCAACCAAATCCTTGACCTCAGATGGAACGGGAGTGTTCCAATGTTTTCTAAGACCTGCTAAGCCACTAGCATCCACTAATGCCACTATGGTTTTGAACTTCTTAGTATGGCTCCGAAGGGCTTGTGCA
The DNA here is from genome assembly GCA_017140935.1 of Hamamelis virginiana. Classification (NCBI taxonomy): domain Eukaryota; kingdom Viridiplantae; phylum Streptophyta; class Magnoliopsida; order Saxifragales; family Hamamelidaceae; genus Hamamelis; species Hamamelis virginiana. The sequence goes on from JAESVK010001098.1 coordinate 1,020,800, forward strand.
AGGAGAGCATGGGACTTTTCCTCGACTGGAAGCTCCGAAAAGTCCATTTTAGCCAAGTCAGGGTTCCCCATTTTGTTGATGGGGAGCCGTCCAGCATTGTTTAGAGCCATTCTCAACCCTTCAACAGCAATTCGGAAGGTATAAACTTCGTATAGAAGTCGGGTATCCACAATTTCTCCACTATTCACGTCAAAAAGCATCTTCTGCGCATGAGCTAGAGCCCTTCCAATTGATGGAAAATCAACAAAAATATCATGTAGATCAGAGAGTAATGGATAAATGTACTGAGCAAACGAAGGGGCCTCATAATTGCTACTCAGCTGAAAATTTTCCTGTCCCACCTCTGGAACAGACCTCAGAGGACTTAACTTTGATACGGATACATCCAAACATGAAGATAACAACTTCACCATCTGTGACTGAACATCATTAGTAAGGAAAAACCTCTTCGAACTCGATGAAACGACAGAACCAACTTTCTGAGGAAGCAAACTACTAACTAAACCTTGAAACTTGTTCCCAGAATTGGATTCACACGAGGGGCTATCACGAGCTGAACAAATCACAAACGGCGATTCAAGAACCAAGAACGACGAGCCAACCTCCTCAGCAGCCCTCTTGGCAGCCAAGAAATGTCCATGAAAACTAATCCCAAATATTTCTCGCAAAACCAAGTTCCCAGCAACATCCTCATACTTCTCCTTATTAAATTTATCAACAAAACATCGCTTAAGCACTCCAAACGAAGAAGTGGGAACTGGGTCATCAACATCATCCCTAAATTCACTCTCCTCATTTTGAATTTCCGATACCACCGAATGACCAACTTGCGCCACAACAGCGTCGGGTTTAATTCCCTTAATCAGACACTCAGCATCTAATGCCGATCGCTCCGATAAATTCTGAGCGGACAGTATATATATCACTGACTGCGATTCAGGGTCGCGTACGGCGAACACAAATTGTTTCGTGTGATCAGGTACAGGAAGTTTTTTAACTAATTGATTAGATTCTTTCAAGTCATCGAATTTTAAGGCCGAAAAGGGCCATAGATTTTGTAGGTTAAAGATAAATGCAAATGCCATTTGCAAACGAATGAAAACCCTAAAGATTCATGATATATATGTAGTCAGAACGTAGGTGAAAGGAATTGATGTTAAAAAAGCGTTCAATTAGGGCAAATCGATAATATCATCCAGGAAAGTTGAAAGGAAAGTTCAGGCCAAACAGGATAACAATTTGTTTTGGATGAGGAGAAAAGAGAGAATCACCTGTTGATCGATTTTCCGTTCTTTTCTTCCTCTAGAATGGCCTTTGTGTTCTTTAGCTCCTCTCCTGTATTTCAAGCCCATTGAAGTATGAAAAATCCTGTGTGGGGCCGCCATAACGAGGCAGCCAATAATTCTTTGCTACGTGGGGGTGGAAGGTCACCTGACTTCCACGTGACCAAATTATCTTCCATGACCACTTAGGTTTGGATTTTGGGGTTTTTCTGTAATTGGCTTTGCTTGGCTATGAAATAAATGTGATATATACCAAATGTGATATATACCGTTGATCGGCAGTCAAGATCTTAGTATCCAAGCAAATCTAAGCATAGAAAACCCCAAATAGAAGATCTCGACTAGGTTACTTTCGTGTCAAGTGAGAAATCCCCTAATAGTTTCCAAATTCGAGCATATAGTCTAATACATAGATCAATTTTGCTTGATCATATCTTTTATTTTATTTAAATTTTATACCTTACAACTCTTTGGGAAAATGATCAATAGGCCCCTAAATACGATTTTAATTATCAAGAAGTCCAAAGTATAAGATGCTATGCCGTTAGGCCCCTCTAAATTAAAATTAAATTAAATTAATATTAATTGATTGACAAATATACCATTTCCATATATTCAGCTATCATCTTGCATTTAGAGATAAAGTTGACTAATCTTATAAATATTGTAACTACAATCCAATATTATTAGAAAGTTTTTTGAATTTGAATTTTAAAGATAGCATTCTCTATATATATGGAGAAAACCCTTTGATGGGATATACCCGCAATTACTGGCAGCAGGTGATGGCACGACATTCCTTTTGACGGACTCAAGCATCGAAACTTGTTTCTTCAACCATTGATCTCTGTCCTCATGGCTGTTGCAAGCTGTTGCAACATCGAAACTTGTTTCTTCAACCATTGCTCTCATTCTTCAACTAGGTGATGGCACGACACTCCTTTGACTCATTTTCGGTTTATATATAAATGCATATATGTATGTATTGTGTATATGTGTGTATATCGATACCGTCATTTATATCTGAATACTTGTATACCGTCATGTATACATGTATACCGTCATGTATACATTAAGGTTCAATTATCATCCCGAGCTCATCGTTTAAGCAGACCACGCAATATATACTCAGTTTTTGCATATTAAGTAATCATGTATACATTAAATATAGATGTATACATAATTTATACATGTATATGCATGTATCTCAAAAATCTGTTAAATGTATACATGAAATTTGTCTCTAAGATTTTTTGTATATTTATATTCATGTTTATTTTTTTTATATAATTGAAGCTATATAAACATTTATTTACTTTCTTTTTTAAAAAAGATTTTGCTATCTAGAAATCTTGTATAGATAGCAAAATCAAAATTTGAATTTTCAAAATTGATGAATTGGCGGCGAGATTTTAGGAATTTAGATAACCGTTAAATATGGAATAAATCCATATTTGATAATTTTTCAATTTTCGAATTCTTAATTAGGGGCAAAATCGTCTTTTAAAATAAATATTTGAATCATTTTAATTACTATATTTAATTCAGGACTTTTGGGTAAATCCATCTTACACCAGGGTCCTATTGGTATAAAACCCTAAAAAAATATTGGGTATTTTCACTGTGGTGAGTGTTTTCACTATGTGGGGCATAGTTATCAGAACTGGACCGGACATCGACCCGGCTAAGGCACCGGGTGGTCGGGTCACTGGTTCAACTGCCGGGTCAACGGTCGAACCGGTGATATAATTAAATAATTAAAAAATATATATATTAATGAAAAAATAAATAAATTCTAAGCTAACACATCTTAAACACTTTCTAGTATAATATTATTCATATTTAACTTTTAAATATGTATTTCTAACAAATGTAATATACATAACCTCCCCAAAAGTGGAGACAAAAGCAAAAACAAAAGAACAAAGAGAAACCAAAGAAATGGAGAAATCGAATAGAGTGTCGGACCGTTGAGGAAGTGAGGAAGAAATAGAGAAATCGAATGGAAGCTAGGGTTTTTTGACAAATATGTGATGAATGACAATAATAGCCTTCCAATTATAATTGAAATTGTTTTACAAAACTGGGCATTTGGTAATTTTACACATTTTTAAAAAACCGTCCGGTTCACTAAAAACCGCCCGGGTCGTCCGGTTTACTAAAAACCGTCCGGTTCAACTGGTTTTTCATGGTTTTTTGACTTAAACGGTCCAATTGATGGCCCAGCCCGGTTATATGACCGGTTCACCGGTTCACCGGTCCGACCGGCCGGGCCGGTCCGGTTCTGATAACTATGGTGTGGGGTATTTTCACTGTGTGATGTGCTTTCATTGTGTTTGGAACAGTTTCATCTTTTTCGACAAAATATTTTCATTGTGGACCTCTCGGTATATTAGAGAGATTTGAGGGACTTCTTAGTATTCACCCCTTATTTTTTCTCTCCATGAAAGCCCTAACCTACTCCTACCTCCAATGTCTTATTTTTCTTATTTTGGTTTGTACCTCTCAATCCCCCTCTCTCTTCACATAAAGTCTCTCCTTTTAGAAAATCGACCAATTAATCATCCCACTTTCTATAAAAACATTTTCAGTTTTTAAAATTATGATAAAATACTAACAATTAACTAAAGTTTGCACCTCCTGAAGTAAATTCCTGACTTCATTACTGCATGTAATTAATTAATTAATTAATTTTTTTTTAATAATGAAGCATTCGGACCTTTTCTATTAATTTTTGAATACGTAAGGCAATTGCCTACTCTATATTAGTTAATGCTCATAAAATTGAGCTAGTATGTACTATTTTGAAGCGAATCAAACTTAGGTACCAAACTTTTCACCCACTAAATAAGGTTGAAGATGTAAAAATGTCGTAAATTTTTATAGAATGTAAAAAAAAAATAAAAAAACTACTGAGGGGAGGTAGAACTATTAGAGCCACTAACATGCAAATTGATCAATTTTATTTTCATGAGTGCTTTGAAGATCATAATGATGAAACGTGATTGGTTTACGTATGCAATGTTAGCTAATCAGCTGAGAATTGTTATGAATGATTTCATTTTATCGAACCAAAACATCTTCTGGGGAAACTCTACAAGGCTACCCTCGAATTGGATATAAGCAAACTGCTTGTAATCGAGTTTGATGGGAATGGTTAGGAAGGGTTTTGTGTCATTTTAGGGAGAAGATGACTATTATTAAAGTCTTGAATATTACCAAAACTGTTGCTAACAAAATAGATGCCTAAGCATTATTAATAAAAATTAGCCCACAGATTCCTTCCATTCATAAGTCTCCATATGACATCTTCCAAGTGTCATGATTCCAACAACAATTGGCCAAATAAGGGGAAAAAAATTAAATATTTTTTCAAATATAGAGGTATTAATGCCATTGCCAAATTTGGAAATCATTTATAACAGTTTATTGGAATAACATTTTTTGCCATAACTCCCAAATCTGACAAAAACAGCTCCAAATCCGAGTCTATTAAAAATACTCTTGCACAATGAAGTCTTGAATATTACCAAAACTGTTGGTAACACAATTGATGCCTAAGCATTATTAATAAGAATTAGCCTGAGTTTGGATTTGTTATTAATCTGATAGGTGATCAACATCTATTGATCATCATTAGATGGCTAACACATGTACAAGAAAGGGAATCTAATGGCTCACATAAGAAAGCCTTATGTGAGCCATTGATCACCTATGAGATCAGTAACAAATCCAAACTTGAATTATCCCACAGATTCCTTCCATTTAGAAGTCTCCATATGACATCTGCCACGTGTAATGATTCCAACAACAATTGGCAAAATAGGGGGAAAAAAATTAAGGAAGTACAATGGCATAATAATTTCAGCTCGTCTTACTTCTAAATACACCAAATTCAAGCGAAAGCTACATCTTACCTGAAAAATTAGAGCACTGATTAGATCACCGACACTGCATTCGTCACAGCACCTACGAAAATATGATTGGTGGAAAATGTCAGCAAGATTTCCACAATTTTATTTTGACCTCACTTCTTTCCACGGAAATCTGACATCTCATTGGTTGGTGCCTTTCGCTGGTGAAAGACGTCAATTTCAATAAAAAGCGACACCAAGACCGTGTTGTGAATTTAAAGCAAGAGTGAAGAGAGAGAAAGTAAGTAGAGAGAGATTTGGGCTTTTAAAACATTCTATAAACTCTCTCTGCATATTCTTCGCATCTCTTCGTCTATACAACTCCAACTCCATTTTGGTGTCCTCGCCAAACGCGCTAATTCTCTGAAACTTTAAGATTGTTTCTACGATTCATAGTATCCAATCTGTACAGTTCCGGCGGTGGAGGAGCTTCGGATCTGGCCGGGAAGTTGCCCGCTGGCGAAATTTGGTGTTCCTATCGACTCAGAGAAATGCGCTGTTCGGAGATCATATAGGTGAGATATGCGTTGGAATTTGATTGGTTAAATGTGAGGTTTTTGATGCTTAAACACTGTTTAATTTCGTTTAAACAAGCTTAATTTTGGTTCTGAAGTAGCAAGATCTGATCTCTATATCCGTATTATTGCATGTTCTGATTGATTTTATTTTTTTGTTATAAATATTTTCTGATTGTTCAAATAGCGTGTTGGATGTTTTATTTGATTAGTTGATGTCAATTATCAGAAAAAAATTGAATTTTGGTATTTTGATGGTAAGATCTGGTGGAATTCTATTTGTATGTAATATCTTATGGCTTTTGATCTGTTGAATTTGAATCAATTGAACGACCAGTGTAAAATATTGCCTGCAGTATATATTGGCTGTTGATGAAAAATTTCACATTTATTGGCTTTTGTTTGGTTGCCAAGAAAATGTAAGAAAAGAAAATATATTGTAATTTTAAATGTTAGTTTAATTTTTTTATAAAATTTAATTTGAATCCGACAAATCAAAATGGTTTCTAATTTTCAAACTCTGTCTCCAGGATCTATTGGCAGTAGACTAACAATTTTGCATTTCATGTTATGTCCGTTGCTTTTTATCTGACATCATGGTTTTAGTAAATTCTGCAAGGGGTGTGCATATGTTGCGTTGAGCACATTACATTGAGTAAATGTTTGGTATTATATTAAATTTGTGGATATAAGTAGTTTTGAAGTAACTTTTATGAGTTATTTTGACAGCTTGCCTTTTAGATGTTAATGCTTGCTAATATTCTCCATTTTTGGCCATCTTTCTTGTATATTTAATTTTGTACTTGACGACAGTTTGGGGCAGACCAATGAGGAACGGGATGATTGAATGCAGTGTCTGCCATTCGAAGTTGGTGTCCCCAACTACCAAAACTGTGTCAAGGGCTTATGACAGGCACAGGAGCAAGATATCATCAAAGCATCGTGCACTCAATATTCTCTTGGTTGTTGGTGATTGTATGTTAGTTGGTTTACAGGTGATTTCCATATTCTGATACTATCAAATAATTTTATCCAATTTCAAATTAAAGAATAAATCAGTAAAGCTATTAGGCGTGCAATGATATAGAATGATTCCGTGTAAAGGATCTGTGGGTTCTTAGTTGCAATATATCGATTTATTAGGTAGAAGGTAGAAACCGTGGTCTTAAAGCTCAGTCTAAGGACTCAACTTTCCTGGCAACCAAGTTGAAATTGTACTTGGTTACTGGGGAAGCTGACATTGGTGACTCAAGAATATGAAATTCTTTGACATCTGAAAATGGAGTATCTTTCTTCATGCATTTCACATGGTTCGACAAGCGACTGATATTTCATTACCAAGGTTACCATTGTATTTGAAGCAGATTTCTCGTTGATTGATTTCATGAATTTTAACATCCTAGATTTCTCATGTTACTTGATTTGCTTGATCTTGGTTTATATATATAGATAAGAAAGCCACAAGCTGCACTATGGTTTCTCAGTATGTGCACATTTCTCAATCCTCACTTTTTTCCTATCTGACACATTTGCTGTTCTTGATGCAGCCTATATTGGTTTTTATGTCCAAGGTGGATGGGAAATTCAAGTTTAGCCCTATTAGCGTTAACTTTTTGACAGAGCTTGCAAAGGTTCTCTTTGCATTAGTTATGCTTTTGTTCCAGGTACAGTTGTTTATTTCTTTTGCTTGCTAATTCAAATATCTACATTTGACAAAGTGGAGTGAGTGCTCTAAGTGGAAACAAGACACTTCAATCATGGAATTTCTTGACTAAATTGATTTGTTATTATTTCTGGTTTTGCAATGTTTTTGATATGTGATAGATATTGTCGTTTTTTTATTTTATTTTATTTTTTATCACAAATGCGATAGAAGTAAGTTGGGAATATTTATCCAAAAAATTGTGTGTGTGTGTGTGTGTGTGTGAGAGAGAGAGAGAGAGAGAGAGAGAGAGAGAGAGAGAGATTTGGCCTTTAGCAATGACTAGCACATATTCTAAATTGAGTACTTGGGTGGAAGTTCCATAGAAATTTGTGTTTTTGTATTTCTTGATAAGCATAAGCTTGGATTTATTTTTGGTTGTGGTTAAATTTGCAGGCCAGGAGTCAGAAAGTTGGAGAGAAGCCCCTTCTCTCAGTTTCCGTATTTGTGCAGGTATTAGATCTGTATTGAATTTGGGAATTTCTTAAATTTCTAATTTCTGATTTGTAGAATGAACTTATTTTTATGGTGAAAGGTTTTTTAGGAACATCTTTTAATATAATGATTGTGGAGCCTGGAAAATAGGCCATCCAGGGAACACTTTTTTTACTTGAATGTGTAGATCCTGTAGTTGTGGCTTCCTAAGAGTTACATAATAGTTCCAGTCTTTTTAAATGTAAATCATTTGCATCACATCTGAATATTAATATACTTTTGCCGAGTTGATGAACTAGATAGAGAAAATGGACACCTATTTGGGCTAAGGTTTTAAATTGCGGTTGTAGACGGGATGTGGGTGTTTAGTGAATCTCATATTTTAATTTTTTTAGGACTATTAGTGAATTTTATTCCACCTAGGAACCTTGTTTGGTATAGGTAAAGGATTTTATGTTATTTTTTTTAGTCATTATGGTTTCATCCAGATACAGATGGTCAGTAGAGGTTCAATTCTGATTTTGGGTATCTAGTCTTTTTTGGTATCTAGTCTCTTTTCCTAACGATGTTGTTGCAATTACGGGGAATCAATGGGATTTATCAGCTTGGGTTCGAAAATGTATAAAGGGTTTCAATAAGTTATTGGGGGTGTTGTATAATGGTTTTGAGGAGGAAGCCCTGCGATTATTTTCTGCCATCGAACAAAGATGGAGGGTTTAAGATTCACATAGTACTGCTAGAAGTGGAGCTAGGAATTTTTCCATTTTTTGGGGGCGTGGAAACACATAAGAACTCTTGAATGGAAATGTAAAAGAGATGTAACTCCAGTTCCTTCGGAAATGGAACTGTGAAAGCATAATAAGCAGGGATGAGGGGAAAGGTGAAAGGCGTCCCCTTCATCTTTGATTAAATTTAGATTAATATTGTTTCTTAGAATGTGAGAAGATTAAATGCAAAGAAAAAAAGAGTGGGAATTAAGGCGGCCTTGAAAAAATGGAATATAGATATGCTCATTTTTTAAGAAGAAAAAAAAGAGTCTTTGGGGAGGGAGGTGGTGAGTGATCTGTGGATGGAAATTTTGTGGACTGGTTTCAACTGAGGCAAGAGGAACTTCAGGGGGAGTGGTTGTCATGTGGAACAATAGATTGTTTGTGAAGATGGATGCTAAGGTGGCTAGTCACTCTGTGGATGGGTTGGTATGGGCTGTTTCAGGGGTTTATGGTCCAAACGCAGGTAAGGATAGGAGTTCTCTTTGGTTGGAGTTGGAGGATTGTTAGAATTGTTGGCGGGTTCCATGGTGTGTGTGTGAAGCGAGGTCCCACATCGCCTAGGTATGAAAGTAATGTGCTGTATATAAGCGTGAGGGCACCCTCACCTCTTGAGCTAGCTTTTGGGGTAGAGTTCTACCCAGGACCGTGTAACATGGTATCAGAGCTGGCATACCGAGGGATGGGTAGGGTGCGTGTCCCTGGCCTGCACGCGGCAGGTGCTGCCGAGTGAGCACACTGCGTGTGAGGGAGGGTGTGAAGCGAAGTCCCACATCGCCTAGGTATGAAAGTAATGTGCTGTATATAAGCGTCAGGGCACCCTCACCTCTTGAGCTAGCTTTTGGGGTTGAGTTCTACCCAGGACCGTGTAATAGTGTGGTGGGGGATTTCCATGGTGGATGATGTTGTGGAGGAGGAAGAAAGTAGCATCACTGTGGGTGTGGTTAATTATTTTAAAATCCTTATCCAAAGAGGAAGTTCTTCGTCATCCTTTGCTAGATTGGATGTATTTTTCTTGTCTTGATGATGATGAGGCTAGGCGGTTGGAAAGACCTTGGGGTGAAGAAGTTTTATAGGTGATTATGGGTTTAAATGGGGATAAAGCTTGGGGTTTGGATGGAATGACTATGGCTTTTTTTCCAGAAGTGTTAGGCATATTGTTTAAGGTGACTTGATGCATATGATGGGGGAATTCTTTGAAAGGGTTATATTTGAGAGTAGCTTGGATGCATTGTTTATCTCTTTGATTCCTATAAAAGGGGGAGCAATCAACATTAGGGATTCTCGTCCGATTAGCCTTGTGGGGAGTGTGTATGAAATCATTTTCTTTATATCTATGGTTTTGCAAGGATTTCTCTCTCTCTCTCTCTCTTGTGCGCGCGAACACATTTTGGCAAAAATGGTGCCGTATTCCATTTTGTGCTCAATGTGGTGATAATTTATAATCTTGCAAATGCTTTATGCAAGATCTCGATCGTTTTATTGAGTCTAGGGTGTCATTATGAATTTCTTGATATTTCCATACTAATTTTGAGTACTTTTTAATTGGGGCTGCTTGGCCGCTTATTACTTATTGGGAATCCTAGGTTATGATTTATGTGCTTACACGGCTCTACAGGTGCTTGTTAAGATTTTATTTCTTCCTTTTTTCTTTTTTCCGTTATCATTCATGTGGATTTGTTGCTTATATCTAGTGAAGAGTGGTGGCTTGAACCCCATGAAAATTATTATTAGGTCATGTTTTTTGTGCCCATCTGTGAGTTTTCTCGTCGTTTAGTTTATACAGTGTTGATTATTTGGAGTTTCTATGATTATGGTAAGCCTGTAATGGCCTGTAATTTCAACCACCTCCTATTATTTTCCTGCAGGCTGCTCGCAATAATGTGCTTCTTGCTGTTCCAGCACTTCTCTACGCCATCAATAACTATCTAAAGTTCATCATGCAGGTACGGTTCTCTAAATAGGGCCTCTTATAGTCTCTCTCTGTTAGCTTTTGGATACCATCTGCAATACAATTTGTGTTCTTAATGATTCATAAGAACACTGAACTGATCCTGGTACTAGCATTATTACTACCTTGATGCATAGGCATGCATATAGGTGTGTTTGGGTGTCTAGGGGCACTGAGGCAGTATTACTAGCCACTTCACTCATTATTACAAGCGCGAAAACTTCATCAGAGATGAGTTGCAGAAAACTTCAATAATACATTTGGTGACACTCCCTCTCCTAAACCACTATTCGACTCTTTCTACTTAGATCCTTCTATGGCTTGCCTTTCTCATATAATAGAATTGGGAGTCTATTATGATAGAAGCTCAAGTTAACTTTAGACAAGTTCGAGTTATCATGAAACTGAAATAGTTTCATTTTTTGAATTAATATTTAATCTAAGAAAAAGAATAATTGATATTCCCTTGAAAGTTCTTAGCTAATATATGCTGTGGTGGGTATTAGAGAGGAAAGGAGTATCTACTTGATATATTAATATAATCAAGGTCATGTATGATGGAGTGGAAAGGAGTTCGACTGTTAGATTATTTTCTGCACAAAGGGGCTTCTAGACTTGGGAGCTAAGAGATTTTCCTTAGTGGTAGACAGATCCTTTAAAAGTCCAATTAGAGATGATGCATTTAAAGTTTGAAAGAGATTGGATTCTATTACCATAGCTGATTTTGAAACCAGTCATGATTTCAAGAATGAAAAGTATGGACCTAATGTTAAGGGGATACTCTTTCGAGGGCTCCAAGAAGTAGATGGTGTCATCCGCAAACTGAAGGTGGGACACCTATATGCCATCCCTACCAAAACTGGATTTTCAGAGAAGACTAGAACTTAATCGCTAAGAACTAACCGGAGAATGGGGGATAATGGTTCCCCTGGCACAAGCCTCCACTAAGAGCGTTGTTATTAGATGCAGCTGTCATACTATAAAAGTTCTCTGAAATACTCTGAAATATTTTCATTGATAGAAACTAAATTGTTTATACATGTATATTTTTAATTTGATATAGAATTGATAAGCGTGGCATGTTATAGATGAAGTCAAAGTCAGGTGACTGTCTAGGTGCCTAAGGTAGTGTTTGGGAAACAAGTAAGGCCATTGCCAATGCCCGCTGGGCGTTTTGACATCTACAGCTGCTAGTCCTTAATGAACTCCACCAAACCCTGTCTTCATTGAAACTTGACTCCATTAGTGATGTTGGATTGCTAACTGCTAAATGTTTGATATGAGTCATAACTATTTATATCTACTTTTTGGCAGCTATATTTCAATCCTGCGACTGTGAAGATGTTGAGCAATCTGAAGGTATTTTGTTGTTCATTTTATTTGTTAATGAAATCTTAATGATCCTTTTCCATTTCATGGTCTGTCGAGCTTTTAAAGTTCTCATTCCCTCAATGGCATTGATGCTTCCAGTCTTGTTAAACTTCTACTTTCTATTATGCTTTACAGTTCGCAGTCTCGAGATATTCAGCAGAGCTCACAGTTTATTACTTTATTTATTTTTTGTGTGGCGTGAATACAATATTTACGAATAATTTTGCATAATATCTGGTATATTTTAGCAGAAACACACATTTAGTTTTTGATGTGTAAGTTTTGAATTGTTATTGGGAAGTACTTATCCTACTTAACAATGTTATTTTGATTAGAACACTTCCTTTCTTGTTCATAAAAATAAAAGGAAGAAAAATTCCTTACATTCAAAATGTAAAAAGTTCTTACTTGGTAATAGTTCCCACTATTTTCATAGAAGAGTATTCACGGAGGCATGATAGGCCTCAACATTATAGTTAGTTGGATTCTATTTTTTGATTCCAACTGCTCTTCCAGCTGCTAAATTTGCTACTGTGCACCTTGATTTACTGTCTTAGTCCCTGCGTGTGAATCAACTTCCTAACATAAAACGACACCCCCCCCTCCCCCACAAAAAAAAGAAGGATGAAAAATTTTTCTGATAAATAAAAGGAAAGAAGGAAAGCTTGGTGACCTATTCTAAAGTTGGCTTAGTGATTTGTGAATTAGAGCAACTTTATAGTTGATTTATTGAACTAGTAAACTACTAAATTTAATTTGTGAATTGTGAGTAATAATTATGCTTTGTTCATTCATGGGTTAACTTGTAAATATATGATCTGAGCAACAAGAAAGAGAGCAAGCTGTTTATACTCTTGGCTAACCTGGTTTGAGTTCTAGTCTTATACCACTCTGTTTGAACTTCACAAGCATTTCCTAATGTTTAAAGATTCACATAAAAGTATTTTCTTCATTTCCATGAGTTTCAGTATTCTTATTGAAGCTTCTTTTCTCTCACTCCTTTCCCTTTTTAAGGACTAAAGCCTACCTTTTAAAACAAAGTTGTGAATCATGGTCTATAATATCAATGTAGACTCCATCGTAAGCAACACACAGGATGTTCTTCTTGGACTGAACAAGTTGGTTTGAGGAAAAGGTTGAACAAGATGTAAATTGAACACGTCATCTGAATTGAACTTAAGTAAATGTTCAGACATTAATGGTCTGCTTTTGGAATTTGAGAAAAGGTTTGCTGTCATATAAGGTTATCCACATGACCCTGAATGTAAGTTCTGAAAACCAAAAGTGGGGAGACTTCCTAAACATATAATAAGAGGACCTGGATGTTGGGATTGAGTCCTTAGTATCCACAATGGTGATAATTCGAACAGGGTCTTTCCTGGCTGGCCTTATTCTGAAATTTCCAAACTTTCATCAATATTTCAACATTTACTAACAGACTGTAGGACACTAAGTGGGTGTCAGTGTGTGGCACGGATACGAGGTCTCTGATGTGGCAACCTTAAAGAAAATGAACTGTAACATAGCTGTCGGTGCCTTATAGAATGTTGAAACTGCATGTGTTTGTCTTTACAACAAGGCAGAAGTAAAAACAACATGAAAGCTTGAAAATGCAGTCTAGCATCACAGAGAGAAATGTGCGAGTTTTTTTTTTTTAAATAATTTTTGTAGCAGAATAGAGACAAATTTTGTTTCAAATTATTGACTTGTATTCTTGTACTCTTTTTAATTTTTATTTTTGACCTTCAACATGCAGGTTTTGGTGATTGCAGTTTTGTTAAAGATGGTAATGAAACGCCGATTTTCCGTAATTCAGGTTAGTTCCATGATGGTCCTATTTGACCATGTTGGCTATTTATTAATTTATGTTTTTAGGAGAATAGTTAATATAAACTCTTGTAGGATCATATTTGAACTCACTTTGGATACCATGTATATTTTAGGGTTTCTATGATTCTGATTCATAATTTTGTAACAGTGGGAAGCTCTTGCTCTGTTGCTTATTGGGATTAGTGTAAATCAGCTGCGTTCTCTACCCGAGGGTACTACTGCTTTGGGTCTTTCAGTTGCAACGGGTGCATACATCTACACATTGATATTTGTAAGTGGTTTTAGGTGTTTGTTGTTTTAAAGTAGTGACATCTTATTTAGCATGCACTATGAAAGTGCTGGCTATGAAGCAGTTTGGACTTAAATTAGTCTCTGTTAACATTTCTTATCTTCAAGACTTGTTTTGTTTTAGTAGAGGCTTACTTTAGGAATTTAATGCACAGGTAACTGTTCCATCTATGGCCTCAGTCTTCAATGAGTATGCTCTGAAGAGCCAATATGAGACAAGCATATACCTTCAGGTGATTCTTTAGCATTGAGTATGATTAGCTTGTATGTCTGCTCATGGAAATACTTCAGAATGTTTTGGTTGTATTATTGCTCTACTTTTGCAATAGAGATGAATAGTTATGGACTTACCATCAGTTTCTGTACTTATGTCTGAAAATCTCTCTCTCTCTCTCTCTCTCTCTCTCTCTCTCTCTGCATTGATATAATTTACATGCCCTTTTTTTTTTTTCACACAATATCCAAGAAGTGTTACATTGGTTATAATAGGAAAGATGTTCTAGTATCGATCATTACCTCTATGATTTACTGGGGAAGATCTACCCTTCTAGCTTTGTCTTGGTGCATTTAGTGAATACTTGGGTATAGCTGTATGCCCTGGGCTGGAAACTGAAAATGTTGGGACATATGATGGATTTTCACTTTCACATTTATTTTAATAGTGTGTCTAAAATGGTATCAAAGGTCTCTGGTTCCTAGGAGGTCTTGGGTCCAAGTCTCGTTACGTCCATTTGTTTCTTCTCCCTTGCTTACCTATTTGTTTGTCAATTGTTTGTCTGTTTATCTCTCCACTTGTGGGAGGGGGTCGCATGTGAGGTGGAGTGTTGGCTTGATATGCATTGTTGACCCATTCTCTGATCGCTTAAGCTTTTGGGGTTTAGTGGTTGTCTAATGGTGTTGTTCGTTGGAGTTCACGTGTTCCTCCTGGTGCGCCATTTAATGGATCTCAGGGCAAACCTCAGATGGATAATGTATGAATTGGCATCCTTCTAATCTGCCTTATGTTCAGTCTACAACATTCTCAAGGCCTTTTTGGATGCTTTATAAAAATTAAATTGTTTCGATGTGTTTTGCATGTAATTTTGTGAGCATATCCATCGACGCAAATGGGGTAATTCAAGAGAATAGCTGGCATTATCACAAATGATTGTAAAAATAAATCTGAAATAGAGGTGTTTCGTGAGTTTATAAAATTGATCCTATACCATCAATTATGGCCATTGCTCCTACTTTTTTTATGGCCCTGTGCAAGATGTTGAACTTGTACCTTCAAAACCATGTAAAATGTAAATGGAGCTTGTGTAGTCTGCTGTGGTGTTCCCTATTTTCAGTAAGAAAAAAAAAAAAAAAAACCTAAGTAAATGAAGCCATTCGATTTCCATGGGACAACCAAACAGGCACTTAGTAAATCCATGGAATTCCCATGCCCTATGTTTTGTTTTATACTTTGCTTGAGATGCAAGTTGCTACTTTATTCAATAAAGAAAGATTTGATTTCAGCGAGTTATGTATGAATTTGACTTTCTGTCTTTTTGATTTGCAGAATTTATTTTTATATGGGTATGGTGCTATATTCAACTTCCTAGCTATTCTTGGAATGGCCATTTTTAAAGGTATGAGCTTGAATCTCCATTATCAATGCTTGCACACCACTCATCTCGAATTCTACATGTTGGAAAGCTGTTTTCTTCTATTGGTTCATCTACTTTCCCCAATTGGGCTGTGCCGTATACTCATGTGTGTTGTTAGAGTTTTTTATGAAAATTAACTTGAACATAATTAATGATCTACCAGCAGAATTTAATAATTTGTGCTTCCCAACTTCTTAGCTCTAAGTGGTTTCTAGTTGCTCTTGTGGTCGAGAACCAACTTCACCTTGAATAGCTCAAGTGATTCCCTCCTTTCAGCTAAAAATTCTTTTGCGAGTCTTAAATATTGTTGTTTTCTGCTCATTCCCATAGCTTTTAGGGTGGATTTGGAGTGTTTGAAGTATCCTTTTTCCCTCTATCAAACAAATTATAAGCTTGCCATTCTATCGAAGAATCAATAAATTAGAGAGAGACTTCTTCCCTTTCATGTTCTCTTGTGTATCTTTTTCTCCTCACAAATTATTCATTTATTGTAAAAACAAAATCTTGAGTCATTTTCACACTATTCCAGAAGTAGAATGATGAACTAAATTTTTTTTTACAGGGATATATATATATATATATATTTTTCTCAAACCAGGGTAGGTAGAATTGTGTGGAATGTTTAGGGTGCATTTGGACGTTGAATCCAATAGATATTGATTTTTTTTTCCCGGTTGTGTTTTTTGTTTTTGATTTTGTGTGCAAATGCATCATTTTAATGGGGTCGTTAATGATATGATAGCCATCATGACAAGTTAAAAAAATTGAAATAGCTGCATTTCGTTAAACTAATCCTACTTTTGTGGCGAGGTCTTACATTTTCTTCAACTGTAAATGATGGATTTCTAGCTTCAATTGGTATGTAGGACTGTAGGAGACAATGGGTCTCTTAAATTTCCATGGGTCACTCTAACATGTCTTTAGGCCATGATTTTAATGCTTTTGTTTATGTGATGTGCGATCAAACTTTGAGTTGTGACCTCATGTTGTATTTTGAATGCTTTAGGTCCCAGTAGCTTTGATATCCTGCAAGGACATTCAAAAGCTACCATGCTTCTAATATTTAACAATGCCGCACAAGGAATTCTATCCTCCTTTTTCTTCAAATATGCAGGTTAGTTATTTTTCTTAATTATTTGAGGTTTGTTTCTTGCAGAGTATAGGATGAAATTTAATATTGTTTTGTGCCTGGAAAACACGTTAAGAATCATAATTTGTTTATGCTGGCTTCTCAGGAAACACTTAGATGACATAGTTTTGTATTGGTTGCATCTTTTACTATAATGAACTATCGTGGAGTAGTTCTTCTTCTTCTTCTTCTTTTGCATTCATATTGATCAAAGGCTTCATTTGATGCATTCAGATACAATTTTGAAGAAGTATTCATCTACTGTTGCCACAATCTTTACTGGCATAGCATCTGCTGCGTTGTTTGGTCATACTCTGACTATAAATTTTATGTTGGGAATTTCTATTGTGTTCATCTCAATGCACCAGGTAATCCTTTATAGTAGAGAAATATTCTTTTTATTTTTTAACATTTGTTTTTGGGACCTAGCTTGTGCTTCTTTTTTCTTTACAGCTTGTGCTTCATTTTTCTTTATAGTTCTTTTCCCCTCTTTCAAAAGCCAAAGATGAACAACAGAATGGGATGCTGGAACTGATGGATGTTCATGATAACCACAAGTATGTGCCCTCTATACTTCTGTTGATTTCTTGACATGCCTCTATTGTTTGTGTAAAATGTTTGATCCAACTGGGGATTCTGACAACCTCCCTTATGGTAAACTAAGCACCAATGCAATAATAGAAAAAAAACGTTAAACCAAATGTAGCTGTGTCCTATGTGACATTTGCCAGTAATTCACCTGATTTAATGATTCTAACCACAAAATTTTGGAAATTTCTTATGTTTGGACATTGAGAATATATTAAATGAGGCAGGGTAATAAATCCTTCCTTTGGACCGTTGATTTCTTTATTTACTGGTTGCTTTTGGTACCTCTTATCTTTATATGGCTATATGTGTAATCTGTAGTAGCTTGACTGCCAACAGATTGCCATTTTCCTTTTTCTCAACCAAGTTCTCTAGATTTGGTTTTCTGTTGTTTATTACCTTAGGATTGTGTTTCCTTCATAAAAGTAAAGTACATCCTTCCATTTCAAATTACAATTATATTTTACTCTTTCAGGTCGAAGGATTCATCATCCTTCATAAATATGGCAGCAGGGGCAAATGAAGAGGTGTGAATCTTCTGTTACCTTGTTTGATAGATGGAATATTGGAATGTGATGGTTTTCCATACCTTCTACTTAAACTCACTATTTTTCCTCCCTTTTTAATGTATTCTTTTTTCCAGGCTACTCATCGTGTAGGACCTGATGAGAGACAGCCACTTCTTCCCACCTAAAGTTATTCAGGAGTAAGTTATTTAACCTTTATGATTCTGTTGGCGGTGTTTTCTCTATTGCATTTGCTATCATACCATGTATTAAGAATTTCAATGGATAGTCATCTAAGAAGAAGATTTGTAGATGTCGTTTCTGCCAAAAATCACAATGATCCAATGTACGGTTTTTCGGAAATGTCACTGAGAAAAGCTATAACAGTTTTCAGCGGTCACAGTTTTTCATAGCTATGAATTTTGACATTGGATCACCGTGATTTTTGGCATACATGACATCCATAAGTATAGTATTTAATCCAACGGTCAATTTTTTAAAATATGCATCCCACAATTATCTATGGGCTTCATGCTTACATAAGATACATAAGCATATGCTAACTAGATCGGGACTATATATACATATATAGCCTTATGTCTTCTGTTTCGGATCGGCATTAAGGGTTGTGCTTTGTGCCTTTTCAATTTGTCAAAAGCCACTTTTTCAAGTGACGCATGGGATTTTAAATCTCTTTTTTCTAGTACTATCCTAGTTCCCTTCGGTCTACCTTTGCCATCCTGTAGTGCCTTCAATTGTATCAATCAGCTTCTTTTTACTAGCACTTTCACTAATATTGTTTGGATGTGATCAAGTTATTTGGATTAGGATTGCCAATCTTAATATCCATTGGATATACTAGTAGGTTTTTCCCGATCTAATCTTATCTTGGTAACACCATCTGTTGACTACACTATTTGTAAATTTCCCACATTTTATTTTATTAACCATAGAAGGTATTGCCGTTTTATTAAATTTTCTCTTTAGCTTTTTTGAAATGCAATACAAAGCCACAAAATTCCTTTGAATACCCCCTTTTGCTTTAGTCACCCAACTCTTTAGAGTTGTGCGAAATGGACCAATACTTTGACCATCTCCTCCATACCAAATGACAAGGTAACTGATGTGGCAATACAACACAATATCATGAGTGGCTGACATGCTATTGTTTTGACATGGTGATGCCAGCACAATAGCATGTCATTTCAGATGTTGTATCAGCCATTGTGTCGACATGCCAGCTGATGTGACATGTCATGTCAGTTGCCATGCCAACTGCCACATTAGCTGCCACATCATTTGGTACAGGGGATATGGTCAAAGTTTTGGTCCGCGTTATCATTTTCCATAGGAAATACTTCCTCTCAAAACTCTCCCTTTTTATGAATGATCATATTGAGGTGATCAGACATTTTATGGGATTATTACTTGAAAACACCTACTAGAAAATGTGTTGGATTCCAAATATATGACAAGATATTCTTTTAAGTTATTTGAGATAATTAAGCATTAGTGATAGAAAACAAATCTAGGTGGCAAACTTGCAATGATGTAAATTTAAGAAAGAAGGCAGTACGTGTAAGCATGTTAAAATGATGTAAAAGTGAATGCAACAACATTACAGTATTCTATAATTCATGTGTTATACATTCTTATCTTTCTTATTGGAGTATGTGTTCTCCCTCATTGTTGTGTGACAAATTAGAAAGACATCATTGGGTCTGTTTGCACAATCATTATATATATATATATATATATATATATAAATATATTTTTTAACTGTATTATGTCAAATTTTGTTGTAGGAATTTTCTTAGAAGGAATTCTTTCAGCTGGACTTATTGGATGGTACAGGAGATAAGCCAGTCAGAATCACTCAATAAAATAAAAAGAAATTAATCTTTCCTTTTTCTTGGATAGCTTTCCCACCTTTTTGGATTCCCTTAGTTGGTGGGTAGAGCCTTTTGTGAATGAGATTGGGGAGTATAGATGCTGGAGAGCAACCTGGGCTTCTGCTGCTGGAAGAGGTCTAGATAGAGAATACCGACATGGGTGTCTTCGTGCCCATTTCTCTGTGTTCCTGCTTGTTTTTTAATGGACCAATATGGTGTTCCTAGCGTTATTTGTATTCTTTATCTTAGACCAGTTTCAGATAAGTCTTTCCCCATTTCTTCTCGGTATATTTTTATTTTATTTTTTCATATTTTTTTTTAATGATTTAGAGTTTTGATCTTGATATGAGATTACTGTAAGAAAACAGAGAAATTTCTCTTCAACACCCACCCCCCATCCCCCAAAAAAAGAAAGAAAAACTCGGTCAATTTTACTGTGAGTGAACATTCAGAATATTTAATTGCATAGTGCAATTTTCCTATATTTAACAATTATCTTTGATTTTGAGAAAAAAGAATCGATCTACGATTAATCAGTTGCAAGATCTAGTGTTGTTTTGTAATATTTGTCCGATGTATCTTGTAGGTTTTATGATAATGTAATTACATACTAAACTAGGGAGGCAGTGAGCGGCATGATGAAGCAGGAGCTACTTGGAAAGATTTCTGCTTGATTCTATGCTTCTGCAAGTAGTTCTGGGCATTGAGGGGGGATAAGGCTATTGATGGATAGCGTCCTTGCTACAATTGTCATGGCTGGATGGTAGAATGTGACGTATAAAGCCAAATGACAGTCATTACTCATTTTGCTCCACTTTCGACTAAAAGATAGAGAGGGACTACTTTAGAACCCTCAAATAACATAATTGGACTTGGAATTCAAAAACCCTTGACCAAAGTGCACCGATACTGAAAAAGAAGCAAAGAAACGAAAAAAAAGGACTCTCTTAGAAATCACTTTCATCCTTTTGTTTGTTTTGAAAAATTCTTGCATTTCTTTTCATTCACACTGCCCAAATTAATGCCAACATTGTTCCATACAATAGATATTAATTAGGTTATGTTTGGATTAGTTTTACTTAAAATTACTTTTGAAACTCGAATTAGCAATTTAGAGACTCAAAACCATAGTAAATTATGGCTGGGCTGAGAAGGGTGATAGTACAAAGCTAATCCAAACAGGTTTTAACTTTAAACTTACCTTACAAAAGAGTATTTCCCCCCGAAGTCCAAGAAATAGGGTAAAGTGAAAACAAATGATAATCAACACCAAAATTTACACGAAGAAAGCTAATGTGGGTGTTCCTTTTCTTGACAAAAATTCTAAGTATATTAGAGTTTAAATTTCTCCTTAATGATTGAACTAATATGGCTGTCATCCTCGTACCCTGCAAAAAGGCAAAGTAGAAGGTGGGGTTTGGTTGAAGACTACCCATTTGAATACTGAATTGAATCTAATTGAAAGTGGTATTTTAACCTCAATTTATAATTGATTTACCTTATGTCATAATAGTTAAGATTTTTGATTATTAGGAGAACCGTTCTTCAAGATGATTGTCATTTTAAATTCAAATGAGGAATTTAGGTAGGGGATAAGCTTTATACCAGATGAGTCCATATACTTCCTTGGCGACACAACCCTGCCTTGGACTTGCGACACATCCCTGTTTTGGACTTGTAACTCAATGGCATTTTTTCTATTACAGATAATAATTCTTGCAAAGCATAGCTAAAAAAAAAGAGAGAGAAGAAAAACATAGAAATAGTCCGAAAAACTCATTACTAGATACTTACAAAAATTTATCGTATATATTTATTTTTTAACGATAGTTATAACGATACCTTATAGTGTTACATAGCATTTTAAATTAAAATTCTAACTTTATTTTTTTTTCAATGAAATTCTAAAATTTTGGTTGAAACTCCAAACTCCGAATCATAATTGGGTGCCCACCTAGTACTTAATGTATTACTATTGAAATTTTCTTCCCCAGGCCTCCACATAAGAACGCTGATAAAATCTTTTGACGATGGTACCAAAAATCAGGCCCCACTTCACAAGAGGGAGGGAGTTTCATGGAAAAAATAATAATAAAAAAATAAAAAAATGGAGGAGCTATTTGCAGCACAGTCTTTACTAAAGGCAGACCATTTAAAATATTCATTGGGTCTATTATACCCTTTTTTAAGTACAACCCATTAAGTTTTAAGGCAGCCCATTACTATTTAAAACAAAAAATTTAAAATGCCATAAATGCCCCAAGTCTAAATATTAGACACAATTCTATTTGCAATCCATTATTCCATTAATTAAATTTAAAAAAAAAAACAAAAAAATATCTTCATCTTCATCTTAAAGATGTTAGTTTAAAGTTTGTACTCACTCTAAACACTTTCGTTTTAGGTCTGTTTGTATATTATTGGTAAACATTATATTTGGAATAAACTTGTTTCAAAACATGAAAAATAACGTTTTATAATCATTATGGTACGATGATTTCATGAAAAAAATCCAGGTTTCGATCAAAAAATTGAAAAAAAAATTTATGCGTTCGTGTTCGCATTCGGACTGGTACAACCGAATATGAAGCTTTAGTATTAAGCCGTGGGAAACCGAATCTTCATATTCGGTTTCCCACGGCTGAATACTAAAGCTTCATATTCGGTTACCCACGGCTGAATACCAAAGCTTCATATTCGGTTTCTCACGGCTGAATACTAAAGCTTCATATTCGGTTACCCAAGGCTGAATACTAAAGCTTCATATTCGGTTGTACCAGTCCGAATAGGAACACGAACACATATTTTTTTTTTCAATTTTTCGATTGAAATATGAGTTTTTTTCATAAAACCATCATACCATAATGATTATAAAACGCTACTTTTCATATTTTGAAGCAAGTTTATTCCAAATATAATGTTTACCAATAATATACAAACAAACCTAAAACAAAAGTGCTTAGGGTGAGTACAAACTTCAAACTAACATCTTTAAGATGCTCTTTCATGGTGTTGGGGGGTAATATGGTCATTTGATAAATTTTAATCTATTATGGGTTGCTTATAGTATTTCTATTATGTAATGGATTGTATTTAGTAAAGGATAAAATGAGTATATTTATTAAATTTTTATTGTGCTGCCTTTAGTAAAAATACAAATGGATGAGTTGTACTTAAAAAATGGACTGCCTTTAGTAAAATGTGTGGTGCAAATAGCCCCTCCCATAAAAAAAAGTCTTGGATGGCGCCAGCAACATGAGGAATTTCCAACGTAAACCCAATCCCTCCCTTTAAAATTCACTGTCACAGCATCCAACAGTGAACAAGCAAACAACTACTCTCCCAAATGACCACTGTATATACGACACCTTCTTCTTCCCACTCTCCATTTCTCCGCTTTAACACCCACCAATGCCAATGGCAATGGCGTCACCAAAACCTTACCCCACTCTCATGCTCCATACGACGTCGTAATCCCAAGAAAAGGTACAGTCCTCACACCACACCCAAATCCTCACCTTCACCTTCCTCTGATCAAAACCTCGAAATGGTCATTGATATCGATCGCTTCAAAACTCGAGTTTTCTCTTCTTTTTCTACCCTTTTCAATTCAACCCAATTGAAGCTTCGCCAGTTTGTTTCCTCCGGTAAAGATGCCTATTCGGATCTTCAAACTTTGATCACCGTCGATGACAATCGAAGGGTTATAATTTCCTGCCACCGCTCTTCGCTTCGGTTTATGGGTAATTTGGTGCTTTGGAGTTGTGTGGTTGTTTTGGGTTTCAGGGTTTTGGTTCAGTTAGGGTTTGGGTTTTGGGGTCGGTTCGGGGTTCGGCACGGCACAGTGGTTCGGAGGGACCGGAGCCTGGGGGGGAGAGAGGTGGTGGTAGGAAAGAAGAGGAAGAATTTTAGGGTTTTGGGGAATCCTGTTTCGCCTGCTCGGGGGACCCTGGCAAGGGGTTCGGAGGCAAGGATTAATCAAGTTTATAGGGAGGAGAAGTTGCCTAAATGGTGGCCGCTTTTGCTTCCGCGGCCGACTTCGACAATGAACAGGGAGGAGGATCAGCGGAAGGCCAATAGATTGATCAGAGGTTGGTTTTTCTTACATTATATATATATATATATATATATATATATGGGCTGATTTGTATTCCTTGCTGAAATTTTATTAACTATTTGTAATTATGCTGAATTATTTCCCTTTATTTTTTATTTTTTTATTTCTAAATTTACTGTCAATTTGGTTGAGTAATCGCCAAATTTTAAAATGTTTGCTTGGGTCTTTTCATTGGCATCTGGCAAGGACTTTTTTCAATATCTGAACCTCTCATGTAGCACAGATGTTGTGATTATCTTAGCCGCTGAGAAATTGAAGTTCTTATGTTTCTAGAAACTTTAATTGATAGATACTTTTCCGGATGTAACGAGATATAACTTTTATTTTGTGGAGCTTGCCTATAAACATGAATGGAAGATGTAAGAAGTTTGTTTTTTGACTGTGTTGGAACTGCTCAAAAAACTTCAATTGAATTTATTTGGGTTATTTATGGATTATAGCAGCTTGTTATTCTTTTTAGCCTACTCTCACTTCGTCATTGAAATGGATTATAGAGTATTTGGAGGATTTTTGAAGCTTAAACAAGGAGACATTCCTCAGCATACTTCCTAGGACTATTGGGTGACAATACTCATTTAGGAGTCTTCTACTGGTGAAGGAGAAATTTGTGGTTACAAGTCTGGGCTTTTCACAGTTGCACAAAGGAACTATCCTTCTTGCAAAAAGGAAGTCTTTGCCATTGTTTAAAGAGTTAAAAAGTTTTTCTTTGTAGCCTACACTAACTTCATTATTGAGATGGGATTATAAAGGCTTTGTAGGAATTTGAAACGAAAGCAAGGAGACATTTCTTAACTTCAAATTACCAGATTGGCTGAATGGCTTACCCAATTTAATTGGCATTAATTGTATGCATCGTGGTTATGCCACTGCCAAACTGCATAAGTGACATGTTTCCATACACTTTCCTATATTATTTTCTCTGTTTTTTTTGTTATTAATGTCTATTTATTGTAAATTTATTTGCGAGGTTGTTTTATTGCTGGATTTTATGTTATAGGTACATGCACATTCCCCAAATTTCCATAAATGTTATAGTCATGCTTTACTTCCTCAAATCACAATTCATCAACTTGATTTCCAGCAATTATGGACAATAGAATGAGCGGAAAGGACATCTTGGACGATGATATAATTCAAGTGAGTTCTTCTGAGACTTATCTTTTTTATTCTTTCTTTTCTAAGTTCTCACTTCTTTAAATTATTGTAGTCTCTTGGATGATAAATTTCCCAGAGCTATAATATTTTCCCTTTCCGTGTGTGTGTGTCTATATATATATATATATTAATGAACTCATTATGAGTTATATAATATAAATTTTTTTCTAATTTCATCTAGATGTAATTTGGTTAGGTTGTTTATGTTTGAATATTACTTTCTATTTATGATTCAATATTGTATAGTTTTGCCTCTTTTTTTTTTTTCCTCCCCGCCCCGGGTTGTTTGGTTTATTTGGGGCTAAAACTTTAGGTTCCTCTAATTTTGATTGACTCTTGTTGCATTTATGGCCATGATGGCGTTGCTGCCACCTTAATAGACGGAGAAGATGGTCTTCTCCACTGTGTTGAGAAATTTTAAAGGTGTAAATTAAATAATGTTGATGGCATATTTAGAAGTATTCCATGATGTGCATATTTGACGTATCGCAAAGGTCCTTACTTCAATCCATGTATCTGAGTTTTGTGTAAGGAGTCTTGATGAAGTTTACAATATTCTTTTCTGCTAGGACGTGTTGATTTCACATCAATTCTAGAATCACTTTCTTGGAACACTTGTAATGTTTTGGTCTGAATGTCTGATTTGTAATTGCATCAGCTGATCCTTCAATAATGCACTTGATTTTTCTTTGCCTGTATGGGTGAGCAGTTGCGTCGAATATGCAGGACATCTGGTGCAAGGGTATCCATTGACACAACCAATGCACGGGATTCCATCTATCGTGCATCTGTTGATTTCGTTCTAAACATGTGCAACAGGTATGCATTTTTGGTCTGCATAACTTATACATCCTTGTTGGTCTCTAGTTACTAGTTTTCTTTACTGTACCTGTTATGTTAGCTTACTGTCAAGGTGAAATCTGTACTCCAATTTTCATTCATATGAATCATAAAATCTTCTATTAAATGCTTGGATGTTGAAGATTTGGCCCTAACAACCCCAAGCAGTTGGGAAATATAGTTTTGTTGCTGGGTTGCTGTAGTTATAGTTTTTGTTGTGCTTGTTTTCTCCTGTAGCTGTAATTTGTTTTGGAATTTTGCAGTGCAACAAGTAATTCTACCACTGTTCAGATTGATGGTGAGGATGCCCGTCAATTCATTGCTGGGCTTTCTGATAACATTGGGCTTGAGAATGTTCGCGCTGCAAGAATTATATCTGCAGCTGTTGCTGCACGCACGCGTTCACGTTTTTTACAGGCTTGGGTACTTTTTTCTATGCTTAATATTTTAGGATTTGATGAGGACATGAGATTGCACCTATTAACAATTTTGCTCCTTGTTGTCATTTGGATTTGTATTGAGAATTTTTTACTACAACTGAAATTTTAGGTCTTAAACTTTTTCCTTTTGTTATTGGGATTTTCCGCACAATTTTAGGTAATACAGAAGGGAAAACAGACAACCATTATTGTAGATATCAAATTTGAGACCATAAGTTCGATATTTCCCAATATTGAATCTTGAAAATATCTGTTATAGCTTGCTAACTTTAATTATTTAATTAAAAAACAAAAAACATTTGCGTTGATTTTTTTTTTTTTTAAAGTGTCACTAAATTTGTGCGGCAATTGGTGTCTGTTGAATTGTAGGCTTTGGAAATGCAAGGTAAACATTCAGAAGCAGTGGTTGAGCTGTCATCAATATGTCTTATTCACCGGATATTTCCTCCTGAAGAATTCTCTGTATGTACTTCAGTTTATCTCATTTACCATGCAAAGTTCAGATGCTCACTTCTTTTGATTTGTTCCTCTCAAACATTTTTTGCTGGAATGCTTAGTCCCAAATGTTTTAGGTGGGTTGCTCCGTTCTATTTCACTGTTCTGCTGTACAATAGCTCTGTATTGCATTTATTTTTTATTTCAACACAACCCCCCACCCCTCCACACACAAAACACTACTTATCTTTTTCAGTTGCCCTTTGTACTTTTAGAGCCATTTACTAGTGCCAGAGTGCTCCTTAATGGTACAGTTCCAATCTTGTAGACCTTAATGCACATGACCAGACCATCTCAGTTGGTCTGCCTTCCTATCACTTGTAGCAAGTTATGAACCTATATTGTTGACACTAGGTTTAGTTGGGATGTTGTTGTTCTGAAATAATTACAATCCAAATGGGAGTAGAATTACTTAGGGCTCCGTTTGGATTAGCTTTGTCTAAAATCACTTTTGGAGCTCAAAATGCCACTTGATTTAAAGAGATGGAGTGATAATCATTTATATTTGACTTGAGGGGAGATAGGATGGTTGGCCAAAGCAGGCTTCTCTGACTTCTACCATAATCATTAATAGTATGAAAATTTTGATGTATGAAGAGGTGGTTTGGATTTAATTTTAAAGAGATATGTAAAGAGATAGTTCTTCAAAAGTGATTTTAGACAAAGCTAATCCAAATGGGGCCTTAGTCTAGTTAGTATTTAATTGTTACCGTATATAATTGACATCAGGAGTTTGTTAAGAATTAACTTGTGCTTTAGAGGAAAAATTTCTACATTGAGGATTTAATGAACTTAAGGTGAAAACTTACTTGATGGAGAAGAGAATTCAATGTTTAGCACCTTGGGAAATAAATAGCTAGCTTATAAGTAGTTGCTTCTCTTAGAAACAACCTAGTTGCTTCTCTTTAGAATTAAACTTGTAGCTTATGTTAGAAGTTTCCTTCCTAGCAGCTTCTCAGGAAGTTTATAAGTAATTCCCTTAGATTTAGATTCTACTATTAGAGGATGTAACCTGTACTCTTTTGAGAAGTTTTTGAATGAATGAAAGAATGTTATAGGCATGTTTCTCAGATGGAGTAATTAATGGTGTAAAATCCAAGGACTTATCTAGGTATCTCTCTCCTTTCTTTTTCCATCTTTCTTCTAATGTCTCTATCCTTTTTCTGTAGATTCTTTTTAGCCCTTCTCTCTCAAACCTACTTCTCTTGAATCTTTCTCATTCTCACCACCTTCCTTTGCAAGGCAGTCCTTAACATTGAGGATTTTAGTGTTGTCCTGCATAAATGGTTCAGTGTATTTTTATTGTACTTGTAATTGGATTGATGACCAATCCTGGTGTAACCTAGTAAGGATCCACAAATGGATGCTTATTGAGAAATATTCTTCTGGTCCATTTGTGCCTGCTTTGGAGTCAGTTAATTTTCTAATGGTGGAAAGTGGCTCAACTTTTTAATTATTTGTTCTGATTTGTGATATGTTTCTACAGCCTGAGATGGAGATGGTGTCTCAAGGCCTTGAGAAACATTTGAAACTAGAACAGAGGGAATTTCTAATGAAAATGATTCTTGGGGTTTGTGGTGAAGAGAGTCGAACAAGTGTTGCAGAAGCTCTGGGTCTGGTATGTCCACATGTTTCTTTGTCTTTCTAAATTTGGTTTTTAACTAAAGTTAATTGTAATGAACCTTTTATCATGGTTTATTTTTTAATTAAAATGCATATTTACATTTGTTTATTGTTGCAATATAACTGAAGTTTAGATTAACTGGATATAGGCAAAAACAGCTAGAGATGCATAAAAATTCTGGAGGAAGAAACAAAATGGCCCCTTTCCAAAAGGTATGTCTTTTTGGCCCGATAAACACTTTGCTTTTTATGTCTCCCTTCACCCCCCCTCCAAACTAGGCAAGAAGGGCATGCCTCAATTTTCATGCCCTCTCTTCACTTTCTCTGAAGTTGTCTATAAATCTGTTATTTCCTCATAACTTCATACCAGGACAATGATTCTGGAAAAAGTAGGTCTGGAAGAGAACATCTCTCTGGTATCTATCTGTTCACATATATCATGCACACATTGTAGGTTTAAACACGACCAGTTTTGGGGTTGAATTACCTTATCAAAATTTTTAACCAACTCATCTCTTTCATAGGATGTATTGCATTCCTTTGGACAATTCGTGAAAGAACAGACCTCTAGATGGATGGTTTGGTTATTTTGGATCACATTTATCAAGAAAATTTACTAGATTGGATTTATGAAGGCTCTATTATATGGATGGAGTGTGTATATTTAGTGGTTTCCTCTTCTCCACCTATTTTTTTTTTTGGCAACTATATCCATCATCAAACTAGCATATCAGTAGCACTGTAGCAGCAACCTTTTATGCCTGAAACTTGTTTTAATGAAACATATTATTTACCCTTTCTCCAATGTTGGCATTGAATAATTATATATATATATATACAGTAATTCTATTATCAGGCCGGCCTCACGCAAAGTTGTGTCAGGTCGCCTCCATATGGCCAATTTTAGTTGACAACTTGTAAAACTGACTGTTGGATTAGATGCTCGTCTTCTGTATGTCATGCCTGCAAAAAATCATAGTGATCCGACGTTTGGTTTTTGAAAAATGTCATTGTGAAAATATGCAACTTATTTTCTTCATTTTCTTTTTTAGTTTCCTTTTTCTTCTTCCTACTAGACTCTCTCACCTAAAGATGTTGGCAATCAACATGAAAACGAGTGTACTTTTTTTTCTTTGGTTAGGTGTTTTGGGGGGGATTTGTTTATGAAGACAATGTTCAAGCCAGCAAGAAAAGCTGCACTCTGGTTTGTCTTCACCAACAAAAAATTGATCTCAAGCCAACAAGAAGAATTACACTCTGGTTTGTGTTATTTACCACCTACATACTTCAACAAATAATTGCACTCGAGGTTTGCATTATTACTACTTGCAAACTTCACCACCAAGCACACACTAGTTTGTGTAACGATACAAATTTGTACTAGGGCCTAGGCAATTTATTAGTGACATTTGTATTCTGACAGTTTATTTATTGTTATTTTTTGCCGGAAATTTTGTTCCATAATCCTTGTAATGATATTAAAAGTCCACTGGTTGCTGTGGAAAGCTGTGTTTATGCCTGATTTTTTTGGTAGATGTACATAAAAAGGGAATTAATCAAACGGTGAAATAAAGATGATCAAATTCATCTTCAGCTGGTTAGGTTTTCATAGTTATGCGAATGTGTTATAGAACACAAATCCATTTTTTCATTTTTGAATCAAACAAACTTCAATTCAAGTTCCTCCCCATCTTTAAGTTCATTTAAAAGTTTATTTGAATGATAGTAACGTAACGCAACTCTTCTCCCAAGATAGCTGCAAGGCTTTGTTCCTTCTCTTGTATGATTTTCACTTTTCAGTCATCATTCAAGTTGATTGCATTGCAACAGCCATGCTATATGTGCACTGTAATTCATACCCCAGTTTTCACAAAGGAATTGAAATCGGGATATTCATGCGTTTTCCCTTGTTTGTCAATATTGGCCTGCCCATCAACACTAATCAAATCTCTAATCTTTTTGCCATAATAGCAGCAATTGGGTGGTTCTCTGAACATCTAATGGAAATGGAAACTGACATAATAACTTTGAAGAGGTTATCCATGAAACACCACAAAAAAATCACACTTTCTTGTATTGGGGCTGGTCAATTGCCAAATGTTGCCTATTGTTTGTTTCTTCACAGCACCACAATTAATAGGTTCAACAACCTCGATAACAAAAACCCTTAAAACCAAACATGTCACATAAGGAGTAGATTTAAGTTATACATAAGACTTGCTTATAGTATTTGCTATCTTACTAATAAGGAAATGACAGGTTAAACAGTTTCTATGTAAAAGATAATGGGGGAAACTTAATCAACTTAATTGATGCAAAAGGCATAAAATAAAAAAAAAAGCACAATTCCCAAAAATTCTCATAGGAAGCTTTCTCACTTTGACCCAAACATAAAAATCACCTCTGGGCTGGCATGGTGGCAGGAGGGGGTGTCTCGATTTTGAGACTTCTTGTTAGCATTCATGTAAATATTCTGATACTCACATAAGATGATGTTCTTATATCTTCAAAAAAAATCATTGAACTAACCCGTTACTTGACTTGTCAATTTATTTTTCATTTATGTTCCTTAAAGATCATTTCTTCAGATTTTTCAACCTAATACTTGATCTTCTGCCTGCAGAGCTTTGAAAGATTTGCCCAACTTCATTTTCCTTTCCAGATAGTATAGTTTCACGACTTACCGCTGAAGCACTTCTTTTGGTTACTATAGCTCGACGTTGCTTCCCAGTGACCTTTGATGAAGACGACACATCAATAACTCCTTTCTTCATGGAAGTATTTTCATCCTGATTGTTTCTAACATTCATCAATCTTGTCATACTTCTTGTGGCAACACCTCTGCCAGGGGTGAGGATATCCATACCAATCTTACACTTCTTGACCTCAGCCTTTTTACGAATGCTTGGAGCTTCATCCGGTACAGAATCCGCCATTGCACTTGGATTGTTAGTCTCATTCTTTGAATGAATTGATGCTTCAGTATGTTGGGAAGCTTTGTCACTGAATTTTCCCAGTATATCATTAAAACTACTCTTTGTAAGCACACAATTATCAGAACCTCCAGAAGTGGACATTAAAAGATCACGTATCCTAGTCATAGGGAGATCATCTAAAGATACCTGTGGGAAACTCCGTTCCTTGTTGCCTGAAGACATGTTGAACTCATCAAAAGCAGAAACTCTTCTCGGAACACATTGGTTATGAGATTCTTCACCAAAACATTGAGCAGCATACTCTTCCCAGTAGTATGGAAATCCAAAAAGAAAATGATTACAAACCTGTCCACATTTATGATTTAACAGTTAAAATTTGGACATTATTTAAAAGTAAAAACAAAGGCAACTTTCATCAGAACTCATTTAGCCATATGATTCTCAATTTTTGCATGAAATCCAATCAATGCACACTACTTACTTTTTGCTACACTGTTGTAACAGTTTTATTAAATGTGTTCATTATTACATTTGGCTTCTGTTTGAAGTTCCTCTTGTATATGTACACAAATTTATAATCGATGGATTGGGGATAAAGGTCACATTTAGTGTAAAAGGAAGGAGAAAATGTAACAAAACGGATTTACATACCTCAGATGAAAAACCATTTTGATGTGTTCGAGACCTGTTTATGAAACCACTGACTGTAATAGTGATGCCATCTATTGTCTTAAGAGTGTTGGCATCATGTCTTATGGAAATCGCTGCAGAGCAAAAGGCTCTAATTCCTTGAGTCCTGTGGGATTATCACATGAAAACTTATTTATAAGTAACAAATTCCCCAGCCATTAATCTGAACAGTTAACAAAAACAAAGTGAAAAAGCCATGGTTAGTTGAAATTTATGCCCATAGAAAAATCAACTACAAGTTTACTTCGAAAAGGATGAAATTAGGGACACTAAAATTTATATTAAATAAAGGTAAAAGAACCACTAAAATTTTAAAACTTAAAACAAAAAACAAAAAACAAAAAACAAAAAACAAAAAAAGAAGAAGAAAAAAATTACAAGAAAGTTGGACTAATTATAATTCACCAATTACGACACACCATTGATGTACTTGCCCAGTAAATTATAAAAAAATTAAAATTCTTAAAACTATGTATTCTTGATTCCTTTCAATGATTTATCACAGGAATCACAATAGCAAGGTTTTAAAAATATAAGATTGAAAACAATTTCTTTTAATTTTCGATTGTGATTGTTTTATTTTTCAAGCTTTAACATATAGAACCAAATCTCAAGTTATATATATATATACACACACACAGTAAAAGTAAAACTTTCTCCTTACTTTATCTTTTCACAATAATTGGTTTTTCCAAATACAACTTTTCATAGTCGTATAGTATATAATTGAAGATACATATATAAGAATGAGTATGAAATAACATATAGGGTTGGATATGGTATTATTTTTGTGTTTTTGCACTTTGTTTTTGTTATTCCATTATGATAAAAGCAACAATTTCATACTGATTACTTGAATTTTCTATTTTTCATAATTTTTTTTATGCAATGCACGTGGTGTACTACTGGTGGGGGTGTGTGTGTACTGTAGAGAGAAACTCAAAGCACTTCGTATACACTCAGTGCTCACTATTTGAGGAAGGTCAACAGTTTCAAGCAGTAATTCCCTATTCGTTGGTGCTAGATTTCTATTTCTGTAGCCCAAATTCTCTGTAATGCTACCCTAAAAACTAAAAAACATTCAAATATCCTTCTTGGGTTCACTTCTATTGTCTTAATTTCTGAAAAATTCCATCTAGAATTTAAAGATTTGTCCATCAATCCTCGGCAATTGCAAAAGAATTAAGCACAAAAAGAGAGAGGTTAATTTAAACTTTAGCTCAAATTCTCTCTAAAATTACCCCAAAAGCATAAATTTCTTAGAACATTCATTCTACGAATTGAGATTTTCTCTATCAACAGTAACAATTGAAAAAGAATCAAATGAAAATTCAATTGATTGGGGAAGAAATACAGATACATACTCTGTAGATGCAAACCCTCCAACAGCTAAACCCTTGCCCTGAGCCTTGATCAACCACCAATCATGCAAATACACCTGCACATATGTATGTATATATACGTGTAAAAATCGGCCGATACGTATGGAATTACAATTTTTTTTTCCCTTTCCACAACAAAAAAAAAATAAATAAATAAAGGCGCTAAAAGTTGAATGATCGTGAGAGAGATTGAGAAGAAAGAGAGATTAAAGTGAGAGGTTGTTAGAGAAATCTTACATTTGGGTGTCATAACTGAGAAAGGAAGAGAAAAGTAGAGAAGAGAGAGATTTGAGCTCACCTGTGCCGTCGCTGTCGCCGTTATGATCGCCGCCTTCGTCGCCATGAGTGCTAAGTTCTCGGCTTCTCTCGCGTTTCTGTCATTTTTCCCTCTTACTAACTTCTTCCCTCTGTCATCTTATTAATTTTTTTTTAATTAAAAACTTAATTCCATTTATTTTTCTTTTTAATAATATGAGGCTTTTTTTTTTTTTTGGTAAATAATAATATGGGACTTTCTCTCCCTTTTCTAAAATATATCCAAATGATGTGGCAAATGATCCAGTCTTTTTATTTTTGGGCAATTTTTTCATGCACGGCATTCATACAGTTTGCGCTTTCCAAAAATATTAAATCAATCAAATCTTGTCTGCTTTATTGAGTATTCTTAGTAATATTCGGGATCTATGATTATTTGTCTGGTGATCCTTTGTAATATTGGGGATTGGGGATTATACACAAATTTGAGAATTATGTTGATTATTGGTGACTATTCGATTTTTTTTAATTCATCCGTACAAAATTTTTGACCATTTCAATGGTCAAATTGTAAATACCCATATGAGTGGAGGGTATTCATGTCCTAAAAAAATATCTGCGTAATTAGTTTTGAATCGGGTTCGTAGACGTAATATTTTGGAAACTTAGGATTATTTAATATTTATTTATTTATTTATTTTTTTGAGATATATAGTATTGCTGATTATACAAAACTCAATATGTTGATGTGTTAAGTATCTTAAATCTATCCCTCTAAAATTAATTCAAATTAAATAGTGAAGACCATCTAATCAAAATATTTTTTTACAATTATAATATATGAGCTGAAATGTCATTAATAAGTCTTGTGCATCGTGTGGATTTGCACTAGTATTGTAATACAGAGAAAAATACTATATGTCTCAAAAAAGTTATTCTAAAAATATATTCCAAATGATATGATGGATGATCCAGCCTTTCTCTTTTTTAGCAAATTCTATCATCGATAGTAAATGAAGGTTTTGAATCCATTTGGGATACTTTTTTGAGAGAATTATGTTTATCTTATTCATTTTCACTCTTATTCTATTATTAAAATGACATGACACTATAATATCATACTCATATAAATTTAATAATTAAATCAAACGGTCAAGATAATCTAATAAAAAAAAAGACTTATTTTTTAAACTGTAGTTAGATATTACAAACTGATTTAACAAAAAGAAAAAAAAAATTTGAAAACTCAACCTTACGTATTACTGATAGACAAATATTAAAAGAAGAAAAAGAATATGATAAAGCTTACCTGGACACGATGGCTATGGTGTAGCGTCTCAATGTGAAAAAAACCATGATAGACTACAAACCCAAATATATATATATATATATCTATATACAGAGGTGCTAATATAAGGTGCACTTGATGCAACTTGCATCAAGTGTCCTCCTCTACAGCCACCTGTGATGAAAATTTTTAAAAACTGACCGTTGGATTAGATACCCCTATAATGTAT
>JAESVK010001098.1:1135494-1182428 GCA_017140935.1 Hamamelis virginiana
TATATATATATATGCATGTATAAGAGGTTAATTGGGACTCTGAATGAAGATAGAAGATGTCGCTAGAAAAAAAAGATCATGAATTTTAAAACTATTCTCATTTTCTTCTTATGGCAATACTTGCAGTGATTTGTTGTACTGATATATAGTATTACTCATTTTATATATGAGGATGCTTGTGGTGTAAAAATAAAAAATAAAAATTAGAGTTTCGCCTTCTCAATCATCACTGATTTATATTTTGTATCCATATAGTTTTAATTGCAATAATTAACCTTTTATAGTTTTAATTTATGGTACCTTGTACCTTTCTGTCAACTAATCATTTGTTTCTTTGACCGAAAAATTATGTTAATTAAGCTTATTATTTTTTTAATAAAATATTTATCCTAAATTTCTAATGTGTCTACAAGTATATATATCGATGAAGTTTCATGAATTTTTAATAAATCTTATTTATTATAAATTTTATTTACTGTATGGAGAAAATAATTCATAAAAAATAAAATATATTAAGAAAAATCGCAGAACTTCACTGATATATTTATAAATATATTAGCATAAAAAAATAACAAGTTTAACACCATTTTTCAGTCAAAGAAACAAATAGTTAACTGATATAAAGTTTCAAAGTGTCACAAATCAAAACTATAGAAGGTCAATTGATGAAGAGGAAAAATAAAAACATTTTTTGGTACTCACCCCTTCATTCTATGTTGTATATAAAAAGAGCTGAGCTCCTTGCCTCTTCCATCATAACCACAACAGTGTAGCCTCTCATAATATCTCAATTCAAATGTCTCCACTCCAAAGTTGTTTCTTCATTACCATGAGAGTACCTCTCAAGTACTCTTCCCTTAAAGGTTGCACCAATAGTACCTCTCAAGTACTCTTCCCTTAAAGGTTGCACCAATAATATTAATGGTTCTTTGTTGATGAAGAGGAAAAATAAAAACATTTTTTGTTGCCAAAATAGTGAAAGTGTGAGAGGCTATGGAGGGTTCTCCTCCATTAATTCAACACAACCTGGAGAGAGAAGTCAGGAAGTCCAACCACTTAAAAGTACGGTGGTTGAAGGAAGAGCCACCACTGCAGCTGCTGTGGGAGCACTAGTGGTGGAGTCTGATAGTGATAAGAGGTATTGGTGTTGTCAAGTTTCTTCAAGGAAAGTGCCATTTTATCACTGGTGCCACTACAAGGAAAAATGTCTACGAGAACAGCTATTAGCTGTTCTCTATTAGCAAAGAGAACAGCTCTAGAAAATGTTCTCTCCATGCGCGTTCTAATAGAGGGGGGTCAAAGAGAACAGCTAGCAGCTGTTCTCGTTTCGAAACAAAGAGAACAGCTAGCAGCTGTTCTCGTTCGTCAAAAAAAGAGAACAGCTAATAGCCGTTCTCGTTCGTCAAGCAAAGAGAACAGCTAATAGTTGTTCTCTTTGACCTTAAAAACAGAACGGCTTATAGCTGTTCTCTTTGTTAGTCCGAAAAATAAAATAAAAAAACAAATTAGAAAACGGTTATTAACCGTTCTCTTTGTTATTTTGTATTTAAAAAAAATAATTAATTAATTTTTTTTGCAAAATTTTATGACACGCTAGTAATTACACATTAAAACTTAAATCAAATATGCTGGACCCAAATCAATACAATTGCATCAAAGTATTTAAACATTACATTCAATCCCATGAAATAATTTTTTTCTTGTATAATGTTAAACCGTACAATTGTCACAATTAACTTAAATAAGTTTATATATATATATATATATATATATATATATATATTTGAGACTACCTAATCAAATGGACCGACATCGTTGCTAGCTTTCTGCATCCCTAGCT
This sequence comes from Hamamelis virginiana, assembly GCA_017140935.1. Lineage (NCBI taxonomy): Eukaryota > Viridiplantae > Streptophyta > Magnoliopsida > Saxifragales > Hamamelidaceae > Hamamelis > Hamamelis virginiana. The sequence goes on from JAESVK010001098.1 coordinate 1,137,335, forward strand.
AGCTGTCCCATCCTTTACATATTCAACCTGCAAATATATATATATATAGCTATGATAATTCATATATCAAATGAGCTGAAAAACTGAACTATATATATACAGTCTAACAGTATATTCCGTGTACTTAGTGTAGAAATATATATTCACTACTTTATAATTTAATTTGAGACAAAAATCTTGGAGAGTTTTGCTTATTATTGCAATATTTCCTAAACTTTAAGTTGTGTACATATATAATACTTTATAACACTTTGAATATAATGTTTTCTTATTAATTAATCAATAGTTCAAGATTCTATGTAAAGAAAGAAAAATATTCAAATCCAACTAAGTCTCTATCCAACCCCCAAAAACTATATACAAAAGGCCAAATCTGAGAAAACGGTTGGCCGAATCGATCTTGTCATTTTAGAAGTTATAATTATATAATCCTTACAAATATATAATAATTTTAAAGTTTAAAATAATTAACGTACCATCTAATAAAAGTCTTTTAGTTAATTAGAGTAACAATAACATGATTGAATTAGAGTAAGTTAGCTAGATACTTTAAATTAATTTTTTTTTTTTTTAATATTAAACCATTATAAGAGATTGAATTAGTGGTATAATGCAATAATTAAAAATAACATTAGGTTCAGGTTTCAAACCGTGAAAAATATACTTTTTCATTTATTTTTAATGCAATAAGTTCAAATTTTTTAACACTAGATAGGTTCATGGCTTTGAGAACAGCTTGAGGTAGATGTTCTTAAAATTAACCAAAAGAGAACACCTAAAAGAGAACAGCTTCAAGAAGCAGTTCTTATAATTAACCAAAAGAGAACATTTTAAAGGAGAGTTATTCTCTTTAGCATTAAAAAAGCAACCCTATGTACTTTTAAGAACAAAATTTTTTAAACTGTTCTCTTTGTGGATAAGGGCCTGTTCTCATAGGCATTTTTTCTTGTAGTGTGCAACTGGGTTTGTAGCCAATGGTACTACTATATATTTTGAAATGTATAAAAAAGAAGCTAAAGCGTGCCTAGCTTTTCATCTTATACATAAATATATAAAAAAAGCTTCTAATCAAACTCCTATTGAAGAAACAACTTTAAGGGAAGAGTACTTGAGAGGTACTCTCATGGTAATGAAGAAACTACTTTGGAGTGAAGACATTACCAAACACATTTGAATTGAGATATTATGAGAGGCTACACAGTACGTTGTGGTTTTGATGGAAGAGACAAGCCACGTTATGTATCTGACTATGCGGCGTACTACAAAGTTATGTGTGGCTGTAATATCAGCCTACGTACGTTAGAAATTGTAATGGATGGGAAGAGTTTGGCTGCGGATAATTTATGGTGCTGATTTTTTTTATTTGGCCTTTTGGCCAATGTAAATCAGGTGTTTTAAAAAATCGATCGTTGGATTGAATATTATTCCTATGTTCTACAGGCATGCCAAAAATCATAGTGATCAGACGGTCGATTTATGAGATACAGACTATGAAAAATTTTAACTGTATATAAATTTTTAACAGTTTGACAGCGTACTACAAAATTATTATGTGTGGCTGTGAAATCAGCCTGGCCTATGTACGTTAGAATTGTAAAGAATGCCAGAACCTCATCCTTATCTGACAATTCCACGTGCCACAAAATTAATCACTAATCAAACTAGCCCATTGGTTTAATCAACATCTTCTCTCTCCCCATACCACCCCACCCCACCGACAGTGAAAAAAAGCCGATAGGACTATGAGTATAGATTTGTTCCTAATGAGTAAAAATATTATAATATTTTAACGTGTAATTCAACTATTGAAATTAATTTATAGAGCAATCTAACACCTAAAATCAAAACACAGATATTAGAATTTTGATGTCATAATACAAATGTACATGCATGCCAAAAATGTACATGCATGTACAAATGTACATGCATCAAAATTCAAATATTAGAATTTTGATGTCATAATACTAGTATTAATTCATGTACATTTGTACAGTGAAAATACTAAAACAGTAAAAAAGAGAGTTGAAAATACAAAAACAGTGAAAAGGAGAGAAAAGCGAGAAAAATGAGGGGAAGAAGAGGAGGAATAGGGACGGAGGAAGACAGAGAAGAAGAAGAAGAGGAGGAAGACTGGAAAAAAAAAAAAAAAACAGTGAAAATATATCATAAGCAGCACAGTAAAAAAGATTTTTTTTTTCCTCTGATTACTCTATATTGACAGTAAAGAAGAATGAAGAATCCTACCAAAAAAAATAAAGAATGAAGAAGAAGAAGACCAGATCCAACTCGTGGAGGAGACCGGATGGGTGAGCTGCTGGGCATAAACAGATAGGACTCCTCTGAGGCGAAGATGGAGTTGAGGGCAGTGTATTAAATGGTGTGCATTAAAAGGTGTGCATGGGGCAGTGCATTAAATGGTGTGCATGGAGCAGAGTTTGTAAGCTTTAAATACGAGACCTAATGGTAGGTAGCAGCGCCACGGCTCTTTCTCATAATTATAAGCCACTTAAGACGAAAAAACAGAAGGGAAGGGAACGGTACCTCAATCATTTTCCTTACTTAAAAAGGAAGATGTAATAGTCTCTCAATAGTAAATTAATTTTTTTTAGATATTGCTTTTTAGTTGATTAGTACGGTAACAAGTATCTCAATACGTTATCTGTTACTTGTTAGTCAGATGAGGATGAGGTTTCGGGGTCCTTTACAATTTCTAATGTACATAGGCTGATATCACAGGCATAGCCACAGATAATATACCACCCACCTCACATAATTTTGTAGCACGCGGCATTGTCAGATAATATCTCAATTCAGTGGGATCCTCCAGACCCATAAATACAGAATCAATGTACTGTGATAAAATTTTAAATTACTTGGCATATATGCATTTGGTACTCACCCCTCCATTCTATGTTCTATATAAAGAGAGCTGAGCTCCTTGCCTCTTCCATCATAACCACAACTGTGTAGCCTCTCATAATATCTCAATTCAAATGTGTTTGATAACGTCTTCACTCCAAAGTTCTTTCTTCATTCCCATGAGAGTACCTCTCAAGTACTCTTCCCTTGAAGGTTGCACCAATATTAATGGTTCTTTGTTGATGAAGAGGAAAAATAATAACATTTTTTGTTGCCAGAATAGTGAAAGTGTGAGAGGCTATGGAGGCTTCTCCTCCAATTCTACACAACCTGGAGAGAGAAGTCAGGAAGTCCAACCACTTAAAAGTACGGTGGTTGATGGAAGAGCCAACACTGCAGCTGCTGTGGAACCACTAGTAGTGGAGTCTGATAGTGATAGAGGTATTGGTGTTGTCAAGTTTCTTCAAGGAAAGTGCTATTTTATCACTGGTGCAACTGGGTTTGTAGCCAAAGGTACTGCTATATATTTTTTGGGATATATTTACGTGTTTTTATTTTTAAATACTGTCGTAATTTTTGAGAGATTAACATTTTGAAATGTCAAGAGGCCATTATATATATATGAAAAATGATCTAGTGAGCATTTGCTGACTTTAACTAAAGTAAGCAAATAACACAAATCCTTGGATTGGAATCTTGAGATGAATCTTCCATTAAGTGAATGGGAATCCAAGGGCTTGTGTTATTTGCTGACTTTAGTTAAAGTGAGCAAATGCTGATAAGAGCATTTCTCTCTCTCTCTCTCTCTCTATATATATATAAACAATCAATTGAGCATATGTTTATATAAGCTTATGTAAGTATGAAATTCATAGAAAATTGAAAAATACATGCATATTTTTAAAAGATATATGTCTGTTGGATTAGATACTATACTCATGCATGTCATGTCTGCCAAAAATCACAGTGATCGAACGGTCAGTTTTTGGCATGTCTGACATACATATGCATAGTATCTAATCCAACGGTCAGTTTTTCAAAATATGCATCCCACAATTACCTATTGAGTTTCATCCTGACTTCAGCGAAAATCAGCATGTGGTGATATGATCATTTCTTATATATATAAGGTGCACTTGATGCAAGATGCATCAGGTGGCCTCTTCTAAAGCCACTTGTTGAGCATATTTTCAAAAACTGACCGTTGGATTTTATGCTTTTTTTTTTTTTTTTTTTGTAAGAAACAAAAGAGGCAAATAGGCATCATAGAAAGGAAGACATCTCAACTAGGTCGGCACTCCTACCATTTACAATCATTTGCCATTAGCCCCAAGCTTTATTAAGAAAGAAATAAAAATGAATAAATACAATTCAAAAATGAAAAAAAAAAAAATGACTAACTCCTAAACTGATCTTAGAGACTTATAAATTCCCCAAGTCAATTGACATCTGAATAAAATCTAAGGAATAAATTTATAATTAGGAAGTTCTGAAAGATCTCTATCTAAAACATATTTAAGAAAATCAAGGTCTGAATTCCACCAAGTAAGAGAAGTTAAGCTAATAGCCTTATTAGCAACTTTATCAGCAACCATATTTCCCTCTTTGAAGATATGAGAAACAACTACTCTCATTTGGGATAAAAGGAAAAGACAGTTTTACCATTTAGTAACAAGAAGCCAAGGGGGTTGAAGATTCCTGTTGAGGATACCGGAAACTACCACTAAAGAATCACTTTCAATCCAAATACTGTGCCAACCTTTATCCCAAGCATAATTAACAACAATGATAATACTCATAATTTCAGCATATAAGGCATTATGAATCCCAAGATTGCATCCAAAAAAACCTTTGACAGAGCTCCTATGATTAAAAGATTTATTTAACAATTCTTACCACAAACTCCTGTGATTAAACCTTTAACTCGTGCTGATTAAAAGATTTGATGCTCCTTTCATGTTTATCATTCCTACAAAAAATCACAGTGATCCAACGGTTGGTTTTTAAAAAAACAGACTATGAAAAGAGGATGACATTTTAAAGAACAAAAAAGCCACAATTTTTTAAAGTTACATTTTTCGGAAATCAACTGTTGGATCATTGTGATCTTTTGCAGTCATGATATACATGAAAGGAGCATCAAATCCAACGGTCAGTTTTCGAAAATATGCTCAACAAGTGACTCTATAAGAGGCCACCTGATGCATCAGGTGCACCTTATATATATATATATATATATGTCTCTGTGTGTGTAATTCTAATACTACCTCTACTACTTCTATAACTATCCTATTTTATTTTTCTCTTTTATCTTTAACTAGCATTGCATTATTTGGTTTGCATGTTATAAATTTTGTGGAAAAAAGAAAAGACTTCGACATTGAACTATAGTGAATTATATTACAAATTTATATAAACTTGATAGGTTAAAAAAAATTTATATTACAAATTTTACTAATTATTTGTGAAACTAAATTCGATATAGAAATGAATTAGTATTTATAATCAAAATTTTATAAAGTGTGAGTCATGCAATATTTAGTTAATATTTGAGAACTTGATCGAGTTCGATCTATAGATGAGTTAGTGTTTATAAAAAAAGAAAAAGAAAAATTAATTGAATTAAGAAGATTGATGTAGTTTTATGGGACAGTGCTTAAAAAAGAATTTCAATTTAATATATAAAACATTTATTGTTGTTAAGAAATTTTATAGGGTTTGAAAAATTGAGTTCAATTAAAAAACGAATAAGTATTTATAAGCAGTCTTTAATACAATTAGAAAACCCTTAATATTTTGATTTATTCATACTTTTATATGTAGATATAGATATAAATATATATAGATAGATAGATGAAGATATATTATGTAATATAAAAGGAATACACAACTAAAATATAATCTAATCTGACCCGTCAGGCAGACCAATAATATAACACTGCTAATACAAGTGCTTAGCCATTCAAACAATTAAAAAATTTATGATAGTTATAAAGAAAGCCAGTTAATCGTAAGTGTTTAGATTCTTGGGGAAATTATATTTTACCCCCTGAATTATTAGCTGTTTTCAGGTTAGTATCTCCTATGGTTTTGATTCCATGCATTAACAATATGCCCCCTAAACTATTAGATTGTATCAAATTATTTCCTTCTCTCAGTAATTCATTTGTTAATCTGGGCGAAAATGATGTTAGACTAGCTTGTTATTTTTTTTTAAACACATTGGTGAAAAATAATTCATAATAAATAAAATATATTGAAAATAAATCATGAAACTTCACCGATCACTACTACAAAAAGTGTAAAAGTGGATTTTTTTTTTTACACATTAAGGACACTTTTGATAAATGTCCCAAAAATTTACTTAATGCGACACTTTTTAGAAAGCTTCCATATTAGATCATGTTTTGCAACACTTTTATTAAAGTGTAGTATTAGGAACACTTTAGGAAAGTGTCGCGTAAATGTACAAAAAAAGTTACTTAATGCGACACTTTTTAAAAGCGTCCCTATTAGTTCATGTTTTACAACACTTTTAGTAAAAGTGTCCCTATAAACGTAGTGTTAGCAACACTTTAGGAAAGTATCGCTAAACTTTCCCAAATTATTTTTAACTTTTCAGCCTTCCCTCTCTTTAGTAGTCCCGCTCTAGCTCCTTTCTTTTCAAACGATCCCATGTGATTAATTTGTAGAACTTTTCTCCTGTTTACTAAACTCAGCCTATTAATGAAATGCTGCTAGGTTTGATAATGGCAATACCCATAAGTTGATGGAAGACATGTCTGAGCTTTGGATTTGATGTAGAAGGAATAGAGTGGAAGGATTTTTTTCTCCAATGTTCATATTCCAGGTCTGAGGAAGCATGTCATGAAGGGTAGAGGGATGCCTAAATGATCCCTGCTTCTTGAAAACTCAATGAGGGATGACCTAATAAAGATTGTTTTGTCATAATTGAACATTTCCAATTTATTATGTTGACCATGTACTGTTCTAGCATGCATGGCATTAATTAAAATAACAAACATTTTCAGGACTTTGTTGGTAATTGGATTTATGTATGTTTAATGACCGACCTCCCCTATTTAACAAGCAAATTAAAGCTTGCTTTGAAGGATCCTATATTCCATATATAGACTCCAACTTAAGTGATTCCAGTTGCTATGGAAAGCATTCATTGTATATTTTTTATGAGCTTTCCATACCAACTTGAATAACTCAAATTGGCTTTGAAAAAAAGAAATTATCGACCTTCAAAGTTTTATAAAAAAAAAACATTTTTGTGCAGAAAATGCGGGGAGGTTAAGCTTTCCAAACTTAACCTTTGTATTTTTATTTTTTTAATTGCAACACATTGACCCTCTATAGTTTTGATTTGTAACACTTTGACCATTTTATTAATTAGCCATTTGTTTCTATGATTAAAAAATTTATGGTATTGGACTTTTTATTTTTTATTTTTTTATACAATATTTATCTTATATTATCAATGTATCTCTAAGCATATCAATGAAATTTTATGATTCTAGCTTCTTAATATATTTTAATTTTTATGAATTATTTTTCTATATAGTAAATAAAATTCATAATAAATAAAATATATTGAAAAAATACATTAAACTTTACTGATATACTTGTAGATATACACATTAACAATCGAGGATAAATACTGCTTAAAAAATATAGTAAGCCTAATGCCATTTTTGAGCCATGGAAACAAATCGTTTAACTTACACAAGGGTGCAAAGTGCCACAAATCAAAATTATTGTGGATCAATATATTGCAATTAAAACTATAAGGTTGCAAAATATAAAATCGATGATAGTTGAGAGTGATCAAACCATAATTTCCTCCTCTTTTTTTTTTATTTTTTTCTTTTTTTTTTTTTTTTTTTTTGAACTTTTTGGGCGCTTCAATTTTTAATAGTCTCTACAAAAGCTAAAATAAAAAATGGAAAATGTAACACTGAAAAATGAAAGGACCAAAAAAAAAGAATGAAATTGATAAAGATAATTAATGATTCAAAGAAACAGAATCAAATGGCTTACGAGGAGGATATCATCCTAGCATACACAGTTCACATACACCCCAAGTCAACTTACAGTGCTTTAAATTTCTCTTTGGATTAATTTAATTTATCTAAAATTATTTTTGAAAAACTATCGACTCGCATATTTCTTTTTATTTACATCCAAATCATTTCATTACATATCAAAATTTTCATATAAGAAGTGTTTATGTATAAGTTAGAAGGTAAAGTTTGGCCAAAATAAATTTCAAGACCCATAATTTAGTTTGTATTTGAGACTTTAAGTAGCCATTGTGAGCTAGGTACAAAAGCAATTTCAGGCAAAGTTAATTTAAACGGAACCTAAGTTGATATGCATAATGTATGCCAACTTTGGAAGATGTACCGTTGGACGATCCTTCTTAAGATCTTAAATATGATTGATGTGAGATCCATGCCCATAATTTGAGTAAGGCTCCAATCATGGGAAGAGATGTCAAGATAACCAATGGGAATGGTTAAAATGGATGGTTAAATAGTATTTTTTGTAAAGCGGATCGTGGTATAAAAAATTAATTATTTAATTGTGGGATAGACGAGCGGTTTAGTAGATGAAGACAGGTATTTAAAGCTCCCTGAGTACATGAAACCAAGTGTTGATTTTATATTTCTCCATTTCAAATTTGCAGTTCTTGTTGAGAAGTTATTACGAACAGTTCCTAATGTGGGCAAGATTTTCATCTTAATCAAGGCCAAAAACAAGGAAGCTGCAATGGACAGACTGAAAAATGAAGTAAGTTTCTCAAATATTTTAACCATTTTTTCTTTTTAAATAATTGTTATGTGCTATGCTTAAGTAATTTTCGGATATATATATGTACACAGAAATGATCTGGTCTGCAGATGCTTTTATAAGCTTATATAAGCATGAAGTGCATAGATAATTGTGGGATACATATTTTGAAAAACTGACGGTTGGATTAAATATTATACTTATGCATGTCATATATGTCATAAATCACAATGATCCAACAGTCGGATTCTCAAAAATATCATTGAGAAAAACCGTGACAGTTTTCGGCGGTCTCAGTTTTTCATAACTATATTTTGAAATTCTAACATTGGATCACAATGATTTTTAGTATGCAAGACAGCCATAAGTACAATATCTAATCCAACAGTTGATTTTTTAAAATATGCATCCCACAATATATATGGGCTTCATGCTTACATAACTTTTTGAAGAATATGCTAACTATATCGGGACAATATATATATATATATATATGTTCATGGCCTTGAAAATTAACAAAGTTTAATTTATTATTGTCATTTTTTAGCTCATAGATTCAGAACTCTTCGGGTGCTTAAAACAAATGCATGGGAAATCCTATGAAGCATTCATGTCAAGCAAATTGGTTCCTGTCTTTGGGAATGTATGTGAATCTAATCTTGGTATGGATGCTAATTCAACTCATGAGATTGCAAAGGAAATTGATGTCATTATAAATTCAGCAGCCAATACAACATTTGATGAGAGGTACCTTAATTTCTCTTCAATCATATTCAAATGTTCTTTGATATATAAGATTATGCCAGGATTATTTATAAAGCATCATCCAAATTTCATTCCTTTGGGACCTTAAAATTGTAGGTATGATGTTTCACTCAACACAAATACAAAAGGCCCTTGTCGACTCCTAAATTTTGCAAAGAAGTGCAAGAAACTTTGTTTGTTCCTACATGTATCGACCGGTAAGTGTTTTTTCTAACATGTATCAACTAGCAAGTAGAACCAATTTCGATAAGCAATTATTTCTTCTTTTTTTACTTTTAAGGGAATAAAGATGAAAGTTTTGGGTGTGTAAAATATTAATAGTTACTTTTAAAAGTTGAAGTAGAAAGAATTTAAGATGAGCTACACTATAGAAGGTAGTTCTCTCATTTCCCTCAAATTATTCCCACCCTGATGAAAGCGAGACTCGAACCCGGGTCTCTGACACAATATATCACTGAGAAACTTTACCAACAAGCTAGCTGACACATTCCCATTTAGATAAGCTCTTTCTTCCTTTTTTGTAACTTTTCAAAGTAAAAAATTGATAGTTTTTGGAGTAAAAAATTTTTATTATTACTTTTAAAAGTTGAGATAATAAGAATTTCTTGTTCTTCAACTGTAAAAAGTAACTATCAAAATTTGTCACACTTAAAACTTTCAAACTTATCCAAATTAACAAATAGATCCTCTTCAAGTTTTAAAAGAAACAACATATCAATAAAAAAGCTATAAATATTTTATCATATTTTTGCTTTTAAAATTAAAAAAGCAAGAAGTAATAACTTATCGAAATCGACCCAGATGAACAATAAATGGTGACCAAAAATTCAACAAATAAATGAGGATTGCTTCTGGTGCAGCATATGTCAATGGAGAGAGAGAAGGGGTAATCAAGGAGAAGCCCTTCTACATGGGAGATAGCATAGCAAGGGAGAGAATCACCACAGAAACCCCACCAACATCATACCCTATGTTGGATGTCGATGCTGAAATAAAGTTGGCTTTTCAAGACATTGTAGCAGATCAAACCATGAAAGAATTGGGCTTGGAGAGGTGATACTTCATTTTTCTTTCTTTCTTTTTCCCCCTCCAATTCTCATTAGGATCTGCCTTGATTTCCAAGAAAATTGAGACAAGAAAAATGGAATCGTACTTAAAAATTATGACTATTTGGTTCCAGATTACATCTTGTTAACTTGTAGTTTTTGTTTATTAGCTGCCTTTTTTTTCACCACAATACGTACAGATTACTATATTCTTGACAATTAATCAAGGGTGGGGATTAACCTCTGCCCTCATTAAATGGATTATAGGTAGTCCTAATCCATCAAAGATCTGCATCGTGCCAAAATTACGTATAAATGTTTTATCACCACTAACCATTTTTCAGAAATTACACATGTTTTAATTTATTATGGGTTAGGTTCTAGTGACTCATGATTCTAACCTATAATTTGACACGTGATTTGCGAAATCTAACATGGGATAGGTATTTTGAGAAACCGACAATGGATTAAATGTTCTACTTATACACATTATGTGTGCCAAAAATCACATTGATCCAACGACCATTTTTTTAATGATGCTACAGTTTTGAGATAAACTGCAAAAAAACTACTGATGTTCTAAAAAATCAGCCATTGGATCAATGTGATTTTTGGAACACATAATGTGTATAACTGGAACATCTAATCCAAATAATTGTCAATTTCTCAAAATCATGTTCCATAATGGATTTTGCAAACCATGTTTCAAACCATGAGTAAGAAACTAAGAACGTACATACCATGTGTCACACCACTCACCAGAACAAGACCCATTATGAAAAACTTATATTATTTGCTGCAATATTAGTATAATAAAGTTTTATGAAAAACTTTTCCAACAGGGCAAGAACTTATGGATGGAGAAACGTTTATGAGTTCACTAAGGCCATGGGTGAGATGCTAATAAATAGCATGAGGGGAAATATACCAGTAGTCATTATTCGTCCAACCATAATCCAAAGCACCTATGAAGAGCCTTTCCCTGGATGGATACAAGGAAACAGGTTACTTAATTCTATGCTCTTTCACTAAATCTCCTTGCTTATAATTTGTGCTTTCTTTTTTTTCTTTTTCTTTTTCTCACTTTCATTTCCTTCTTATATGAGGCAACATCAGAATGCTAGATCCATTAATTTTATCCTATGGAAAAGGCAACCTCCCTGGTTTTCATGTAAACCCTGAAGCGGTTGGAGATTTGGTAATAAAGCAGAAATTTAATTGTCTGAATACTTCTTCATTTCACCCCCCATTCATGTATATATTGATGCAGTACTCATAATATATATATATTTACACACACACATAATAATTATATATGGAAAAAATACAGATACCAGTGGACATGCTAGTGAATGCTATGATTGCAGCCACGGCAAAGCATGGAATTGCTGAGGAAAAAGGCATTAATGTCTATCATGTTGCTTCTTCCGTCGTAAATCCATTGATGTTTCATGACTTCTTCAAGATCTCCTATGACTACTTCTGTTCTTCTCCTTTAATGGACTCAAAAGGGCAGGGAAAAAAAATTTCAGGGATGAAGTTTTTCAGCTCAATGGAAGATTTCTCCTCTTATATTGGGAAAGAAATAAGACACCAAAGTGGGTTAATGGAAGTGCCCATTTCAGACCACAAGATATCTCAAAGACTCGAGAGGAAATGCAAAGCTGTTGAGGAGCATTTTATAAAGTTGGCCAAGACTTATGAGCCATACATGTTCCAAAGGGGATTGTAAGAACTCTGTCTCTCTCTCCGTCTCTCTCTCTCTCTCTCTCTCTCTCACACACACACACACACACACTTGTGATATTTACTTTTCACCTGTTTACTTACTAAGCAAAGCCCATCAATGAAATACTGCTAGGTTTGATAATGGAAATACCCATAAGTTGATGGAAGACATGTCTGAAGAAGAAAAAAGGAGCTTTGGATTTGATGTACAGACAATAGAGTGGAAGGATTTTCTCTCCAATGTTCAAATTCCAGGTCTGAGGAAGCATGTCATGAAGGGTAAATGATCTTTTTCTTGAGAACTCAATCTTGAAGGGGATGATCCAGTAATTAAACATGGTTCTGTCTTAAATATTGAACACTTTGAATTTAATATGTGGACCTGTTTTGGCATGGTACTAATAGTGAAAATAGCAAAAATTTTCAGGACTTTGTTGTGCCTGGGAAAGGACTAGGTTCCCTTAAGCTTGATGCTAGCTTTGGGATATCTTTTTTGCTTATATATTCAAACCATATTATCTTATTTGTATTAATAAACTTGAATTAATATTAATTCTTGTGTTCTGTTTGAAATCCTTTCTGTTGTATTTCGTGCTCCATTCAACATTATTATCACATTTCTAAAAAACTACATTTACTCCACTTGGGGACATACCTTACCTTCCAGCCCTAGAAGTCATGGACTTAGACCAACCACTGAAAATTATTAACCAAAGTTGTATGAATTTCTATGAGAGTGAAGGTTAGATAGAAAGATGGATTTAGGGTTTAGATGGAGTGATGAAGGAGTTAGAAAGGGATTTAGGGGAAGGAGTGTAGAAATCAATTCTTTGAATATTGGAAATGGAATCATAAATTTGCAAATGGACATATTTGAAATAATGAGATGGGGTGCGGTGGGGTGTTTTGGTGGGAGGGAAATAAGTTTGAGGGATGATAATATCTGGCCCCAAGCTTATAATTGGTACATCAAGATCCAACTACATGGCTTCAAAGTAGAGCTAACCTTTCGATTTCGCTACAACTGTTTGAATTGTCTACAACTGAAACCAACAACTCCAAGATTTGCAACCTGCAATTACTAAGGCCTGTTTGGTTGTCCAAATGAATCAATGGTAATTTACTAAACAAATCCATCTTTTATAAAGCTACTTAAATATAGTTAGAATCAACACTATAATTAGTGTTATAAGATCAATTTTGATAAATTCATGAATTGCCTCTGTTCAATCTCTGCACAATAATTGCCATCCTCTTGAATTTCCCTATTCACAAACATGAATCTGTTCACAAAGTTATATGTAAGACAAAATGGAACAATTCAATTCAACAGGGCTGACCAAACATGCCCCAAGTGATTTGCGAGGTTTTTGTATACGGGAATCTGTAATGTCTTTCCTTCTTTCTTGGTTTCTGTTCCATTTCAAAGAAATAGAGTTGACTCTTAGAAAAAAAAGGCATAATATTATGGTCGCCAGACAAATTTTAGTTCCCCTCAAGTATACATCAAATGCGTTACAACAGCTACTCTTCTATTCTGTAAAATTGTAAAAGTACAACCATACACCTCCAGCATGCTAAAGAGTCTTGAAATAAAGAGCACTAACAGGTTGTTTTATAAGCTTTCAGTTTTCTGACTGCCCAAAATACCTACCTGAAATTGTGGCTAGAATATTAAGCATGACAACCTCGTCATCCAACTGAGACTTCCCAGCTCGCAAGCTTGCACACTTCCGGAGCAGACAACGAAGGGCTGCAGATGTGTCAGCATCTAGTGGAGTATCAATTGCTGCACACAGAGCAAATAGCCACACACAATCACTCCTTGGCAGAGTGCTCATGGTCTCTAGAGAGCTAATGCGTCTCCGCAGCATCAAAACTCGAGCACAGGAGTCCATCCCTAGAATAGCAGACAATGTAGGGTTGTTGCCTGAATTCTCATGAAGAACAGGCATGGATGGTTGTTTACAAGAATCTCGAGCACTAAAACCTTCAAGACATGACAGTGCCTGAGATTAAAAGAAAAGAAACAGGTAGAAAATTATGTCAGTTCTCATACATGCAGAGCCCCACAGCATAGGTAGCACTCATCTAAGCCTAATTATTCTTGAGGATCACAGTTTGGTCCTCTGTTTCCTTAAGGAAACTTTTGCTTTTTTGGCTTTTTCAGATTTATCCATAAAGACTTGAAACGGAAATTAGTGTTGTGGGTGTTTGGATGCCTAAAAAGAAAAGGAACAATTCACAATCTGTCATTTTTTTTCATTATTTCAGTAGGATTGTTTTCTCATAATTTTAGGTACAAATCATTTATCATTGGTGTCGAGAGATGAACAGGATGTGTCCACTGTGAAGAAAAGCAACACATGCACCATAATAGCTATTGTTATTTTAAACACAGACTTCCTATTACATTTTTTTACCTCAATAATATAGTTTTAATACAAGCAAACAGAGACTTAACAAAGAAAAATGGAGCAAGAAGAACATACCAGCCTCAGCTCTGAAAAACTAGCAAGGAACGCATTTTCCCATTCTTTCAAGGGCAGTAAGTGCTCCGAACACTTCAAAATATCAGGAATCTTAGGCATATAAACAGTCTGTTCTTTGTTAAGTTTACTCCTGTCCAACTTGGCCACCTTCACTTTTGGAATCTGTGCAGCTTCCCACCTAAGCAGAAGAAAACAATCCTTCAGTAACTACTAAAATTTCAGGTTTGTGTTCTGTTGAGAATACTCAATGCTAGTACCGTAACAGATCTCCTAAATGCCCTGTTTAAAAGAGAGAGAATGCAAAGCTGATTGAATATGACAGCCAAAAATTCTACTTACTAACATAATAAGGAAAACAGGTTTTTTCGGTAGTGAATCTAATTTCTAAAAAACTCAACAAAAAAATACAACTAATTTGAACACGTAACCAACAAACATGTCCAAGAAAATCACCACTAGACTGTCTTTAGGGTACATTATTTTAATAAGAGTGTGATACATTATAATATGTCCCTTTATACAAGGACAAATTTAAGAATGAACCAAATATGTTCATCAAGCACATTATGATGCATCGACGTTAAACTTTACCCTACAGTATACTCAACTCGACTCAACAAACCTGAATCCCAAGTTCCCAACTACTTGGAGTTGGCTGCATGAACACTTTTTTTTTTCCATTCCAAGTTATGTAGAGCCACATCCTCTCTTAAATCCTTGGCAGTCAAGCCTTTCCCCACTGCCTTCAATTACAATCTTTTTTGCCTTCCACTTGTCCTTTTGGTGCCTTCAGCTTGAATCCAATCACTTCTTTGTACTATGCATTCATAAGCCTTTGTAGCACATGGATGAATCATTATAAATAACTTTACATCATCTCATCTTCAATTGGTGCCACCTATACCTTCTTACTCTCCAAGTCCATCTTAACATCCTCATTTCAGCTACACTAACTACAAATACATTCTCAATTGGTGCATCTCTCCCACCATGCACATATATGCAAGTATACGTCTAATAATACATGGGTTATAAATGGTAAGATTCAAGTTGCACACGTGTTGTAAAGTATAAATGTGTCTATGTGTACATGTGTGTGTGTGTGTGTGCAGGCTGTGCATATTATCCATGTAAATACAAGGATCATCAATCATTGGATTTAAATTGTACATTCTCATAGTTCAACAACTATTAACAGTTACAGAACTCCAACAATTGATTTCCAAAAGTAAACAATACTGCTCCACACTTTCTTTAACTTTCCAAGAGTAATGTCCAATTCAAGTGACAATATTTAACTACACTGGCACCAATATGCCCCAACAATTATTAAGGTGACACAGTAGCTCCCATCTGTTGTAAAACCATGAACTCCAGCAACCGGCTCTAGAAACCAATTTTGTGACAAATTATCTCATGTCAATCAAGTAATAATTGCCAAATCTCGTTAAAAAGGGTCACAGAGACCTTAACTAGCTCTAAAACTTGAGGCGTCTGTTTCTTTTCCTATTAGGTCTCGACAATCAAACCAAGCATTATGAAAAAATTACTTTTCTTTACTCTTTTCATTATTTTGGTATTTTTTTTATTTCCCTTCTTTTCTAGATTTTTCCAGAAAACCAAACATAAGCAGATGGTCAGTGAAGCATAGGGTTAGAAAATTTAGAAGGTTAAGCAAGAAGACACATATTACAGGCTTGCAGCCAATAATTTAAGGCACTGTTGATAGACCGTCTCCACTATGCCAATTTGTTTCTTTTTTGACAAAGCAAATCTAGGTTTGGTGAAGTCTTCATGCAAAGAAAATTTATCCTAGTAGAAGTTAGTGTCAAGGAATTATATTGATTAGCAATGAACATGGTACCAAACATCAGTAGTTTAAAATTTTCTGATTCGTATAGAAGTTTTGAACAAAAACTTCGACAAGCAAACTTCGGGAGAGAGGTTTACAGTGGATGTCCTTGATGACTATATATTCCTATCAATAGCTTAATTTGCCTTGTATATTTCCTTTCTATTAAAATGAAAGATGTGACTCAAGCAAGCCAAAATGTAAATTAAATTGACACTTCATTATATAAAAAATAACTCCCAAGTCCTTATAAAGGGCTCCAGCAAACGTGGCAATATGAGGGTTACAACCAAGACTAGCTACACATTAATTCACTTTTAAAAAATAAATAAATAAACCACTAAAAAGATCAAGTAAAGAGGAGAATACATATAATCTTAATATTGTGGGCATAATAACATCATTAATGCTTAAGGATTTAACAAAGAAACAAAATTAAGGTTTTAGAATGATACCTGACACGCCTAAGATATTCTAATCCATCTTGTGGAGGTCCAGAGTCAAAATCAGGTTCTCCTTCAACCAAAAAGGCAGGTCTCTGAATGCTATCATAATCTTCATCACTCTCACCATCTTCACTACACTTTTCTTCCAGAACTGTGTAGCCATCTTCACCACTAACGCTATGGACACAAGCAGGATCCAAGCGATTCACATTTTCCAGTTCCTTCTCCTTCTTGCATTCTAGTTCATTATCCACGTTTTGAGAACACTCTGCCCCTGAAAGTTATCACAAAATGTAAGAGTCCTCAACCAGTTTTAGGAACAGTGAAGTTTCAACCAAAGTGGAAGAAAGAGTAAAAGGTTATCAACTGAGATTTCTATGCAATTATTAGTAAACAAGTAAACGAATCTCCTCTCATTCAAGTATCAAGTATTAAAAAGACTGTCCTTCATTAATCTGCATCATCATATATTATTTTTCAATTTCATATACAATTTTAATCATCTCATTAACCAAAGTAAGCTCACTTTTCATTTACAGTTGCAATGTAACACATCATCATCCCTATAACCAAAAGGATTTCTCCAAAAATTAAAACCTAAAGTCAATCGCAAGAATTTTCCCAGTACAAGGATTGTATACAAGTAGTATACACAACTAAAACTATCATGTGCCTAAGTATACAAATCAAGATACATGTGTCAAATATGTTGTGGCCCCATAGGTAAAGGTCTTTGCAGTTTGCTTTAGGCCATTCTTCAATGCACACAAATTTTCAGATGGTTCCCTCTTCCTCTTGCAGCCACCACACCTGTGCACAACAGAAATTGAACCCATCAAATTGACACAATCAGAACCAATCATCCAAGAGAGAATGGATGAATGAAGAAAAACATACTTCCTCATTTCCAAAAAGATAATAACCGATCTTTTCGACCAAAAAAAAAAGGAAAAAATTCTTTGGAAAAAGCTTCATGAGAAGGCTGAAAGTATGCAATTATGCCAAAGAGGGTTCAAAAAAAAGAAATTAGAAAATAAAATGGAATAGCAAACTTGTATTTTAACAGATACTAACCTAGACCCGTAATTGCATCTAAGAAAAACAAGAACAATAAACAAACAACCAAAGAAAAAAGGTCTGCAGCACAATCAAGAGAAAGACTGATCATATAATCAACAATATAGCTTTTGCTAAGAAGAACAACATATGTATGTAAAAGATTTTGAATTATAATCCAATGATCTTTTTGAAAAACAACACAAAACAAAAACTAAAGCCAAAGAAAAAAAATAAAAAGAAAAAACACTAACTTTAAGAGGAATATGATCAGTGATACTCACATCTGTCATAATCAGACATGTCATTCTAAGGTGAATATGTTGAATCACTGGAAATTCGATGTTACAAAAAGGCCACTCTCAATATTACAACAAAAGCTTGAGGGTTCAGGAGTGAAGGAAAGGTGATAATCTCTCCATCTTTATCAAAGAGATATCCCTTTGTGTGTTGCAAGCCAGATAGACTTAATGCTAGAGGTAGTTGACCAAAAACATACATGTAACCTTCGCAAACTTACTTGTCCAGATAAAGGCAGTTGGATTAACCCCTGCTTCCAGAATTTGCCATAACTTTTTAAATCAGACATTTTACAGGAGGCTTTTCTTTTTCTTTTCTTTTATTTTTATTTTTATTTTTTGGTTGGGGGGGCTTGTGAGTGGAGACGTGGGAGAATACCAGACCCTTGCAACTTAAAGAAGGTCGATGGTCGGGTAGATTATAAGTAAATTAAGTTCGAAATTGAAAGTCTCCAAATCACCCTTAAAAATACAGTTAATGCCCATGTTAGAATAAATTATTACCTCAACCAGATAGGTACTACTGTAGTAGTAAAGTTTATACCCAAGATGCAGAAGCAAGAATGGAGAAAACTTCCACAGTTTTGTCAAAACAACAAATAATACTAGATATGCCAGAAAAACAATTGACTGAGTTCCGTTCCAATCCAGCAACATACAACACACTTTCTCTTTACAAAAACAACTGATGATATATATAGAGACCACTCTTCAGCTCATTTGATCAGTTCTGATTTGAATGTAATTACTTTTAAGTATCGTCTGAACTATTTTAGGCCATCCCTGATCCATGATTCTAGTCTATATTAAGCCAAAAGTTCAGCTAAAGCCTGAGTTTCTCTTAACAACTTACTTCATACCCTTTTTGCCCTTCCGCTCAATAGTCAATTAGTCATAAATTCTTGTGTCTAATATCATAAAAAGGACTCCTAACTTTAAGTTCTACCAGGGTCACAACTGTTTGATCCAAAGGCAAAAGCTATCCCTATTGTTAAAGGGAACTTCAAGCCTCCTAAAACAAGTCAACTACCTAACCAATATGAGCATGTGAGAATGGTTAGAGCTCCTTTTCTACCAAAACATACCAATCATCACAGCTCTCTAATGAAAAGCTAAAGTCCTTTAGGCTGACTAGCATTTGCAGGTTGGCTTTCTTTATTCAGGAACCATTCAGAGATGTTGACAGTGAGTTTAATATATAAATTCGGAAGCCATATAGAGTTTTAACAATCGACTCTCTCTCTCTCTCTCTGAACATGATTCTAAACTTCTTTAGATGTTACTTTTATTAGACTAAACATATAAAAATAACATATGCATAGATATTTAAATCCTCAATACATATTGCTATAAATACAACATATAAACATAATGCATGAAAATATATATTATATAAATAAATATATGCACACACGCATGCCTGCATATACACAGGATTTATGATGGAGATATAAACAAATTGATGAACTCTCCTAAGCCATCACTGCAAACTACAGCGAGTACATTGAAATTCATACATATACAGCACAATACAACACAATCTATCAAAAGTTATTAAGCAGTAGGCACTATCATCATAATCTGCTACTGAATAAGTAATAATAATGTCACAAAAAACTAACAGGAAATTCAATGAGCCAACAAAAAACTGGTAGAGAGCTCAGGATGCTTCAGACCAATTCAAAAACAAATTAGAAGCAATAATTCATTCATTTTTTTTCCATCTCCAAGTCAATAATTATCCACTCTGGCATACATATTAGCTAAAAGTTTACACTCGTAATAAAAATAAAAATAAAAACAGAAGGAGAAGCCGTACCGAGAATTGAAGGGGCCCCTTCCTTTTTCCCATATTGCTGCCGCGGATCAAAGTTCAAGCGGACGTGCTTCTTATTTGCATAGTTCACCAGGTCATCATACTCCCTTGCCACAGCAGGCCCAAGACCACAGTATACCTCATACCACATCTTCCTCTGTTTTTCAATATTCACAAACCTAAGAGCCTCCATCTCCTTCCTCGAGTAAGCTCTCTTGACTTTACCCTCGTTCTTTCCAAAACCATTTCTTGCTTCATTAATGTGGGTCAAAACATTTCGCTTCTCATTCATCTCCAAACCCTTTTTCAAGCCTTTTCCCCTTCTTCGAGGCCGTTTCTCCTTCTTCCCATCCATTTCATGATTGTCATTCTTCTTATAATTCCTTCCTGTATTTTCTGCAAAACCCACGAATCCCATCTCCTTTCCACAGCCATTTCCAGTTTTAGATGCATCAACTGATTCAATCAATGCCGTTTCATCAATTACTTCAATCTTCAATGAACATCTGATAGACCCACCAATTCCTTTGAGCCCATCTACCTTCTCACCATTATTCTCCACAATCTCGTTCACCTCCTTAATCTCTGAAGTGTGATTCCCGCGTCCCTTTTCGTCAATTGCAAAGCTCACTTCGATCATGGTAGATTCACCCAAGGTTTCTTCTGAACTCCCAAAATCAGTACCTTTTACCAAATGGGTCTCAACTTCAGTGATTGATCCAACTTCAGACTCCACCAAGAACTGCTTTTCTTCATTCTTCCATACAGTATTCGAAACAATAACTTTTCCCAACGATCCTTGATTTTCATCAACATCTAGAGTAGCATAAGAGGAGAAATCTTGTCTGTAATGTTCAACAAAAGAGCCCATCTGAACTTCAAATACAGACTTCTTCTCTTCAATGGCTGTGGAGTGTCCACAAACTTCTTCATCTTTTGCTACAAATTTTCCTGATTCCCCAACCATCTCCTTCTTCTCTGCAAATCCTACAATCTGTCCAATCACATTTTCATGTCTTTCTTCAACATCACATACAGTACCCCACTCGCTAGACTCTCTTTCTTGCATATCTTCCTTCCCCTCAAACCCTGAGAACCCTAAATCGTACTCCGCGATTCCTGCAATCTCATCCTTCACATTTCCGTACACTTCTTTCTTCTCTACACGGTTTGATTGGGACGAACATCTGACCTTCTTGGGTAAGGTATTTACGGGATCGGAGACGAAAGCCGATGTAATTTCGACAGTTTCTCGGTCCTTCTTGCTAGCAGAGACTATCTCAGAGAGTTCGCTTTCTGTAGAGAGAGAAAGCGAGTCTTGTTCAATAATTGTTTCTCGTTTGTCGTCGATCTCCGTGATTCTCCGTTTGAAACGAAGGTGAGTATCAGAATCCATTACGTCGGCCTTGATTCTCGATTGAGAAAGTAGAGAAAGAGAGAGTAGAGAGAGAATGGAGAACTTCAAAACGAGAGAGACAGAGAGACTAGGACAGAACCAAAAGCCCTACAAGCGTAAGCGAGAGAAGAAAGGGGTTTATACTTTATAGTGGGGAAACTGGAGGAGATGGTGATTCTCGTACAGGTGGTTGATTTAAAACGGTGACCGCTAAAATGTGATTGGGGGAAATATCCAAGGTGTTGGACTTTCAGTAAATCAACCAAACTGTTTTGTAAATAATTTTAATGAAAATTTATTCGTGATTAATTAATTATTTAAACTTAAAATTTAGGTTGGTTTGAGTAAAAGCTTGACTCCATTAAACTCTTATACAAAATGTCAAGAAGATTTGAGTGAACTTGTTAAGAGTTCACGGACAAACTCATTATTTGATTCGTGAACAAGTGAGCTTCGTGATTTAGACTTGAATAGTTCAAATGCTTAAAACTTGGCGCCACTCAACTTATTTGCATTTCTAGTTTTGTAGACTCCTTTCATGGCATCGATTGATGTTTTCTTTTCTTTTTATTTTCTTTTCTTTTCTTTTTTGTCCTTTCTATTGTTAAATAAAACCTATTTGATCTCATTTACATTTAATAAATGGGATGGAATTTAAAAATAATGCTAGATAATATTAACCTAATAATATTCATGTAGAAAAGATGATACAAACCTCATGGAAAGATGTTTCCAAATGGCCCATACAATCATAGTTATTTACTGAGTTACTTTGTAACTAACTCGCCTGACTCAGATCCATCCTAAATTTAATTTAGTTGGGCTTACAATGAACTGGGCAACCCCATCTCACCAAATTTAATATTATTTTAATTTGGTAGTATTAGTCTTGTAGGTTAATTATAAAAGATGGAAGCACATTCTCATAGTAAACACAATGGGGAAATGGCAAAGCCAACATAAAACCAAGCCTGAACAGAAATAGTTGAGCTTAGGTCAAGCCAATGCTTGATCAGAGACTCAAAAGAGTGCAATATAGCCGAGCCTGGTAACCTAGGTGTACCTACTAGACTCATTTGCAGCCTAAAGTGGAAGGATCCATGTAAAGAATGCCCATTTCATAAACACCACAAACAAACCAAAGCTTCACGAGAGAGAGAGAGAGAGAGAGAGAGAGAGAATCGGCAACAGACAGAATGTGCCAGATACATGAAATGGGCCAATCTCAAAAACAAAAATTAAAAAAGAAACAAAAAAATTACATATATAAATGTGTGATATGATGAAGTCTGCCGGCAAATGAAACCAAACTGTGCAAAAGACTCATAAATTTCAACACAAGGAGAAACTGATAACATTTGCTTTAAACCTCTGAAGCCAGAGCTGGAGGTGGGGCTTGGGCTGGAGGCTTCAGAAGTGGTTGGAGAGCCTTCACGACAATACTCATATTGGGCCGGAACTCAGATTCATACTGCACGCACAATGCTGCAACAGCAGCCAGCTGCAACAAACACAACAGCGTTGTTAGTGTGTGTGTGTGTGTGTGTGTGTGTGTGTGTGAGAGAGAGAGAGAGAGAGAGACCGACCTTAGCAACTCCTTTTGGAGGATATTCTCCCTTTAGCTTTGGATCTACACATTGTTTGACTTTGTCTTCACTCAGTCTTGGAGTAGCCTACAGAAAGTGTGTTTATTCAGGACTCTTGAAGCAAAAGAATACTTGCACAAAATAAAAAGAAATGGGAAAAATTGCTTAAAAGTTATAGCCGAACAAAACTCACCCAAGTGACCAGACTTTGCTGTCCTCGAGGCATGGTATGATCAACAGGTTTCCTCCCAGTTAGAAGCTCTAGAAGAACCACCCCAAAGCTATACACATCACTCTTCTGTGTCAATTGTCCAGTCATTGCATACCTGCACAAGGGTTATCACACACTACAAATTAGCTCCTATCCATCATCCCCAAGGATACTTCACTAATGGCAGACAAGGAAATCATGGTGAAAATATTACAATGCATGAGACAATAAGGTAATGTTTGAAAGGAATAAACAACTTCCACCATGCACCACAGTTCATTATGCAATCTGCTTGGTAATCATACTAGTTTACCATGTTTTTTGCTTGGAAATCACTATTTGGATGATTCCTTAGAAAAGCAGGCACTAGATGCCACATTAAAAGATATCAAAAAGGTCCACAGAATTCGCATAAACCCATTTCCTGAAAATACATTACCATGCACTACATTTTAACCTTAACTATTTCTAAAAGTAAGCAGATCTATGGATACATAATGATCTTATAAAAACAACTTTTCAATCTGGTATTTACGTCTAAAACACCAAATTTTGGGCAAAACTAGCCTTACACTTAATTTCAATAGAGAAAAACATAAACAGCATGAGGTAATTGGGCTTGCTGGAGTTGGAAATTGCAAGAAGTACAAACAAACTTCTGATAATGCCTATCACAAATAAACCGTAAAATATATTACAGTGTTTATTAGAAGTCATCCTAAGATAATTTGTGTTAACTATATCTTCTACCAAATGATTACTGTACCACAAGTTTATTTAAACGGAAGTGTGGCCATAATGTAAACTACAGATAGAACTTCTCAAGGAAGTCTCTTCAAGATGATATGAATCAGATGAAGAAGAGCATTAAACATTTCCATTCCAGGACTTAAGATTCAGGATTTCAAATAATTATTATTATTCATCCCCTTTTTTTCTATTATCAAATTGAAGAATGATATATATAATTGAAGGTAACTTCTAAAAAGGCAGAGACCATGGCATAAGCGCAAAACAAGAGCCCAAAAAGCAACATTTATTCATAAATACATCTCTCTCCAGTCTCCTGACGGTAAATATCTTTCTATGATTAGTATCATAGATTAAAATTAAAATTGTAGTTTTTTATCTCAGGGCTAACCTTTTAAACCTGCTTCTTGTGACCAAACAACACTGGAAATTTCAATTAGACCATATATGTGCATAACACAGTACAGGTTAAGTACTTAAGTGGCACACCAAGTACCCATTCAGTTATGCCGTGAGGCCCGTAACATAGCACTCCATCTATGAGGTAGCATTGGTCCAAACTCTGATATATTTAGGCTTTTTTATATATTTTATTTGGAAGGGGGGTCTTGACCATTGAAGCTTCCATTAAGCTGAACTTACACTAGCAAATTTACAGTGGAAACAAACATTCTAACAAAATCCATTCCTTCAGGGACTGATGTCATTGGACCAAAACAAAAAAACAATGACGACAATAATAATAACATTAGTTCTTTATTGTATAAGGTGGGAAGTCAACTGGTACAGTATGAACTGATAGTGGGTAAAAAGAGAGAGAGAGAGAGAGAGAGAGAGAGAGAGAGAGAGAGAGAGATCATTGAAGATCTACTGGTACTTAACTATGAGAGAGAGATCATTGAAAAATGAAAATCTACTGGTATTTGAGAGAGGGAGAGAGAGAGAGATCATTGAAAATCCACTGGTACTTAACTAATTAGTGGTAGCAACATTGGGTTTGTGACAATGTAACAAGAATAAACCACATAAGAAAAAAATCAAAAAAGTTCAGAACCACATAGATAATTAATTCCTAAGATAATCATAGCCAAATAAACACAAAAGATATGGATTTCAGAAGTATTACTCTGGTGCATGATAACCAAAGGTTCCCAAAACTCTAGTAGAATGAAGACGAGCAGCCATGTCAGGAGCCTGATTTGACAGGTTAAAATCTGCAATCTTCGCTTTGAAGTCTTCAAATAATAGCACATTGCTAGATCTGATATCTCTGTGTATTATAGAAGGCTGAACCTTCTCATGCAAATACTCCAGCCCCCGTGCTGCATCAACAGCAATTCTCACTCGCTGCATCCAGTCAAGCACAGGACCTGGTTGCGCCCCCTGGACACCTTTTCTACCTGCAATTTAAAAAATTAATTCAAAATAAATGCTTCTTATTTGATATAGGTAAATTTTAAGACAGGTTAATTTAGATCTAAATTATGAGAGGACAAGGTGGCTTTGTATACCATGCAAAATGTCATGTAGAGATCCCATGGTTGCAAACTCATATGCTAAGACACGGAGATTTCCTTCCACACAGTAACCGAGCAACTCAACAAGATTTTCATACTTCAATCTTGAAACCATGGAAACCTGAAGCAAAGAAGATCAACATGGTTAAATATATGACAATGATGAATATGAAGAAAATAGCATACTCAATGAAACTTAGGAGATCCGATACTGTATTTATTAGTATGACTAGCACACATACCTGAGTTAAAAATTCTACATTTGACTCAGGCTCAGATGAAACATCAAGCTTTTTCACAGCCACAGCTTTTCCATTATTTAAGTTTGCATAATACACTCTTCCATAGGATCCTTCACCAATCAATGCCTTTGATCCAAAATTGTCAGTCTTTTCTTTCAGCTCATCCAAAGATAATGCAGGCACTTCAATAGGTGGTGCCGCCTTTTGTGCTTCAGATTTGACAGGAGTTGACAATTTTGACCCTTTTTGGTTCCCTAAAACACAGAAAAGGTCGAATAAAATGAATGAAATTTGTTCACGGTAAGCAGAATTATACATTGCAAAAATAAAAGATTAAATTATCTCTAAGAAATTAGTTTGATAGAAGTTCATCCACCAACTAGGCAACTGCCAA
Organism: Hamamelis virginiana; assembly: GCA_017140935.1. NCBI lineage: Eukaryota > Viridiplantae > Streptophyta > Magnoliopsida > Saxifragales > Hamamelidaceae > Hamamelis > Hamamelis virginiana. Next base: position 1,163,589 of record JAESVK010001098.1, read on the forward strand.
TTATGCAAATAAAAAGAATAAATCAGAAGTTTGTAACAACAAAGGGCAATAGATAAAAAGGAAGGTATTGCTAGAACTAGAAATTCAATGCATATTTCCCACATTAATCATACTAGCTTATCTAAGTTTGTATAACCACTAAGCATTCCTGCTAAATAATTAGGAAAACATTGAATGTAATCAAACACGCATGCACATGCATGTGTGTGTGTGTGTGTATGTGTGTGTGTGAGAGAGAGAGAGAGAGAGAGATGTCAAAAGTAGAAGGCTACCATCAAAACACTGTAACAAGGGAAAAAATGCTTCATCGGTGATAGCCAGAAGTCTATTGAACTACCATCTAGAAACTTCATTGCATCCATTATAAATGCCAAGTCAATGTCTTCTTACTTTATGCTACAAGAGAAAGCTGTATGTTCCTTGACTGAAAACAAGTAAAAAAGGAAACCTATTTTTTCTACCCTAAACATAAACCTAGTAAAGACCAAGAAAGGCAGGAATCTTAACAAAAACAATAATAAGACTAATTTATTTTCATCCATTTAAGTCAATAAAAAAAATCTGAACACAACCTCCATGCTCTGGACTTTAACATCTACATATTTGATATTCTTAAAATAAATCCACATATTAATACTCTTTGAAATCCATAAAAATCCAAGGGCGCAGATAATCTGAATGTGGCAGAAATGGTGGTGGTTGTGGTTGTGGTTTGTTGCTAGCAAAGGCAGTGCGGTTGTGGTGGAGGTGGTAGTGGTAGTGGTGATGGCATTCGAGGTATGGTAAGCAAGGAATTGGCATACTGGAGTCGACTATTACCAGGGATTTGGATGGAGGGTTGGCATGGGTAGTGTAGCGAAGTGAGCAGCAGAGAAAGCAGTTGCGATGGTAATAGCAGAAAATGTCCCAAGTGTTTCCTCAAAATCCTAGGATTTGGGAATGGAAATCATTATTTTAAAATCACTGAATATTTAGGATATCGATACAGCAGTTCTTCTTCTGAAATCTAGGCAATGGATTTGGAATCAGATTACTCTAAAATAATTTATAGAACAAGTGTACTTCAAATTACTCTAAAATAATTATCCATTAAAAAATATTCAATGCTGTAATTCTATAGTGTCGATTCAACCTCCAAAGCTTTCAAAAACTTATTTTCAGCTCAAGCAGAGAATGTGCATTACCACAGCCAATGGGAAACACCACGAAGACTCAGACGGGTGAACACTTCATTGCTAACAATATACATATTATCCATTATAAATTTCTTCTATAAAATTGAGTGCTTAACAGAAAGCAAATCAACCAAGTAAAGAAGTTTTTTATTATATATAATTTTAAATGAGACATCAGAAAAGTATAGAGCAGAGTCAATAAAACATACCATCTGCATGGTTCCTTGGGCTTTTAAGGAGTTCATTCTCATTTGACGTGTACGGCTCCTCTACATGACAGGTACAACAGAGCCACCTACGCATCCTGGGTTTCTTCCTCAAATTAAAATCCTCTTCAACGCTTGATTTTTCCAGACGGACAAAGTAACCAGGAGGAGGTGCATGTGCCTGTGTAAGTACAGTCAAATCTCTAGAACAACACGAGAAAGTGCTGTGAAATATTCTACTGTATACAAAACATCATAACCTAATAATTTCAACATTGCTTCAATTGGAAAAACATTAAAAAAATTTAGCCCGCAAAATCTCTAATAATGGATAATAATTCTTAAAACGGAATAATTATAAATAAAAATTGCATGGGGTTAGTGTACAACATACAATGGAAAATTGTGCAAACTTCCTATTTGAATCACCTCCCCATTGTTTTAATTGTAATAACCGACAAATATAAATAACGTGCCAAAAACTGTAAGTTAGAATTACTGTTATGGAAAAATAAATAAATACCCACAACGCAGTAAATGCTTTATGAAGCAAAGAAAGCATAATCGAAATATTGATGACAGTTCAGAATTTATTCAACATTAACAAGAAAGATTATAAATAACTCGGTAAAATCAAAGGAAAAATTTTGAAAAATGAGAAAAAGCAAAAAGCATGAGAAAACAAGAATAAGATCGATGGAAATCATCCAGAAAAATTTTAACTAAGCAAAATAGAATGGGTTTGGATTCAGCGATTAAAAAATATAAATAAATAAAAAATCTTAAATATCCTGAATAATTGATAATTTTGTTAATAAATATAATCAAAGGAAATGTGATGCAAAAATTAGTAAAATTTGCCTCTTGAAAAAATGAACATCCAATGGCATGTAATCTGAAAATATATGAAACGAAAGGATTACATAAATTTGCAGAAATAGGAGAGAGATCCAGTAATCCTCACCACTAAACCATGCCGAAAAAATTTATCCTCCATCAAATAAACACAATTTTAAATTTCAAATTCCACAACGTCGCCCCAAACAATCAATGATATAGATCAAAACACAACCCAGATATCAAATTAATGTCAATTCTCCCTTAATCCGAATTCGATCGACGCGCGTTTGCTTTGAAGAAACGCGGTAAGTATGAGTACAATTCAAAGCGAAATAAATAAAATTTTCACGACAAAAATAGCAAAATCATGAAGTGAATTGACATAAAACCCCAAATTTGAAGAAAACTATAAGAACAATAAATTGTGATCATATAAATTTGATTGAGAGAAATGAAAAGGAATAGGTCAAATAAGGCCTAAAACTGTGATATAGATGCAATAAAAAAAAAAATAGCCCTAGATCGTACCCAAAATAAGAGGATTAGGTACAAAAACAGGGGGGATAGAAGGAATCAGAGGATTACCTTGTTTCTCTCTCCTGTTTCTCTATCTGTCTCTAGGGTTTGTGATCTAAAAAAAGAGGTATGACAGGTAAGAGAAGCCAGACAAGCAAGGTAGAGAGAGAGAAAGAGAAGAATGTTGTTTGTTTTGATAGAAAATGTATTCTCTCTCTAGATTTCTTTGGTTTCACTCTCTTAAAACTAAAAAGACGATGCAAAAAGAGAGGGACGGTGGGGAAGGACTCGTTGGGAAACTTTTTGATGCATATCAAAAAGTGAAATGGCCTACGGTGTTTTAGCATATTTCCCTGCCAATTTGTAGGTATTTGCAACATTGTCCCTATACTTTTCCTTATTTTTATTTATATCTCATTTTTCATTTTTTTTTTCCTTTGCTTTTTTAAAAATAGAAAAAATACCGAAAATTTCCCCAAATATCACCTTGTGACATTTTACTCTCCTCAATTATTGATTGCAACACTTTGCCCCCTAAACTATTGAATTGTGACAAATAATCTCACTCCGTGATTTTTCACAGTCTGTTTTATAAAAAACTGATCGTTGAATCACTGTGATTTTTGGCGTGATTGTCATGGACAGGCAAATTATCCAATCTAACGTATAGCCTATTTTTCAAAATACGATTTCAAAAATGTCTATATTTTTATAATCTAATTTTTAATCTAACGGTTTATTTTTTTTAATCTAACGGTTTTTTTTTCAAAAACCGACCGTTGAATTGGATAGTCTGTTTGTTTATGTCAGGCACGCCAAAAATCATAATTATCCAACGGTTGGTTTGCCATAAAACAGACTGTAAAAAATAAAAAAATAAGGTTATTTGTCTCAATTCAATACTTTAGAGGGATAAAGTATTGCAATCGATAGTTAAGGAGATAAATTATCGCAAGGTAATAATTGAGGAAGATTTTTGTATTTTTTTTCCTTAAAAATTTTATGATTTTATTTTTAATCAGCTAAAATTATGGATTTCCACGAAATCTAATCCACCATCAAAATCTCAACAGATTTTATTCTTAGGGATTGACATGACATGGACTCTTTTGTTGCTTTGTTAATAAAAAAGTGAGGAAACTCAAAAAATCTTGAAAGTTGAAGGCTATATTTGAAATTACTTTTACTTTTATTGTTAGATATATATACATAGTAACCGAAGAAAATATCAAAAGCATCTAATAATAGTAGAAAATTAATTTGTATTTAAAAATTAAATTTTAAATATAATTTTTTAAAGTTATAAATTAATTTCTCAGTCAACTTTTTGAGTAAAGACTGGTTGAAAACATTTTTAATTGAAATTATTTTTTGAATATTTCCATACGTTTAGATAAACTTTATCTAAAATAATTATTTTTTTAATTTTATATATATATATATATTTTTTAAGAATTATGTACAAACTATTTATTTACAAATTAAATTATCCCCTTCCAATGCAATCCGCACTAATTTAAGTGTCCATACCACTTGTCCCAAATATGTTCCCAATGTCCCACCATTAGGTATCGATAAGAAAATCAGAGTGTATGTGCATATAATATGGGAAGGGAAAAAGTTATAAAAGAGGCCTTCACATTTTATGAAATCTTGTATGATTTTTGGGACATATGCTTGACTTTGAAAATCGAACTTTGGATTACCATCTGTCCCATATTCCATTAATAGATTGATTTTGTATGCTGCCCACCATCCTATCTTGCCCTCAAAAATGAAAAAATTATAGAGATACTAAGGAGTTAGGAAGTAATTATGTGCCTCTCATATTTTTTTTCAGGCTATGTCTTTGTTTAATTATTTTAACTTAATTATATTTATCACACAAATTAATTTTGACTTTACTATTTTATTATTTAAATATATTTTATACAATTCAATTTATTTTATATTGTTCACAAATTGTTCAAATAAAAATTAATTATTTACAAAGTCCTAACTAACTTCAACTGATGATCATTTCAAACTTCTTCCCACCACCCTTAAGGAAAAACATTCTCCTTTTAATTCTTTTGGGTAAGATTATTGTCCTCGTGGGGCAACATCTTAGTTGAGTTTATGATCATCATTGGTCATGTGGAGAAGGACCCAGATGTTTGATGTTTCTTCACATCTTATGCAATGCTAAATGTACAATAATTTTGGCTGCCTCTTTTTATTAAATAATAATATCACAATATTTAATATGATATAAAAAATAATTAAAGTTTTGATCTATATATAGAAACATGCTATTCCTAAAATATAAATCTCAAAAGTGTTTAAATTTATGTTGTCATTATGCCAAATTATTTAATTTTGCAAATGGTTGGGCCATTGGATTCTTGTGAAGTTGTGTCCTCTATAACTATCAAGGTGAGACAGTTCAACCACCTGGTAGAAAGAAAGAAAGAAAGAAATTCTTGGTTCATTTCTTGTACGATTCCTCCTATGAGAGTATGACAGCTGTGAATCTATAGGTTTCTCCATCCATCTTGCATAGGAATACCCAAAAATTATAATTGGCTAAAACAAATTGGACTTGGTTTTCAAGTGTCAAAGTCAATAGGACAATGGGTCGTACAAAAGAGTGAACCATTGACAACATGTGTGGACCTTTAGTATATTTGACATTGGAATCATAGGTCAACTAATCTTTTAAAATGAATATTCTATTGAATGTTCCTTTTTATTCCTTTTTATTTTTATTAAAGAATGTAAGTGGAACTTGAAATTTAAGAAATTATACACCCCTCTCTCTCTAACTTATTGTGTGTGTTTGCAGGATCACTCTTAAGTCTTAACTCAACTAACCACTCTGTTACTACATGGATGAAAATTATTGATGTCATGGTCTAATTTTTTATTTTTTATTTAATCACGTATCTAAGCGAACCTAGGGAGAAGAGAGAGAGAGAGAATATAGAAGAGAGTTCTTTGCACAATCTTAAGTTAATTATCATTAATTTCATCTAAAATTCTAAATTTTTTTTTTTTATTATTTTTTTTTATTTTGGTCTAAACCCAGTGTTTCCTCAAAGCTGACAACCAGAGACTAATCACTGTTCGCGCCGGGTAAGCCCACGAGGGGGTAAAGCGCTAGCCCAGGGATTTTTTTTATCAAATATCCATTGCCTGAACACGATGTGGGGAGCATACCCACTCGAACCCGGTGAGTGAAATGTCATCTTAATTTTTATTTTCTATTTCAATTAGCCTTTAATACAATCATTAAATTCACAAAGGTCTTCTCTCAAATAAAAAATAAAAATAAAAATCAGACAGGACTATTCTTACATATATCCTGTAATTTAGGAATCCTTTTTTTCCCCAATGTAATTAACATATTCAAAGCTTGTTACACTAATATGAACAACCTAAATTTAATACCACATACAAACAGGATAGACATATTCAAATCCATTCATAACTATATAAGCAATCAAGAGTCATATCCCAATGTTGAAAAAAGATATAGACATGTATTTGTACGAAAATAATATCATGCCCTTTTGTTTTTCTTGAACAAATGTCATAACCTGCTTAAATATGTTTAAGATATGCAAACACATATTCTAATATATATTTTCATATTCCAAAACCAATCCGGTCCAACATTTTAAAACAAATCTTGATTTTAGATTTCCTATGGAGATGGTAAAAAAATAACTCCATTTGTTTAAGAAAACGAAATGAAGAATACTGATTTATATATATATATATATATATATATATATATAGATTTAAAATGGTTTAACAAAATATTTACAAGCATATACCAGAAGAATTCATATTTAAAGGTAGTACAGAAGCACTATATATAACTACCCTTATGGGATTTATCATTATTTCTACCCTTCCTGAATGAGTAACAAAGGCCTAACATATTCAAGGCAAAGCTATAAAATATTATTCAATATGCAACCCTACAGATTTATTAAGTTCTTATGTTCTGGTTGGTAATATTTTCTTCTTCTATTTTGGGATCACACTTTGTTTCATGGTTGAAAAGGACCAGATCAACCTGCTGACCGCTACACAAAGATGTGAGCCCAGCACCTTCTAGGAGTGGCATGCCTGAGATATTATTTGCCATCATTGTCACCACCATACTGTGTAGAATTCCCATTCCAGAAGGCATTTCTGTCACTAAATCGATCATCGTCTTCGTCATGTTTCAGGGTGTGAATGTTGCTTCCAAAACGTGATGTTGTTGGTTGCCTACTTTTCTTGTCATTTCTGCTGGTTTCAGAAGTGGTTTGGTTTGGTGAGTAGCGGGTGTAAGGTCTCTCGGTTCCCATGTGGGTATTCCGACTTGAAGGATCTGGACCTAAGATAACAAAATCAGAATAGGTGAGAATGCAAAATTATACATACATTGGCAAGTATGAATGCAAGAGCAGTTAACCACCACAGTTTTCCCAAAAAGGGGTCCCTTAGCCTTCTTTAAGTAGATTACAAACTCACATCCGTCATGGGAAATTTTATTGGTTTACCAAGACAGATAAGCCTAGAGTTAGTTAACATTCAATAACCAGGAACAAGAAGGCCACTGAACTATCAAAGAAATAAATTTGAAGTCTCATTATTAATACACATAATGCAATACCAACTGACTAGTGTAACTTGAATGAAGTGGCAGTTTTCTTTTCTTTATTTTTTTATTTCCATCTTTTATATAAATAGAGTAATATCATTAAGAAAGTGCAAAGGATAATCCCAAGCACTTCAAAACAAGAAACGAAAGTTTTCTCAAGGTTGCACAATGAGCTTCACACTTGGTCACTATATCCACAATTGATTTGAGCTTGCATCAAAAAAGAAATAGCTTCCTGCCTATCACCTCACCACAATCAACAAAAATGAGAATTGGAGAGGAGATCTCCACTTAAAAACAATTAACTGTCGAAGTAGTAAACCCGAACAAATAAAGCACATTAACATAAGAGTACGGAAGATTCAAAGGATTTATGTAACTGATATTTCAGAGGAGCAGGAAATTGGGGGAAATAAACAAAAAACAAGAGAAAAAAATTGACACCATTCATCCTAGTATAGGTTGCATATTCCACCACCTTATCTACACTGATTACATTCCATATAAATTCCTTAACAAATTGGTGGACCCTCGATGTAGAAGATGACAGTTTTTAGAGCAAGGATTATACCAACATTTTAGTGAGCTACTGCAGAAACAGTATTTAAATCGGTTTTGGCTTAAATGTATCACTGACACAACTAGATGACAAGAAGTCAAGAAAGTCATCTAATAAGTGACCTTTTGGGCGTAAATCATAAGACATATAGTAGAAAGTAATTAATTAAATAGAGTATAGAAACTCACCATACTGCCACATGCGGCTTTGAGATTCCTGTCCAGAACTAGATGAGTCGGCACTACCACCAAGATAGGAAAAAGGATTCATGTAAGACAAAATCCTTTTTGCATAGGCAAAATATCCCACACTACTTCCGTTTAAAGAATCCACATCATTGGTGGACTTTGTTTGGTCACGAGACAGAGATCCTCCCTTGTGTTGCTGCAATGCTCGCTGATGTGGAACCACTATCAATGCTTGTCTGTTGAGCAGTCCCAACTCCAATAATGATTTGCTCAAATCTGCACCAAGGCAACATTATGAATGAGACAATTCAAATGTATTCTTCTTCATCAACATAAGATTTCAATAAGCATACTACAACAAGAATGGGGCAACCTTGATATAAATACGGTGCTGTGCTACAAATTCTTGCAATCTATACTGTAGGTTTTGATAATGTTCCTGAATAGAAACCATTTTGAAATAATCTTTCTCCACCAACATATTGATTCTAAGATTAGACTATAAAACATTCAATCTGCAAAATTAATGCTTTCACATGTAGTGGGGATAGTCAAAGAAGCAAAACCCTCAGCAACAGGTTTTACTAGCATGCAAGGCCTTGAGGGATAACCCAAAACCATGAATTTCCTCAAATGGTTCATTAATATGAACCAAGAAAAGGGAAGCAGTATGAGACTATTCAGTACACTTAATCTTTTGCATGATGGACTATAGAATAGAAGAGGATATTTAGAAAATGATCCAGTCCATTGATCTAGATAAACTGAAAAGCCTGCCAACCCTGTGTCATGGTCAAGTTTGTCAGTGCAATTACAGTCATGACCTCTTGCCCCATGCCTTTTTGTCATGTCTGTACATGGTTCAATATTGTTAACGTAAATACACACACACACACACACTAGCATCGCAACACTTGCGTTGCACGCGCAAATGTCTATAATATATGCATGTGTGTGTGTTCTTCGCGAAATCAAACATAGTGTAAGTGATACAACAAAGATGAAATATCCAAAATTGTTAAAAAATTATCACTTAAAGAAAAAGTTCTAGAATTCAAAATTATATAAAAACAACATTCGATCAATAAATATGAACTCAATATGTTACAAAATTTACATATTGCAAATTAAAACAGGATCTTTATTAAATTTATTAGTAAACCTACATTTTTTTCCTTGAAAATAAGAAATGAAGCATAAATTATGCAATATTTTATTATTTGAAAATTTGAGTTCTATTTAGAAATGAATTAGTATTTATAAATAAAATTAATTTAATTATAAAAATTGGTAGAATTTTATGGGATCATGCTTATAATAGAATTTTAACATAGTTTAGAAAACTTTTATAGTGGTCGATGAATTTTATGGGATTGTGATTATGTTGGAAAATTTGAGTTTAACTTAGAAACACATTAGCATTCATAATAATCTTTAATTCAATTAAGAAGCCCCTCCTATTTTGATTGGTGGAATTAAAAATCAACTAAGCCAAGGTATATAAAACAACTAAGCAAGCTAAGTATCTGATACTCATACCTTGATCATTAAAAACCTTGCGAGGATAAGGAATGGCTAGATCGTATGGACCAACACTGCTTGCTTGGTTTTCATCCACATAGTCTTTGACCATTCTCAAAGTGCTGACCATTGAGAACTTCTCTTGCAGGCTAGAACCATTGGGCAATCGGATATTTAAATGAACATCACTTGATTTACTCATACTAGAATCTAATGCATCAGCCTCCTTATCTTCTACAGATTCAACCTTTTTGTATGGTACAGCTTCCTTTGATTCATTTATAATCATTTGCGAAGCTCCTTCTGAAATTCCGGAATGCTGATCAATTATATTGTTGTTCTCTTCTGAGGCAGGACATTCATCTTCAACACTGAAAGAACTATTATGGCCGACTCTAGAATGGTCTACATCTACCATTTCAGGACTTAGTAGTTCTTCGGCAGTTTTAGTTGAAGAGGTAGACTGTTCATCCTCACCAGTATCCAACTCATTGGCATAAATTGATTTTGAAGATGCCTTGTCACCAATTTTGGTATTTATCTCCTGTCCGCGTAAGCAAGATAGAACAGGCCAATCATATCATGCAAAACACAATTAATAAAAATTCAAGGACCCACTGACTGAATTTTTAAGTTACCTCGTCTGTGCATTCACAACCTTTATTTTCCTCTATAATTTCAGAGGAAACCAATGGCCTAGCCTCTGAGAATTGGACATGTTTGTCTGTAGAAGGGGATGGAACATCCTTGCTAGAACTTCCATGCTCAAAGGAAGCAATATTAGAAGGCCCAGAAGTAGATGGATCAGATTTCTTTGAAGCAAGTGCCGCAGTCAGGACAGTTGCAGTTGTTTCCTGCAATTCATCATCACAAATAACATGCAATGCCCCTCTTAATACAGAAACTGTGTAAGTGCATGATGAGCCCCAAGTGCCCAGATCATGGAGCAGTAGTAGGAACACAAAGCATCAAAATTGCAAAAAAAAAACCTTGGGTACACAGTGTCTTTAGAGCATTTTCTAAAAAAATAAATACGTAAACACTGACTTCCCCAAGGTTTCTGCAAAAAGGACCCCCTTTGACGTCCCTTGGCAGTTTTGACAATGAACAGAATCACCGGGGTGCATATTATTCTTCAGTTATTTGCAAAAGTTCTCATTCAACAAAACGTCATATATACCTTACCCTAACAAAATTTATATTGCCTTAAGTTGTCACTTAAGAAACACAGACATGGTACCCAACCCAACAAATCCTAAAAGATCTAGGATACGACACAGCAGGGACACGACATTAATAAAATGTATATTTTGTTTATATTCCAAAACAAGGCTGCTGACTATGGTAAGATTAAGTCAAAAGATGACACATAAGCAGATAGATGCAGACACGTGATTCAATGGAAGTTAACCGCATGGTGAAGACAGACTTGGTTTGGGTACCCATCAAGAGAGAGCTTCGTTCCCCTCTAGTTGAGTTACCTCAACTTGGGAGAAGTAACCACCCCGACTAAAGGACATTGGCATTGGCCTAGCTCGAGTCATCCTTCTAGATGGACAAGGAGTTGATCCCTGGTCTACCCCTATCTTTATGCCTCTCCAGTCTTCTCATGGAAAGGGGAGCTAATTGAAGAGCCAAGGGAGCTAACACCGTATAGCTGCCACTTATGCATTCCAAGTGCTTTAGCACAAAGAGTGCACAAAAGGAGACTACATGCCCTGCACGTGGTTTTAGGCCTCGAGATACCTCAATCGGGCTGCCCACCTCACTGTGGATGCCCTCTTTAGGGAATGGGCGATGCCCTCCTCAAGGATGTGCATCGTGAGGGTGGAAGTTGAAGCACACAAGCTATGTTGACTCCCCTTAGATGTGCCCAAGGCATTGCACCCTAATGCCATACGCCTGCCTGGGTTGGTGGCAGGCCCAAGAAGCCCTATTTTGAGCTTGGTGCTTGAGGTTAGGGTCCCACTCCACCTTGAGGTGAGGTTGTTGGCCATCAGCCTCACCCTCTTCAAGATGGCACAAGGGTTGTGGTTTAGAGGCTAGGAGCAAGGCCTAGTTGAGGCAAAGGTACCCTTTCCCCTTATGGACCATGGAGAGAAACAGACCTTTGCCTTTACCTTTGTGGGGCAAATGAGGATGATGTGTCTCTAGACGCATAGGAAATATGGCACATTTATTGTAGCCATTAAGCCCCACAGTGGCGGCCTTGTCATGATAGGCAGATCAGCAAGTTTGCATCTCTCGTTTACCCGGCGGCAACCACCTTGAACCTGGAAGCAAATTCTCTGAGATCTGGTAGCTAAACTTCCCCTTATCGGATTTGGTGGGATCATGATTAGCCTTTAGCCTATGAAAGAGTGGGGATGGGACATTTGGAAAGTGGAGGTTCTAGAACCACTAGATCGACCTGGTCATCCTCAAACCGCCATCTAGTTGTTTCTTGCCCACAACTGCCTATAAAATGGGTGCTTCGTTCAAGCATAACAACTGATAGCATTTACTGTCCCACCTACCAAAGTTAGGGCCAGGTCTTTCTCATTTGCTCTCATAATGAGGAATCATTACTCTCTGAGTTCTAAGGTGGAGGCTTAATCTTGGAGGAAGTATTGGTTGAGGGTACAACCCATATCTACCCTATTGTACTGCCTTGGTTTCCCTAACTTTGCCTTCAGGTTGTCTCGCTCTTCCCCTCTAGCTCATCTCTCCAATTCATCTCTCCGGTCATCTTATGCGGTTATCATCCCAGTCAAAGAACCCTCTTGCGAGTCCAACTTGCAAACATATTTTTATGCATAGAATTATATAATATCATGTAATATCACATACATCATTCAAAACACATTCCATTGTATCAGTTTTTAAAGTCCTAATTGAATAGTTCAAATGAAGATAGGATAAAAAAGAAAAGGAAGAAGAAAAAGAAAAAGAAAAAGAAGTGAGTGAAGAGAGGGGTGTTGTGTTAGAACTAGGTTGGAAAAGTGTTGTGTCTAACACATCCAACAGCGCCACGGCACTTTCAGAGAAGCACCCTTGTATCTTGCATGTATAGGGGTGTTTTGCCCTTAGTTTTTGGCTTTAATAAAATATACTTGATCAAAAAATAATGATAATAAATACATGTATTTTAAGTATAAAATCAGATATATTTAGCCACTTAGTTGTAGTAACAACTAACAACTAGTGGACAATCAAGGGATTTTTGCCTCTTTCTTTTTTTTTTTTTTTTTATGCCAGCTTGTGCAAGCATAATTTGTATTACCTATTATAAGTTTAGAATTACAATTATGGTTTAGAATTACAATAACAACTTGGTCAGAACAAGAACAAAACAAAGATCATCTCTTAGACAAGGATTGGGTGTCGGATGGCTCGCATTACAGAAGGATCCAGAAACCAAGGCTAACGCTAATAACAAGTGAGAAAAACCTGCACTAACCTGGATATGAAGACTCAACCATGCCCTCTCAAGACTGGATGCCAGAATTTCAGCACTGACAAAACCTTCTGGACATTCAATAAAAAGGAACCAAATGATTTAGAACATGTTTATATGTTGTCTTTTGTAATCACCTCAAAAGAAAAGTTCTGTACATAAAAATACAGTACCATTTTGCCAAAGTTGAACACCATTATATCCAACCACGGTAATACAAGGGACAGATTTCTGTGGATCTGTACGGGTTGATGCAAGGATACATTCTTGATTCTATCAAATATTAGAAATAATGAAGATAACCTATTTATTTTTACAAATAAAATAGAACAATGACAGCACTACGCAGAGTGTCACAAAGAGAAAAGGAGCAAGTTGAAATCCACTAAGAAAGAGAATTCCACCAGCATAAATTGAAGTCTAGAAGGCAGAAAACAGATTAACGAGAATGCATCTATATTTCATCATTTAACTGCAGGCATGGTTTTTAGTGGAACAAATATATCTATCAAAGCAAAAACAAAAAAAATATGGGACCACAAGACAAACTACAACTATATACCTACTCCAATATATGCTATCGATTTAGAAAAATAAATGAATAAGTAAATAGGTAAATAAAAAAAACTAAAGAAGTAAAAAGCGCATGTTAAAATTCATCACATGGATCCCAATGTACCATGCTTTTTTCCCCATTTTTGGGAGAGGCATTAGATGTATTGGGAATTTCTTCCCCCTCCTCCTTCCAATCCATTTCTTTTTGGAGGTGTGCAGGGGGTTGTTTGTGGTAAGACAATCACATAATGACAAAAATCATTGCTATAGCCAGCCTTCAACATATGGACAAGTAGAATCCACAAATTTATGAAAAACTTTTATACCAAGAAAGATGAAATTGAGCTTCAGAGAGACGGAAATTCATGTCCAAAAACATGATTCATAGACTATGATACACACAGAGAGCAAATGTTCACAATTTCCAATTAAAAAACTAAAGCCATAGCTAATAATTTGTCTGCAATAAATTATTAGCTGTTGAACAAAGGTACAATTAAATGCACATGTTCATTGGTTGCAAGCAAATATCTACAAGCAAGAGCATAAAAAGCTTCACATAAACTCTAAATTCCAAGGTAAATGATGTGGAAAGAAGCCAATTCTTACAGAAACTAGCAACAGATTATATTATGAGTAATATTTCACCTAGAACCACATGGGTGCAAAAGATGTATCCAAATATGATTAATAAAAGTGCCTCCAGAAGAAAAAAATCAGACTGAAGTGATGAACAACACAATTTTTAATACTTCTCTACTATAGCTAAGATCCCTGCTTCCTAGAAGCTGTTACATGGATAGTATGAAATTAGTGACGTACCTATTTTAAACACGAGTACATGATATAACATGATTATGGGCAGAGGATATGTTTTAGCATGCCTGTTGTTAGAGAAACATGCGTGCTTGACAGAAGAAACTAAGTGATAAGAATCAGGTCGACTCACAAGAGATAGTTCATGAGCCACTTACATTCAAGACTTATGTTAGGCAAGGCCGGAAGGTTTAGCTTAACAATTTTGGGTTTCCTTTTATTTATTTATTTCCTTGTATGATTATGATTGTATCCTATATATAGGCCAAACCCTTTTTTTAGGGAGACTTGTATGATTAACAATTAATTGAGAATTTCTTCCCCAAATTCTTTTGTTCTTTTCTCTTCTTCCTGTTTCTCTCCAAATCTTACATCATACATACCATTTCCATAGTTCAATGACAAAAGACAGTGTAGCATACTATGTTAATATCTACCTAAGAACGGCAATAGTTCGATGTTTGCGAATCCCATAGCATTATAAACAAGTAATATCATTAAGGATACATATTGCAGAAAAATGTCCTGCATCAGCATTTCCTTCTGAGATGTGCAGCAAAATGCAATACTTCGACAATGATTCTACCACCTGAATACAGCATGCGACTACTATAAGAACCAGATAGAGAGCAGACAAAAAATGTTACAGAAAATCCTGATCAAATATAAAGAATAATTGCTAAAAAGAAAACATACATTACTATCCGTCCATGTGGATTTTTCCAAATGAGTTGATTCTGTATCTTCACCTGAAAATTCAAAATAAAAGATAACAAAACAAAACAAAAGCAATTAAATTTTTCATGTGCGCGCATGGGGTGGGGGATCTGAAGTTTAACACTAAAGTTAGTAGTTGAGAAGTCTAAGTTGTAGAAACATCTAAATATTCTGCAACAATGAGCTGTGTCAATTTATGTAGTTTTAAAGAATGAACATAAAAGAAGGTTGTTGAATGGAGCTACAGCAGCAGAAAAATATAAAACACTGACAAAAAAAATGAATATTGCCTAGCAAGTCTCATGACCAAAAAATGAATCTATTGCCTAGCAGGTCTCAATTTTTCAAGGTTGAAAACAACTAAAAGCTCTGAACATAATCTGGCTAAATGATATTATTTAGATTCTCTTCAAAATGAAGGTTGGTGATGTCGTCGTTTTACTTCTTTATATATAATGCAAAGCATCTTACAATGAAACAGCAGATTCACAGTATGAATAGCACTTGCCTGGTGTACATGTGCTGAAACTCCAATAAGACAATATATTACAGACTATATAGAGAAAAATTTACCTGAAATGTAGACTACAAAAAGTTTCCGTTGCCTTTTGGCCTCAATAATTGCTTCAGAAATAGAACCTTTGAACGAAATCGAGGAGATGGAATGTTCCATCTGTTTATATAGATACAGGTGAAAACTTAGATGAAATCTACAATTTCTGTAAACTCAGAAAAGTCTCATATAGAGCACAAAAACGAATCTAAATATACAACACAATGATGAGGTCAAACATTCATTAAATGTATGTAACTTTACACTAGTCTAAATAATACTATACTAGAATTTCTGAAACCCATTGTAAACAAACCATAGATTGGAAACGTGAGGCCAGACCTACTTACAAAGCAGCTTGTAAAAAAGACAAATGAATGATGAAAAATAGCTTCCATTGCTCAAGGCAGAAAAGATTACTGCTTAATCAAAATGCTCATTCCAGTTAGAATGTTTAAAATACCTCACTATTTAACTTAATCAAGGATAAACTTTGATTACTGCTTTTTGGAGCTGAGTGGAAAAATCGACAAATACAAATGTGCATTAATAAATACATGCAAAGCTGTATGCCCCATATGAGGCTTTGAAAAAATAAAAAAATAAAAATAAAAAAACAAAATACCTTATACACAGTACAATTGAAAGTCAGCTCTACACTCAATTTCTTTTAAGGTTCTGAGCTATCCCAGTGCTCACAAAGTGATGCACTACAATTTTAGAATAGTACATAGACTCAGATTTCAGAGATAGGGGAAAAAAATATATAAGAAGAAAAAACGCCTGTTGCTATTATACAGCTCCTGTGAAAGGAAAGAAACCATTGCTCTTCAATTTCACATTTAGGAAATGAGATCACATTAAGTATACCATCTACCCAGATTAGGGGAACTGCCTCAGTTGACTGCTTTCAAGATTTAAAAGCCAACCACATTTTCAGCTTCCAAAAGAGCCCCTAAAGATTTGAAACCAATCCCCAATCTATACAAACCCCCATGTCTCATGGTGTTAGTAACTACCCATCCAAAACACAACTAAATATCCAGATTAAAACGCACGGACAACATCTTACAAAGGCAAGATTTTTAATTTTTCCATAATCATCTTCTTCTTTAAAAAGAATAAAAATAAAATAAATGGCCTGAAACGAACTTTCTCCTAATTGCCAACTTCCATCTAACTTTATACAGCCATGATTTTCAATCTTCTATTTTTTAAACCAGACTTCAAAAATCTCACTAAAATGTTCAAAATAGAGGTTTAAAATTTCAGCCCAATTAATCAAAAATATTTTAACAAACCAAACTTCTCAAAGGTTTCCCCCGAGTTTTCAGTTTTTTAACCAAATTCCCAAATTCAGACACTCTATCCAAATCCGACTGAGACCCAAGCAATCACAAAATCTTAAAACCATGGATAAAGGTGCCCTAATTTCAACTTAACAAACACACGATCAAAGAATATAGAAACCATAAAACTAAATGAGCAGCTTCTATACAGTTTATCATTCAAAAACTTCATTATAGCACCAAAAAATTCTGAACACCGGAATTGAAATAATTACAATTGAAAGTAATAAGTGCGAGCAGATGATGCATTCAATGGCGTAATCCGCAACTGTAAGCCCTAATAGTAAGTGCCATGCGTACCTTGGAAAAAAAACTCAGATTTCGGAGAAGATGCGATTTCTTTGGAAAGAGAAAAAACTCACAGAAGGCTTCTACTTTGTATTACTCCGTAAAAGAGAGTTGTTACGGGTAATGTGTGATGATTTACTGATTTAGGGCGTGTTTGGATAAGTTTCTTATTTTTACTTTTAAAAGAAAAAAAATATAGATTTTTTATATTTTTTATATTATAAAATTTTGATAGTTGCTTTAAAAAATTGAGGAAGTAATAATTTTTTGTTATCTCAATATTTTAAAATAATTGTCAAATTTTTTACACTCAAAATTTTCATTTTTTTACTTAAAAATAAAAAAACGAAAAATAGAAGCTTATCCAAACAGATCGTTAATCTTAATCATATCTACTTTATCACACCCAAATAATACATAATAAGGTAAATTAAAAAAACAAAAGATTATTTTTGTACGCTAATATGCTATTAATATATTTGTTTAATTAAAAAAAATGAGAATCTAACTAAATTAATCCTACTTTGTTACAGTCTTATTAAGGATTGACAAAATCGAATTAGATCGGCTTAGCTTCTTTTTCTTTAAATCGAATCCATCAGACTAAAACTGTATCGAATTGTTTTCCAATTATTATAAAAAATAATAATAATAAAATTAGAAAAATTGATGGAACATATAAACACGGGTGGCAAATAGCATAGTTGATTATTTTTTGGATCTAGATTAAGAGAAGTGTTCTAGTCAGCTGTACATTACTTTAACTAAAATCAGCTAAAAAATCCAAGTCCTTGGATTTCTTTTCATTTAATGCATAATTCATTATAAAATGAAATCCAAGGGTTTGGATTTCTTAACGGATTTTAATTAAAGTAAGGTATAGTTGACTAGAACATTTCACTCTAGGAGTAATCTCTCGAAATCGATGAGGTCACTAGCAAATCCGTCCATCCATCCATCAAATATTATTAAAGAGAGAAGAATATAGCATACAATGGAAAAAAAAAAAAAAAAAGGAATAAAGAAAAGACTGGTCCTAGTGACTAAGTGTCATAGTCCAGCTCACATCAGAAAAATAAAAATTAATCAATGAACCTATAGTTGGACAATCTTGACATATCCCTAGGCAACTTTGAAGGAAAATAGCCACAAACTGGATACCACCAGGTAAGAGAAGAAAAGGAAAGAGCCTTATTGACAACTTTATCACCAACTATATTCCGTTCTCTATAGATATAAGAAACAATTACTCTCATCTTCCCAAGTAAAAACATACAATTTTGCCACTGAGCAAGCAAAGGCCAAGGAGGTATTAAATTATTGTGAAGAATGTCATTAACAAGAAGCAAAGTATCACTCTCAATCCAAAAGGAATGCCAACCCTTCTCCCAAGCATAAGTAACAGCCAAATTGATGCTCATAATCTCTGCACAAAACGATGAATGAACACCCAAACTGCAAACAAAAATCCTTTTAATAAAACCT
>JAESVK010001098.1:1182438-1197104 GCA_017140935.1 Hamamelis virginiana
AAATTTGTAAACCCATAATTCAATGCCCCATATAAGAAGAAACTAGCTTGTTGGCTTCTTGGATCCACACATTCACAATAGCAATTTCTCTTTGAACAGAAATTAGCTTGCTCTCAAACTTTATTGCATTCCTAGCCTTCCATATCACCAACAATGTACTCACAACTACAGTGATCCACTAATCTGCAATTTGAGGACTAAAGAATGAGTTGACAAGTTAATCATGAAAGCCTCAATACTGTGGGCAAAAGAAAAGAAATAAGGGAAATTGAGTGCAGCCAAGACCAAGTATAACTAGAATAGGCACATTTGAAAAATAGATATGAGAAACAATTACTCTCATCTTCTCAAGGTAAAACATACAATTCTGCCACTGAGCAAGCAATGGCCAAGGAGGTATTAAATTATTGTGAAGAATGTCATTAACAAGAAGCAAAGTATCACTCTCAATCCAAAAGGAATGCCAACCCTTCTCCCAAGCATAAGTAACAGCCAAATTGATGCTCATAATCTCTGCACAAAAGGATGAATGAACACCCAAACTGCAAACAAAAATCCTTTCAATAAAACCTCTAGGATTCTTGAAAATTCCACGGATAGCAGCTGGCCCAAGACATCCTCTAGCAACTCTATCAGTATTAACTTGCCCCCAACCATGAGAAGGAGGTAACCAAAAAAGCGGCATGATTCAAAGCCTTTCTGGGAATACCTGAAATCTTTAGTCTTCAAAATTTGTAAACCCATAATTCAATGCCCCATATGAGAAGAAACTAGATTGTTGGCTTCTTGGATCCACACATTCACAATAGCAATTGCTCTTTGAACAGAAATTAGCTTGCTCTCCAAATTTATTGCATTCCTAGCCTTCCATATCACCCACAATGTACTCACAACTACATTGATCCACAAATCTGCAATTTGAAGACTAAAGAATGAGTTGACAAGTTAATCATGAAAGCCTCAATACTGTGGCCAAAGAAAAGAAATAAGGAAAATTGAGTGCAGCCAAGACCAAGTATAACTAGCATAGGCACATTTGAAAAATAGATAAAGAGTATTTTCTCCATGAGAAGGAGTTTAGCAGATACGACGGCAAGAAACCATAGTAAAACCTCTGCACTGCAGAACATCTTCAATAGGCAACTTCTTGTTGACATGTCATTTTACTATATATATATATATATATATATATATATATATATATATATTGCTCGGCCAAAAATTGTCTTTTCAATATTTTACTATCAACTGCAGTCATAAATCCATATTCTATGTGGGTACTTACATCCAAGGATGGATTAGTGCATTCAAAATTCAATGCTATGGAAAATAAAAATGAAATCGTTCAATTTCCATAAAATGTCTAAACGTGCTTCTTCCATGGAGTAAACAAAAAATTTACAACAGATGGAAAATAAAACAAAACTCTATGCATCACATCAGAACATAGGAAATAGCAGCCTCTGCTAAATTACAGATTAGTGCTGTGATATATCTTCAGTTATTTGGTGCGTTTCTATTGAGGAAGCAGATAAGCCATGCCAACCCCATCCTTTTAAAATCCAATATTTTGAAATGCTAAGCTTCATTAGACAAGAGGCAAGTATGCTTAGAAACAAACTGGCTGTCACTAGCAATTTTGAGTTCCACAAGTTTTCAGGTTTCTGAAAATGAAGTAACTTTTAATCTAAGGTAGAAGAACTAATGTTCTCGGGGCTTATAAAAAGCAAAGGTTAATAGCAGTAACCTGACACTTAAAGAAATACAGGAAGACAACTGGCATGACACCCCTTATGTTTGTAATGATGAAGCTATAAGCTAATCTCAGCAATTACCAATTATGACTTTGTAGTTGATACTCCTAGACAGGATGCCATGACAAAAAGACACAACCAAGGCTCTAACATTTTGATCCCCATTTTTCTTAAATGTTTAGCGCTTAATTTCTAATTATATTTTTGAGTTGGTTGTATAATTTAATCTTTTAATTGAATGAGTCACAGTGACATAATTTCTTGAGGTGTTGACACAGGAAAACAGCAACGCTAATTAATATTACTGAGACAAATTCTGTATCCAGGTCGATGCAATCAATACTCACAAGATTTACCAACTTGGCACACTATATCCTATTGTGCAATGCTACAGAAGCAAGAGAAACAAAATTTCAAATTCGCACAAAAGCAAATTAGGATATAAGTTCATTAAATATGTTAACAACAGTCTATATATGCCCATAGCATAGATCTATTTGTGTGTCATATATTATGCACATACATCATACATGATACATACATATATATAGTTAACTGAGTCAAAAAGAGAGAGAAATGAATACGAGCCTTGTTGTGATAAATTAAAAGTATTGCAGCAGAAATCAGTTCTAGCAACACCCGCCTGCATTGCAAACAAGAAGTAGCATCAGATGTATGCAAGTATGCAACACCACATCACAATTAAATATTACCAGCACAAAGTTGAAAAGGACATACCAGACAAACGAAATTTCTCTTCTTCAAACACCCCAGCCTCCCTACAAGTAGCTTTGCAATAATTCATAGTTGTTTTACAAAGTAATTCAAAGCCAAACAGAACTTGAGTACTTCATAAAGCGCATTACTGTTATCACTTGAGGTCTTCATATGAGTGCAAGGAGAATTCGTCACTAACATACTCAGTCTCTGGGGCTCTGGGTAGGACCTTCAGCCATGGACTAATTAACAATCTCTCATCAGATTGCCCATGGCTAAAGACAACAAGTATGTAGATATAACCTAGATTCTGTCAGATGTCTCTTCTTCTGGAATCCAAAGGATATCCTGCTCCAGTTGAGAAACTTCAAACTATAAATATTGATAAAAATTGCCAAACAAATGCCTAAGAAACGAGACATAATTGATTGTTAAACAGGCAGTAATGTAGAACGGAGAATAATTAAACTTTCAGCAGAACCAGATGTCCATAATTACAGCTTCTGAAGTATTGCACATGCGAAAAGTTATACAACAGAAAGAACGCAAAGCACACACACTATAATTCATTTTTTAATGAACCCTCACTGTTATAAGGGTCAACTTTCCTCAACTCAACGCAACAAAGGCTTGATCCCAACTGCACGGGGTCGGCTGCAGGAATTCTCTTTTGCCATTCAGCTCTATCAAAGGACATACCATCCCTTAGATTCCTAGAATACATATCTTTTCTCACTACCTCTAATCACAATATTGTAAGCCTTCCGTATGTCCTTTTGAGTCAAGTCACCCTTAGGACCAGTGCATTCCTAGGTCTTCATTGCACATGACCAAACCCTCAAACAATTTTCCCTCATCTTGTCCTCAATTGGAGGCACTTCTAACACAGTTGTTTCATATTTTATCTTTTCATGCATTAATACTTATCCATCTTAACATCCTCTCTTCAGCTACACTCATTTTCTGAATAGTCCTGTTATCCCAGTTGTTTCCATATTTAAGTTTATGTCTTCGTGTATATATCCCCCAACATATTCAAGGAGTGTTTACTAGTACCTTAGCTGGAGGGGAATAAAAATATATCTTTACCTTTACAGTCTAAATGACTAAGCATTCTACCTATACGCACCCAGTATACCCTCTGAAACGGGTGATTAAAGAGGATGACAAATCAATATGCACACATACACACATATACACACATAATGCAAGAATTGTTATCCTCACACCTTTAACTGACACCATGAGATTGCACATGCCAAACATTGATCAGATATCACTAGCAGTCCGATTCATTAACCCACAAGTACTCTTATTTAAAATTAACACAAAACTCTAATTTGGAGTGATATATGGATTAAACAACTCAAAATCTTTAATCAATTTGAAACCAGGCATGCTCAGACATCTAATCCATCATGAGCTTGGCAAAACTTGGATCCTATACGAATTTATTAACTGGTGTGAGGATAGATTTTCTTACACTAGATGCAATTTCATACCTACTAATATAAATATATGTACTCATACATATACGTATATACTACTATTTCACAATGCAATCAAAATAGTAATGAAAATTTTGTAAGATACATGTACAGCGAAAAACTTAATTTTTGTATGGAGATGATAGTTCATTTCTCTAGATTTAGAAGTTTGAGTAAGAAACATGTCAAATTTTAATTTTTCTAGAACTTCATTATGCTAGCTTTTAAAATTAAAATGTCTTTTGTTTCTCCTTTAGGGACATAAACTATATCATATATTAAATTTCCTAACAATCAAATCATATTATAATGTAGTAAAATGGTACAATGTACTGCCGTAGGCTGACACGTGTCAGCATACGGTTTCACAATGCTATTTTATGTCTTCTGCAACCACTACAATTATGTATTAATTAGTCATAATTATTTGAAACAGAACATGAACAGGCAGCTACTCCTTTAATACGCTCTGTTGTGATCTGTTCAGGTGTACAATGAACTTTTAATAGGATCATTAAAACCACAATTAGTAGATGAAGAATGCGCATCGCGAAACCGAAACACATTTGTTTAATCATGCTTTGGGGGGGGGGGGGCTAATTGGGCTATAACTAATTGGCAATTTAGTGTAAATCCAGTAAACAGTTTCTCGATTTAAAATATAATTTTAATATAATTTTTTTTTTTTAACTGTTCTGGAAACGTAGAGGTGTAATTGAATTAAAATTTTGGAAGTCTAAAAGTTAAATTGGAAATTGAAATAATGTGGCCATTGTATCTAGAATCATCATTCAGTGACACTGATTTCAGTACTCATGCTGGACCATAATAAGAGAGAGGGCAGATTCAGCACAAGAGAGAGAAGGAGAAACAGCAATTGTAGAGAATAAAAGGAGAGAAACCGCGAGAGACTGCACTGTAGTGATAGAAAGTTGTGAAACTTCCATCACAACTTGGTTTTCACTCAATTTAAAGGTGAGATGCTATCGGGATGCAATCGACAATCTTCAACAAGCATTACCGCGCCGCTTATACGGATTGGATTTAATTAAATTTGTGCAAGATATTGTTATTTCATTTACTTATCTTACTAGATGTTAGAAGATAATTTTAGAAAAATAAAAAATCAACTTAAACTCTAATTTTCATAGCACACTGGTTCTAAAATCTTCTTCCATGCATCACATGGGACACGGTTACGACACAACACCGACACGGAAACACCACAAATCTTAAAAAATAGAATATGAGACAGCAAGGATATGGCAATAAATAAATAGATATTTATCATTTTTTACATATAATTTTATTATATATATGGCTTGTGGGTAATTATCTAGAAACGGTTTTAAAAAACATCTCCTGTGCATCACACTGGTCAGAAGTCTAAAGCTGGCCAAGGTTCTGTCATGACTTAATAGCAGTTCTATCAAAAGAGACGATGAGTCTCGCAAGCCTTGATGTGGGAAGTGCAGGATCATGGTTTGAAATCAGGAGCAGTACCTAAACAGAAGATCCCTACAACTAAGAGTAGAGTTCGAAAAGCAATATTAGCAATATATATTCAATAACTCAATGAGAACCTAGCACTTAGCAGCCCAAAAAAACATGTGTTCTTTCATACAAGTATATAATGTATATAATAAAAGTGAGAGAGAGGAGACGTACCATATGACAGATAATATCTGAAAGATGAAGTGCTTCTTCCCACCTGTTATCTTTAATGAGCCCTTTAATGAGGTGAAAAAATGTGCTCAGCTCTGGAACATCACCCCTCCTTATCATGTTTGCATACAACTCAAAAGCCTTATCAACCATATTTGCACAGGAGAGGCTCTCAATCAAAGAACCAGACATATTTTTGTAGGCAGTCGAAAATAGTGAAGACGACGAGATCTCTTTATGCAGTTCTAAAGCCACTTCCAGTCTTCCAGCCTTGCAGAAGCTATCAATCAGAATTCTGTAAACCGGAATAATTGGCACCGAATCATTCTCACTTATCTCATCCAAAAGCCCAAGAGAAATTATGAACTCTTTGTTGAAACCTTCAATAACCTTACGATAGCCTGCTACATATTTAGGCCAGTATGTTTCTTTCATCTCCTCCAAAAGTTTGTAAGCCTCGTCCAAAAGGCCAGCAGTAC
This sequence comes from Hamamelis virginiana, assembly GCA_017140935.1. Classification (NCBI taxonomy): domain Eukaryota; kingdom Viridiplantae; phylum Streptophyta; class Magnoliopsida; order Saxifragales; family Hamamelidaceae; genus Hamamelis; species Hamamelis virginiana. Next base: position 1,188,541 of record JAESVK010001098.1, read on the forward strand.
AGCAATGGTTTATTAACACCCTGTAGGTAACAAAATTTGGAGCACAACCCTTTGCTTCCATTTGACTCAACAGCTCGAGGCATTTGTCAACTTTACCAACTTTCCCAAACCCATCTATCATTGCAGTATAAGTCACAACATTTGGATGACACCCCTTTTCTTCCATCATCAACATAAGCTTGTAGGCTTCCTCTGTCTTTCCAACTTTACAGAGGCCATCAATCATCTCTGTGTAAATAATAACATTAGGGGCGCAAGAATTTTCCAGCATTTTGGACAAGACTTTTAAAGCGAGATCCAGCCGTTTATCCTTAAACAACCTGTCAATTAAAGAGCTGTAAGTAAACACATTTGGACTATACCCACGCTCTGACATCCTGGCAAACACCTCTTGTGCTTCATCTAGCTTCCCAATCTTGCAAAATCCATCTATAAGAGCATCATATACAATATGGTTCGGTTCACAATCTTCCGCTGACATTACATCCAATAAGTCACGAGCCTCTTTAACCTTGTGAGCTTTGCACAAACCATCCACCAAAGCTCCATATGTGAAAACGTTAGGTTCTCTGGTGTTGCTATCATCAACCCTAAAATACATATCTACATCAGCAAATTCCTCATTTCTCCTCATTCTTGCATAAATCTTGCAAGCTTTTTCAATCTGCCCAGCTTTACAGTGACCATCAATCAAAGCCGTATATGTGACAACATTTGGAATGCAACCTTCAGACAACATCATCTCGAAAAGTTCATTTGCAATGGCCACCTTCCTCGCTTTAAGGTAAGCATGAATAAGAGCTGTATAAGTTACCACATTAGGGGCACAACCATCCCTTACCATTTCGTCAAACCAGTTGCGAGCCTGTTGAATTAGGCCAGCTTTACAAAAACTATCAATTAAAACTGTATATGTAAAGACATCCGGAACAACACCATTCCTTTTCATTTCTTCAAACAGTAGGAAAGCTTTTTCTACCTTGGAGGCATTACACAGAAAACCAATCACTTTAGAGTACGTATTGGTATCAGGTATGAAACCCTTACTCATCATTTCACAGATAACATTATATGCTTTCTCAAACTTTCCAGCCCCACAAAGACACCGAGCAAAATTGCTGACATTAATTTTGTTTAATACAACTCCTGCACCTAGCATTTCACCATAAGCTTTTTCAGCCAATTCTAACACATCTGAGCTAGGTAACTCCTCATTTCCACAAATACCACCAATCAATATATTGTAAACCACATAACCTGGCTGGAAGCCACAATTTACCATTTTCTTGAGCAACTTATAGGCATAGGAGTAGTCTCCTGATCTGCAATAAGCATGAACAAGAGAATTAAATATTCTAGGACTAGGATAACAGCCTTCCATAATCATCATGCTAAGAATTCTCTTACACCTACCCAGCTGTCTTTTTCTCAAACACCCACAAAGCAAAATCCTGTATGTCACAACATTAGGAATGCAAGAAATAGACCGCATTCGATTCAGGAAATCCATAGCTTCTTCAAAAAGCGAAGCTTCACACAACCCGGATATCATCTTTGTATAAATTATCGTATCAGGTACAAATTCTTCCTTCTCGATCAATGCAAGGGCTTCCCTCCACCTCCCCACTTTACAAAGGGAATGCACAAAACAACCTAGCGTGAACCCATCCATACTAAAACCAGAATCCACCATCTCCCTATGAGCTAAATACGCGGAGTCCAACCGATCAGCTTTAAGAAACACCTGAATCAAAGCATTATACGTCATCCTTGTGGGCTTGTGGCCAAAATCCTTGAGCCTCCCTAGCTCCTCCAATGCTATATTCCACAACCCACTATGGCAACACTTTCGAATCAAAAAATTAAGCAACTTTCCAAGCACCTCCTTGTCTTCATTCTTGATTTCTCGCAAAAACTGTTCAGGTACTCTATCATTTTTATCACACCCCAATTTCTCTAACAATGCATTGTAAACAGCTCCTGTGTGACTATACCCAATTTGTCGACCCGCCCATATGAAAAACTTAACACCCAATTCAGGACTCTGTATACTATTCAGCACATCAACCACTAAAAAGTCATTCAATTTATCTCTATAATTTCTAAGAAACTTCTGGGTTTTGTCGCCAAACCCATCATTGTTATCCCGAATCGCATTCAATATCAAAACTGCAACGTTTGAATGCTTACCGGACTCAGTCTTTTGCTTCAAATAGCTAGAACCTTCACCAGTATCCGACAATGTGTCCCGCAAAAAGGCAAATTCATCGGCCGAAAAAGACTCGACCAGCGAATTGTCGGCCGAAAACGAGCCATTGCCCGAAAAATCTAAGTCGGGATCAATCAATCCGTCTAGATTGTCGGGTGAAGAAGTGGTGACAAATCTGGAGATGATGGAGAAGAGATTTTGGCGGGAGATTTTGCATGGACGTGAATGGAACATTGGTGATGGTTTTGTGGAGGAGGAGTTGAATCTCATCGAGAATAGAGTAGGGATTGAGTGAGAGAGCACCAGCCTTAACCCTCGTTTGCTCATTCGTTTGGGTAATGAAAATTTAAAATTTTGAATGGTTGGTTTAGGGTTTTTGGTGGGGACTTTAGGAAGTGAGAGAAGAGTGCGGAAGATGTAGGGAAGAAATTTTGATTTTTCATGTTTCAGAATCAGACAACCAGTTGTACCAAAAAATTAAAATAAAATAAAATGTTTCAGAATCAGACAAATAGCCTTCTGGTATAAGGAGGCAAACAGTGTGTTACAAATGCACTGCCTAATTTATTTTTATTTTTTGTTTGGTAATCCCTAATTTAGTAGGCTAGTGTTTCAATTTCGCTGGCATTAAGAAAGTGGACAGAAAATTTACGTTGATTATATAGTAAGAATGTAAATCCTAACGGGCAAATAAGTTTGAGATAAATGTTTTATTCATTTAACAAGTTACTTATTCGAACAACATATTTATAAAAGGAAAATGTTATTCTTCCCGTCTAACCCTTTTGTATATAATTCTCGTATTACATGGCAACATCTTATCTAGTTAAGGTTAAATAGTATACCTTTATTGTCTTCTATTTTTACTGTCCTGAAGTATATTTTTAATGTCCTTATATTTTTCTGTCTTGAAGTATATTTTCACTGTCCTGAAGTTTATTTTTACTGTCATTGTATTTTTCAGTTCTGAAATGTATTTTCACTGTCCTTATATCTTCACTGTTTTGGGTGTATTTTTACTGTCGGGTGTATCTTTACGGTCATAAATGTATTTTCATTGTCCTTATAGAAGACAGTGAAAATATACCAGACAGTAAGAATGGTTAAAGGAAAATGAAAAAACTACCATTTTGTATATTTTTACTGTCCTTATATTTTGACTGTTATTATGAAAGTGTATTTTCACTTTCTTCTATTTTCATTGTCCTAAAGTGTATTTTTATTATCCTTATATTTTCTTGTCCTGAAGTGTATTTTTTACTGTCTTTAGTATATTTTCACTATAGGGTGTATCTTCACTGTCATGGGCGTATTTTCACTGTCCTTATAAAAGATAGTGAAAATATACCAAACAGTAAGAATATTTTAAGGAAAATGGCAGAAATACCTTTTAGTATATTTTCACAGTCCTTATATTTTTTACTATCCTCATGGAAGAAACATAGTAAAAATATATCTTGAAAATATAAGGACAGTGAAAATATAAGGATGATGAAAATAAAAGAAACAAAGTCAAAGTCTTTGAAATACAGTAAAAATTTTGCAAACACAGTGAAAATAATAAATTAAAAAAAAAGGGAGAATTTGGACGGACCACTAGCACCGCTCTAATGAAAAATTTGTTTAATAATAGACTTGTTTGAGATCATTTATGAGGTAAACGAGTCAAACTCAAATTTTAAATAACCTAATACTGAACTGAACTTGACTTATTTTCTTTTTTGTTCCATCCTTCCACCCCTTTAAGTTTCTTATAAACAAAAGCTGTCCGCACCTAATATGTATTATCCGAACTGGATGGAGAAAAACATCATAGATATCGAATTTGTGTTACCATCTTCTCTGATACACGTGAGACTGTAGAGGATAGAGCAATCGCTCATCGATGCATGCTCCCCCTTGCGGCAAAGCAAATCACAGATCAATGAAATTGGCATTCGGCCCCATGACCTCCTCTTTCCACAAAAGCCAAACATTACATTCTGTTGAGGTTAATTGGAGAAAGAAAATGGTGGAATAGATATCATCTTAGAATTCGCTATACCTCATGATCTTGTAATCACTTGACAGTTATTTTAAAAAGAGAGATATATTAGCACTTGGTAATATTTAAAAGTGGATCTAATATTAGTCAGATAGGTTATGGATAGAAGAGTTTGTGAGGATAATAAAGTTTACCCACAAGGCATAGATTAGTACTGTTAGATGTATGTAGTGAGAGCTAGAGGAGTGTAAAAAATAAAATAAATAAATAAAAAACAAGTTTAATCACAAAAAATGATAACAAATATGAGAAAATTGAAAACGCCCACATACGGTTTTCCATATTTTCACGAACAATTGCAAGAACGAATGACGGAGAGGCTTTGTCGGACAAGACAACAAAGGGTCATCTTCTTTTGCACAAACTAGCTCTTCATCTTCTTTTGCGAAGTTTAGAGTCAGTTTGGACAGTTTTAAGTCTACTAATTGTAAGATTTTGAATTAATAATAGGAAGGTAAATGTCACTAAATGAAATGACTGCTTAGACTGTAAGGCTGTAACTAAAAAAAAAAACACACAAAAGGGAATTGATAAATTATCATGAGATTATAACGCTGAGGTATAACGCTGAGCCATGAACAAATTGACAACAATTAAGTATATATATATAGCCTTTACACCTAACATGCCTAGAAAGAAATATCTATCGAGAGTTGTCAACAAAGAGTATCTTCTCAGGATGGAAAGGCCCGAATTCAGAATGTAAAACTTTACCATTCCACCTCATCCCGTCCGTGATTTTTTTCACTTTCACAACAATGTCGACATGATCTCTTATTATAACAGCCCCTTCGGGGCGAAGAATCCTATACATCTCCAAGAGAATGTCAAGAATGTCACACCTGCATGTCATACAAGATAAATTCAAATGAGAATATCACCAAGCTTAACTCCCACTTGTGTCTCTATTGATTTCATTGTGTCTGTCTCTACTCAGTGTAGAAAAGCTCATTCCAGTAATCACATCAAAGGGTTCCCTTGATGAGATTTTATAAATGAAAAATATGAAGGAAAAAAAAAATACAATATTTCAAAAGTTTGTCCATTGGGCTCCATTTGGTTAGTTTGGTTACTATGGGAGCACTAGAGTGTGGAGAAGTACCAACTCCCTAGCGAAGTGACATTTTTTTTTTTCCTGCATCAACTAGGTTCAAAGCTGTTCTTGTGAGAAGGAACTTATGCAAGCTGTTAGCTAGAACTCATTTCCTGCATCTATCTCAAAATGATTCTGGCTAATTTTAAAGAAACCTTAAACAATGGAAAATACAGTCGTCACTTTCCTACATCGATCTAATTATAACCAAATGAAGCCTTAGAAATCCTACCAATGTTTTTGCAAAGTTAGAAAAAATACAGTTTTGGTAAGAACATCACCCCTATGGTTTGACTCTGCCAGCCACTCAAGATCCAAAAGATGAACAAAAACAGAACCAAATAAATTGATGGCCCCTAAATTTTTTCACCAAAAAAAAAAAGTTTCTATAAGCTCTCGTTTCGCAGTCTGCCTTCTAGGGTGTAATAGCATGCGAGTTTGTCAAATTTGAATAGAAATATGAAATTTTCCATCTAAAAAACAGGGCCTGAGTGTGCAGAAGTCACTAACAAAGTGAAATGTTTGTTGACTTCTGTAGCCAGCAAAAGTTTTCCACGTAGCTTTTTCTTGTACAATTAGCAGGAGACGGACATGTAGGTTGCTGATTGTAAACACAACTGCATTAGAAAGCAGGATAAACAAAAATACTTACTTGTCCATATACATGCTGAATACACCATGGGCATGTATCAAGTCATATGTTCGAGGATATGTTGAGAAGGCCTCACACCTGCAAAAAAGTAGTGTTTTACTGTAACTTTCACCTCCAAAAACAGCCTGTTGTCTATAGACACGAGGAAAGGCTTCAATGATTTATGGAAACATGGAATTTTCATGCATTTGAGGTTAAACGGTAACATATTTAACAAGAAAACTGGAACCAAATATAGTCTCCATAAAATTAAACGATTGGTTCTGCTTCCTTTCTCACATGTATAACCAATTGACCACTACTTCATGTAGAATCCGGCAAATTTAGCAGTCAGCATGTCACCATACCAGATTAATCCAATATTTATTTTAAAGCATAAAACAATGGTAATACAGTAGTTAGATGAGATCATCAAGTATGTCATGTAAGGTAGAAATTCTGATTGAAGAATTTAGTTAGTCTGGGGGACAGACTAAACCAAGCATGTACTCATGCAACTGTAAGATGTAGCCAAAATTATGACTTCACTTAGATTGCAAACTATATAATAATAACACTCCATTTTCTGAAATTATGTAACCTATCTTCTAGAAAACAGGAAGGGAAAGAAGATTTTCTACATGTCTTACCAGTTCATATAAGTTCCAATAAGACCGCGCTCATAGATTACGCCAAGAGTGTTGTTATTCCCGTGAAAAGGAACCACATTCATAACCCAAACTGGATAATTCGAAAGTGCAGCAGCAAATCCCCCTAATCCAGCATTCATATCCATAATATTTCTATAGTTACCAGCAGAGAGAGATTTGAGAACACTCCCATAGTACAATACTCTCTTTTTCCATTGCTGATTATCTTCATTAAATGATTTAATATTAGTTCCTTCAATTGTCCCACTTTTAATCCTAGGTGGAGCTGTAGTCAACCTTTTCGGCCATTTCTCAAGGGCACCTCCAGCTATATCGTGGATATCAGTCACCTCTGGAAGAGGAGTAATGCATGGATCCATTGTCTTGTACCTGTTGAGGGATTAATTAAGGGAAAAGAGTGATTATAAGAATTCAAAAACGTTAAAACTATTACATGAGGAGTATGCATTAAATAAGGAGGATTATAACCCCATGCAATGCGGCCATCAATTTGGTGGAGATTCCATAGGATAGAGATTTTTGTAATTGACGCTATTTTTTAATGACTTCTGTTTAAGAAAATTTAGCATATTAATACCTCGTATTACATGAATCCATGCTCCACTTGGAGGCCAAGAAGACAGAAGAAAAAAAATTGGAATTCTACAACAGCAAAACCAGCCCCACAAAGTATAAGAATTCATTTTCACTCCCTCTTTTCAAACAGGTAGTAATGAAGAAAGGGAGGGAAATCTTCACAACAAATACGTAAAATAGGCATTGAACATCAAACTCTACGATAATAAACCTGTAATTAATAGAATACACATCTTCTGGCCTCTTTTAAAACAAGAAGAAATAGGAAAAGGCAATACAAACTCATGCCCTTGAATTAACTGAAGCACGTGGAGGTGTTGTAAAAATCCTCAAAAGATTTCTGTTCACAAGTGACGGTAGGGAGGGTGACAAAAAGCAACATTTGCTAAATGCTAGGTAACAATGACTCTCCTATAAAAGTATTTATTGTTCTGTAAAACACCAAGAAGTATGCATGTTGGACAAATTACACACATTGACACAACAGAGTTGATATTTGAGGCTGCAATCTGCATGTCAGTCACAAGGTACACAAGGGTTGGACCACGGCAAGGAATACATTTTGTTTTGAGCTTGCCATGTAGGACAATTCATATGTGAGCGACGTGTAAATGGCCTTGCCACACATGGTAAATTACTAAATTTTAAAAATAGGATGAAGGAACTCACCAACCACCATCAGGATCAGTTTTAACACAAAAATGGGGAGATTTCCAAGTTTTCACTTTTTGAATGCAATGAATATGATTAGTAGGCTTTCTCCATACTGCAATCGTTGCCTTCTCTGCAATCTTTTTCCAGCACAATCGCCTAGCAAGATCTTCCAAACTCATTTGCTCTTTCTCCAAGTCTTGAGGCTCTCTTTGCCAACCCTTGAAGCTAATCCTCCAACTTATAGGTGGCCCAGACAATACCCAATAACCACCAGGACGCAAAACCCGGTCTATCTCCATCAGATATAGTCCCTCTAGCCATTTCATTTTAAGAAGAAAAAAAAAATCAGATAATAGCATCTTAAAGCAGATAAAATGTTTACAAACTGAGGAATAGGAACCAACACATGGATACAGAAGTTCCATCTCACCTTATCTGATATAAATTATTCTAGTTAATTTATCATAGATTTGAAATGATTCAAACATGTACAGGGGTCATTTTTAGGATTTCAAGGTACGATCAACGATGTCATGTCAATAATATCTTAGGATTATTTTTGTGACGAAAGGTTTTTCCTTTTTCTTTTTGAATTACTTGATCTCAAGGATGAACTTGTGCCCTCAAATGCCATGAAAAAGATAAGAGGACCATTTCATTTTTATAATGGGATGCAAACGAAGAAC
>JAESVK010001098.1:1204601-1228362 GCA_017140935.1 Hamamelis virginiana
GACTTTGCTATTTTATTAATAAAATGAAGAAAAAGAAAAAGAAAAAAACCTTCTTTTTTTTTTTGCCAATAATTTATTTCCCCTCAACAACAAACTCATCTGGCCCATGAAAGATGCTTTCTGTCCTTTTCCTTGTATTCTCCAATCCCCTTTGGTCATCGCATGTGGGACCTAATTACTTCATAATTAATATTTTTAAAAGTATATAATAAATAATAATCATTTAAATAATCATTAAAGTATTCTCATTGTTCCTGTCACTTGAATACCGATTAAAATAAAGAAACTTTTTTATTTTTTTTTTATTATTTCTTTCTCCAAATTCAAAGGCTGTAAACACTTCCCTACAGAATTTGGGTACTTCACACAATTCTCTTCTCGGTCTCATTTGTCACTTTCTCCCAAATATCATCGATACCCGTCGAAGTGGGGTCTATAATTGATGTTTGGCCAAGAAAGCCAGACTCTTTATTGTTCCTCAACTCCATTTATGCTGTCTGAAATCTTCATCTTTTGGCAAAAAATGATTTTCCTGCAAATGGGTTTTTGAAATTTTGTCATTTTTCTGAATTGGGTTTCTGGTGATTATTATATTTGTTTGGAGGTTGTGAGAGAGAGTGGAAAAGAATGGTAAGTTTTAAGGAGTTTTGGACGAAGAAAACATTGGTGAGTCTTGGGTTGGGGCAGTTTCTCTCTCTTCTGATCACTTCCACTGGCTTCTCATCCTCTGAACTCGCTAGAAGAGGTGTGTTTTTATTTATATATCTGTATGATATATAACTACATGTATGTTTTCTTCTTCTGCTCTGTATAGTTTTCTGAACTCGCTGGAAGAGGGGTGTTTTTATTTGTATATCTGTATATGTATATAATTTACGTATAGCTTTTCTTCTTCTGCTTTGCAAAGTTTTATACCTGTAGTTTTATCCGTAGTTCATTGCAAAACGTATTCATGTATGATTGCGAAGGGTAACTTTATGTATAATTGATTACAAAGGAATAGAGTTTTAGAATAATTACAGGATTTGTTAGCCTTCTTCTTTTACCGTTATTATTTGCTGACGCATAGTTGGTCTATGAGATTTTGCTCATGATACTGTATTTTATTTTTCATTTATTTATTTTTTCTATCTTCTGTATTGGCAATTAAAAATTTTCTTTTAATATCACACTACGAATGTTCTTTTTAATTCCTATGTTATTGGGATTCTGTCTGTATATAACTATATATTGATAGTTTTTCATTTACTTTTTTTTTTATAATTTGTGTGAATGACATTGTGTCCCAAATCCCAATTTTGTTTATATTTTTATTTTGTGTATTTTAGGAATCAATGCGCCAACTTCACAGTCTTTTCTAAATTATGTGCTCTTGGCGATCGTCTATGGAAGCATTGTGCTCTATCGGAAAAAAGCCCTCAAGGTTATTATCTATGCTTCATCTTTGTATATTCTTCTTTCATTATTGAATTGATAAGATTTATTGCACAACCTAGTTGAAAGGCCTCCAATTTAGTTGTGAAATATTAATCATTGGAAGTTTGGTGAAGTAGAATGATTTGTGATAAAGAAGCAAAGTACTCATAGGAATAGTGCAGCCAAGAAGAGATGTTGATGGATTACTAAAAATAAGCAGGAAATAAATTATTGGAAATGGACTTGCTTGCAAGAAGCTTAAAGCAGCATTGATGGAAGGTTGGGGAGAGTGTATGCAATTGAGATGATTTTGATAGTCTCGACATCTTAACCAAAGGCAAGTTTGGAAGTTTCTTTGGGTATAAGACTCCTAGTTGATTGCGTTAAAAGGGAGAGGGGGAAATTGAAGGGGAAATGGATAGAACTAGCAAATGAATATTTTTTTAAGCACGCTCTTAAACCCATACAGTTAATGGGATTTTTGATGGTGATGATTTTTATCTTTTACATAAATCCAAACATTCTGTGTATCAAGAATTGTATGTTTTTCTCCCTAATATAATCTATGTCAATCACATATTAGAGACTAATTTTTTTTTTTTTTTTGGAAAGTAGTAGTCATGATCTTTTGTGCATGATTTATGGGTTATCTTCTTATGTTACTTGGACTAGATTAAAACAATAAATGAGTGACTTTTTAAATATCTCCCCACGGGGAGATTTGCAAAATCAACACTACATGTGCAGTTGCTCAATAAATGAATATGTCAAAAGACTTTAGTTAAGCAACAAAAGATAGTGCCGAATATATATTTACGTTAAATTGCTTAAGTAGATTAGCTCATAGCTCTAAATCTAGTGTAACTATCTTGCATCAATTTATTAGCCTTTTTTTTTTTTTTCTATAAATATGTTTTCTCTCTTTTTTTCCTTTAATTAATTTGAAAATGATAGTTGGACAAGAAGGAGTACAAGGAGTAAGCCCATGGAATCAAGGTATAGTGATAGTTGATATTGACAGATAAGACCTGGCAAAGACCTATATCTTTACCATATTTATAAAGAGAGCGATTTGCAATGTTGCCATTTGGAGTCCAGGTTGGGCAGCTATTGTGAATACATGCTTGTGCTGTGTTCTTTGATCGCTGTATTTACTGATTTGTCAGGAAATTTCTATAAATTGCAAGAAGGCAAGGCATGCTCTAAGGAGCAGGGTTTTGGGCCACCAAGAAATGACATATCCATGAGGCATAGTAATGACTGAAGATGGGGATGTTTTGATAGATGAGTACATGGAATTGGGGAGCTAAACGAAAAGGTGACAAGGGAGTGGCGAATGAAATAGGGTTTCTTATTTTATTTTAAGAAGATTAATGATAATAATCATGAGATGGGAATTAGTGTGAGCTGAAGGGCCGAAAAATTCATTAAAAAATGTTTAAAAGTCTATTTTTAGTTGAAGACATGACTTGTAAGAGGCTAGAATGGAAGAGCAGGATTTCAGTTGCCATAGTAGAGAAAAGGCACAATGATCGTTGATTCAATAGTCAATACCAGTAACACCATCATGGACCCTCTTCTAATTTTATATAACCTTTTATTTTGTATGATGTGTTTATACTTAGTGCTCTCTCTCTCTCTCTATCTATCTCTCTCTCTCTCTCTTAAATATATGAAAAGTAGTCAATTTATCTCCTTTTGGCAGGCAAAATGGTACTACTATGTACTTCTTGCATTGGTAGATGTGGAGGCCAATTTTCTTGGTGAGTATGTCACGGTATAAGAAATTTATATCTTTTAATTTGTGTTGCGTGTTTCTTAAGAAGTATATTTTCTGTTCTTCCCATGCTTTTTGTCATGCGTAAATAAAGTATGCTGCTCATATCCTTTTCAGAAGTTCACTTTTTTTTTTTTTTTTTCTGTAACTTATGCTTAGATTATTAAGGAACTCTTCTATTGCAATCTATTATGTGAAGAAATTATGAAAGATATAATGCAAATTTGTTGGTGAGAATGCAAGTTAGAAGTGATAATGTAAATGAGAACCGGAAATTCAACCAGGGAGGGATATGCCTTAGGTAGATTTTGGCTGTCACTGCTGGTTCCCCTTTAGATTTTGTTGGTGAGAATGCAAGTTAGAAGTGATAATGTAAATGAGAAGTGGTAATTCAACCGGGGAGGGACAGCCTAAGGTAGATTTTGGCTGTGCGCTGCTGGTGCCCCTTTAGAAGAGATTCAGCAGTTCATATAGGAAAAGGCGTGCCTTTATGGTTGCCACTATTGTTGACAAGAAAGTTGATTTATTTTCTTATCTAATATTCTAATTAGAACAAGTATAAGATCTCAAGATAATGCCTTTACTCTAAAAAAAAGGGAAAACAGGCAATGGTTAACAATGCAAGCATGCAACTGTAGAATTCCGTGTATAGGTTAGAAACAACACAAGTGTTATTGATTATGTAGGCAATCCAGAAACTAATTCTGCTGAACCAATTAATCAATCCATATATGGGTATTTTTATTTTTTGCGAGTACAGTTTCAGTACTTCTTTGCCACTTAGATTGTCTTTATTTAAAAATAAAATGGTAGTCCATTTAGGCATTTTCTAGGTGACAGTTTTTTTTTTTTTTTTAAATTTCTGATTGGAATGAATCATCTTTACAGATATTGATCTAATTTGCATTCCATGTGCAGTGGTGAAGGCCTACCAGTACACATCCCTAACAAGCGTCATGCTACTGGATTGTTTTTCTATTCCATCCGTCATAATTCTTACCTGGCTTTTCTTGAAGACAAAATACAGATTCAGGAAGTTTGTTGGAGTAGGCGTTTGTGTTGCCGGCCTTGTCATGGTTGTTTTTTCAGATGTCCATGCAAGTGACCGAGGAAGTAAGTTGTGCTGTTTCATCTGGTTGATTTTAGCTTCATCCTTTGCTTCTCCGTTCATTTGTTTGTTCTTTTTTCTTTAAATAAAAGAAGAAAAATCTGCTTTGTCTTTTATTTCGCCAAATATATGTGCTGGTGTATGTATATGTATTTCCCTCTCATAGTTTACTTCATTATCTTGGTGGTCAGTTAATTTGGATGTAGAAGCATATAGTTTTGGAACTCAAGATTTGTAATTTGTCTGATATTAGTGTCCATGAAACCTGTGATGTTACACAATGGTTTGTTCTAGGTGCCCTAATTCATCCACCTAGGGGGGGGGCAAATCGGGGCTCTCAATCCATGGATTGGCGCTTTGAGACTTGGTTCACCACTAATCAGTGGAATGGGATCACAGATTCTCAGGTGGATTCACATATTATTTCACGGTGCCCATGTTCACTTGATCCCCTTCACTTGTTAGAGGCAGGAATTGGGGTGCAATATTGGGTGAGATTATATGGTAGTGATGAAGCGTAGCAGAATTCTTGGATACACTGTTGCAGAAAATAAATTTTCACTTTTCAATTGTATTGGTCGTTGTTCGTTTTTAGTCATTTTTTAATTATCTTACGTGTAACTCTATGTATTTTTAAGTGTTTCTCCTGATGTTTTACACATCATCATTGCTTGTAGGTGGGAGCAACCCCATTAAAGGGGATTTGTTGGTGATCACTGGGTCTATGCTCTATGCTATCAGTAATGTCAGTGAGGTAGGTTAATTTACTTTTCTTTATTTGGATTGCAGGCATTTCTTGGCATTTTTGTTTTTGTGGAAGGGTATTTGTCTGCAATTTTCCTTCTAAAGGTTATTGTCGATTACAAGTTACAAATTCTTCTCCTCCTCCCCATGATCATTTTGTTTTCCTTTTAATTCCTTGATATGTTTTTGCTCTTTATTTTTCTCAGTTTTTCCTCTTCCAACTTTTACAACATTTCTTTCTCCTTTTTGTTCTTTTCTCATTCCTCTCTCCTGATTTGGTCCCCCCTCCTTCCCATGGCTCTTCTCTATTCTATTCCCCAGTCTTTCCTTTTTTCGTTCTCCCCTTTCTGTCATCCCTCTTGGGTTCAATCACACTACAATAGCATCCTGTGCAGTGACATGTTGTTTTCCTATTATAATCATGCCAAATTAAAACCCCTTCTGCAGGAAAATGACATACCTCAGCGAAAGATTAATTCCCAACGGCAGGAAATATCGATGCATGTTTTGTTTTTTTCTCTTTGCTTGTTTTTTTTTTTTTAAAATAATAATTTATTTTTAATACTCCAGGCTGCTTCTGCTTTGAACTGTTTTTGTTTCAGTCTTATTCTTTAGGGTGAAATGCTATTTGCTAGAGCTTTTTGATTTATTCCATGGTGTTTCATTTGCAAATGTTTTATCATCTGCTAAAAATGGCCGTGGAAGCAACCGAAACAGCTTTGACAATAGTGTTTCTCTTCTTACATGTACATTTTGATCTCTCTCTCTCTCTCTCTCTCTCTCTCTCTCTCTCTCTGTGAGCATAGCAGTGCCCAATATGCCTCTTGTTTGAATCTCCAGTGTTGAAGATGAGTATTCGTTGTTAGTGTGTATTTTTCCTTTTTCATGGATTGGAACATATGCCTTAATGGTCTATAAAAAAAGAAAGAAGAAAAAAATATTTTATGGGTCATTCTAAGCTGGTGTATGCAGGCCAGCGGGGCCACAAACGATTGCTATTAAATTGATATTCTTTTCTTTTGTTCTTTTTCATCTTCTTCTTTTGTCTTTTTTGGTTACAGTGGTTTATCTACATTTTGCTCCATTAATCATTGTTTCTCTGTTTAATGCAGGAGTTTCTTGTAAAAAGTGCTGATAGGTTTGAACTTATGGCGATGTTGGGCCTTTTTGGTGCTGTTGTCAGTGCTTGCCAAATGTATCCTTGATTTCAGTGCTAATCAGTGACTTTTTTTCCTTGAGGGTTATAGATTCTTATTCATTGAGTTCCCTTAATATGTTTCACTTGCATTGGTTAATATTTATAAAGGTGATAGAATATTTTGGCTAAAATGTCCGGCCTGTACAAAGGTTGCACTTATCTGTGTATGTGTGTGTGTGTGTATATATATATATTCATCGTCAGAAATTAATGATAACATGATATCTTAATATTCATTACATTAGATATTTTGTTGTTGTAATATATAGAAAATATGCAATCATAACACTATACTTATGATTGCTTTTATGTCCAATTCTGTTGTCAATTTTATTCCTTAATGATGTTTATAGAATCATACTTGAGCGCAATGAGCTCAAATCTATTCACTGGTCAGCTGGGGCTGTAAGTCTCTTATCCGACCTTTCTCCACCCCATGTCTCTATCCTCTCTCAGCACTAACATAAGTCCAGTTTCTTTATCCTCTCTCAACACTAACATCTGTCATCTTTATTTGGAAAGAAGAAACTTTATTGCACACTCTTTAAATGGCACGATAACATAGGGCGACATTGAAGCTTACCAGTCAAAATGATTATGAAGAAAATAGTTAATCTTGTATGTTCAAGCAAAATTTAGGCCTATATGGTTTCTTTCTGGAAATCTTTTTTAGCAATCCTTAAGGGCCTGTATGTTATGTGGGATTTTTTGCTGGAAAATCCAAACTCCTGGGAATTAGCAGAACTCTGGTTGTTTGACTAGATCCCAAGAATTACTATTATGGCAGGCCTTCAATTCCCATGAAACATTGTAGAGTTACAGATCAGTAGGTAGGTAATATGATATAATATGTGGCCATAGCAGTTTTGGTTGCTTAAAATATTACAATTACAGGGGTAAAATGATGTCTTGTACTATTATGTGCCTACACCTTTATGAGTTGTTTCTGCATTTTCTTTTCGGTATTTATAGAAGTTTGAACATTGTTCTTAAATAGAATTTAATTTTACACGTCTTTGTTCATGTATTTGGTTTTAGGCGCTTCCCTTTTTTGGATTTGCAGTGGCGATGTTCCTGTTTTATTCATCAGTTCCAATATTGCTTAAGGTATGAATTTGAGGCATATAAGGTTTCCATATATGATGATGTTTCTCGTTCACACTAACATGTGAGAATATTGATTTATTGAGTTGAGATGGATCCACAAGGGAGGGTTTTGTTGTAATCTAGTAAAAATTGATGTGTTATTTCATGGAACATGAAATCCCATCAGGTGACTAGTTGCTGTGGGATGTGGGAATAGGGTTTCATTATTCTAATTTTCTAAATTTGGCTCAGAAAAGACATGCCTGCATGATGGAACTCCAGTTAGTATGATCTTCAGCTCATACTTGCATATAAGCATTGAATTCAAAAGTTTTTATACCTGGAGGGACATCATCTCTTGCAAGACTAATGCTTTGAGTTGGAAGTTCATTGTTCTGAAAAATTTTCTGTGGTGCAGAAAAATTTTTCACTGTGCAAGTTTCAGGGCTTCCAGTTTCCCTTGAAATGCATCACGTTATTTCAAATGTGATCGAAATTCTAGCATACCCATTGCATGCCTATGAAGCTTTCCTCTTTGATCAATATGGTTTACTGTTTTGTCTCATGACCCTTTTTCAGATTTGAATTGAATAACCCAGTATTCTTGAGTCTTATTATTTGTTCAATTACAGATTTTTTATTTCCTTATGAAGAACTCTCTCTTTCCCTGCAGATCAGCGGGTCCACAATGTTAAATCTGTCTTTGCTGACCTCAGACATGTGGGCTGTCTTGATTCGCATCTTTGCTTACCATGAGAAGGTCTGTAAGCTAATTACATTTTCATCAGTATTCTCACTGTGAAAGTTCACGTCAAATCTAAGTTCGAAGGTCGTGGTTAAAGATTTATTAAAATGCAGAACTGCCTTTCTGAGGTCGTGTATCTTTTTCAGGTTGATTGGATGTACTTCATAGCTTTCGCTGCTGTTGCTGCCGGACTACTTGTTTATTCAGGGTATGTTATATTCCAATGCTTTTTGGGCTCTTTTGTCATTTTTATATAAGGCTTGAAAACAAAAAATCTACTTGCGAATCCTTCAGGCTTGGCTCATTAGTTAGTTGGTTATGTTTTAAATACAATTGCTTAGAGAATTGAACTTTAGAAATCTAAGCTTGGCTCCATTAGGCTTGCGAGCAGTTTAATTAGGGAATATGTTGCCTTCTCGTCTAGTATAGGTATGGATATCAGATGTTGACACTGACACAAAATGTTGGATAGACTAATAAACAGCCTGGCTTGTTTTGTGAACAAACTTCAGGCTGGGCGAATCTGCATGAACTAGGTTTGAACAGGACCTGTAGTGCTTCAGTCAAGCTAGTTCACTCAGATTGGGTCAGCTTGTATGTACCCCTATTTTGGAATACTATGGAATGAAGATGCTCCGAACGTAGCATATTTTTCCATGTTGGATGCACTGACACATATCGACACCTGTGTCTATGTTCACTTTGCTTCGGGGTTACAATGTTGAATATTGACATCTATGTCATTTTTTAATTTATTGTTGACATAGGTGTGATACAACCTATGAAACAATTCTAAAACTTGAAATTGTGATTATTTAAATGGAAAAGGTTGAATAAAATTTTATGGTGAAGCGTATTGGTTGTTTCCAAACACAACCCCACTCCCCCTCTCAAAAAAAAAATAAATAAATAAAATCAAGCAGTTGGGCACCAGTAAACATATGGGGCTCGAGTGCAGAGAGGTCTTGATCTGCTTTATGTCAGCTACACACACACGCACATTATGTATAGATGAAAAGGAAAAGGCTGAGAAAACAAAATATGGTCTAATCAGACTCCTAGGTAATGTGATCAAACTCATTTCCTTTTTCCTGCCAGCAATTAATGGTCTACATCTGGCTCTATTCTTATTGCAGGGGTGACAAAGATGTTGATCAATTGCGTGCTGATGTTGCTGACGAAGATGTCGAGCGAAGCAAACATTTTGATGAGGAGGCTGATTTGGGAAGTTCCAGTCGAGGAGTTACAGCTAGGGGTGTGCAAAAACCCGCCCAACCCGCCGGACCCGACCCCACCCATCCCGATCCCATCCGCAATCCGCGGTTACAATGGTTAGGCGGGTTGGGTTGTATGGATTTGATGAATTTTTGGCGGGTTGGGTCGGTTGGCGGGTATGGAGATGACAACCCGCCCTAAACCCGCCACCACCCGCCAAATAATTATATATAAATAAATATATAAAATAAATTTCATTACTACATTATATTTTTCCTTAATTGGATATGCTTGCAAGTTAGTGTTTTTTATTTCTTTAGAGATGTTTATAATGATAGTTTGAATATACACCTATTTGATTTGATATTCTTTTAATTTTGAATGTGAAACTATATGTTAGTTTGTAAGATTTTTTAATAATAATAAACCTTTATTGTTATATATCTAGCTAGTTAGTAACTTCTATTGTTGTAGGACAATTTATTTTGACACTTTAGTTTATTACTATTGGAAGAATTGTTTGGATTATAGTTTAATTATTAAATAACACAATATTGTATTGTTATATACGAATTTGAGGTGTTTTTGCTTGTTAAAAAGATTTTAAGAACTTTAGGTGTTTATAAAAAAAAATTGTAATGCTTCACCCGCTCAATCCGCCCAATCCGCCGGTTGAAATTCGTCATATATTTAACCAATCCGCCGGTTATTGAGATAGGCGGGTTGGTTGGCAGGTGGGAGAATTAGCCACCCGCCAAGGGCGGGTTAGTTGGCGGTTTTACCCTCCACCCGCCCTCACCCGACCCGCGCACACCCCTACTCACAGCTGGGAGCTCAAAACCAGGAGATAGTGGCAAGTAAGGTGATGCTCCTACTGCCATTGCAGAAAAGAATGAACATTGAAAACAAGAATACGAGACAAGGTGGACAAAGGGGGGAAAAATAATGATTTATTTAGAGTCATTGCGTAGAAATTGGATAGCATTCACTGCTACCCGTAATGGTTATCGACAACTTCAGAATTGGCATTTGAATAAGAAATCATGAATAATAGTCAATACCATTTTGGGGCATGAATGCAATTGTAAATGCATAAGTAGGGCAGTTTTTGTTTTTAATTATTTGTTGGGAATTATAAATTATAAATGCACCAAGCATGGTACTTAGGGCAATAATCATCATATAAGAGTAATTTGTTCTGACATTTCATGACCATTGAATGGGCTTGTTTTGTCAAGAGACTGACCTGGCAATACTATTCTACCTAAACCTCTCATCTTTCATTGACAATACCAAAGATAACTTCGAAAACTTTGGTTGAAAAACAAATTAGAATGATTGACCACTTGCCACGTGTATTTGGATGGTTATTCTTTATTTTATTTTATTTTATTTTATTTGTTATTATATATACATGCAAAAAAAAAATTTTCTGTGTAAACAAAGAAGGGAAAATGTCAGATTCCAGAGTGTATATCTTGTACTATAATTCATAATTCAGCTATATCAAGGACTAAATGAGCTTTGGAGGTAGGACTTTTCAATACCCTGTACATGATCAAACTAAACTAATGTACAAAGATGTTGGCGGAAATAATAAAAAGAACAATAAGCTTTTATTGCAAAACCCACCAAATTAAAGAAATATAAGATTGAGGTGAGGAAAACTTAAGGTTGAAATTTATTTTTGAAATTGATAACATTAGGGATAGCAGGTACTGGACGTTAAAAAGATATTGCGTCTCTAACTCCGTCACCATGAGTTTTGAATCTTTTCCGCTGAGACCGAGGGAACAAAAGTTGCTGTATTTGCTTCTCAGCTGCAACTTCAGAAGTAGCCTGTAAATATATAAAATGTGCACAAGATATCATTAATAGATCTAAACTATGGCACATGTGAAGTTGCAGGCCAATTTGCCACCTGTTAACCAGCGTCAATATTTGGACAAACATGAAAATGTCGTTTTTTATTTGCTTCCAAGTGCACAGAGATGAACATATATTATTTGGCTTTGATTATCAGAGACGAGCTCCACATTTTTAAGACACATCCCGGCCACCTACAGAAATGTAATGCCACAAGGAAATCACTGCTCCAAAGCTTGCAAAATGAAAAGGTTGGTGTTGTGAAATCCATTGGCCACCCTAACATCATAAATGAGATTGCAGAAAATACTATCGAATGCTCTGGAAAGCTGCAGACACGATTTGGAAGCTTACAGCAGTGGGGAAATCACCGATGAGTACCATGGGAAATTATTAACAAAGAAGACCTGAGTAAGGTGAATAGTATAGGCCAATACGCAAGCAAAGAAGATTCACAAATTTGCAATTCAGGGAAAGAGCGATGGAACTGCAAAGAGCGTAAAGAAATGATAGCCAAAACAAATTTAGTATCCTTGCGGGATTGGGGGATAAAAAGAGGCAAATGACAGCATTGCAAAAGATTTTGAGCCAGAACTTACAGCTCATAGCCCTCAGGCCAAATGAAAGAAGCATCAAAAAATAAACTTGTTAGGGATTATAAATGTTAGCCTCTAGGCTTCCATATTAAGTGTTTGATGATGATAAACATAATAGTAAGGGCACTGTTTTGATGAAAATAAAAACATTGTAAGACTAATCTTCAACTGTTGTGAAGAACAATAAGCCTACCTAGTTTGCCTCATCACAGGTCTGCTGAAGGAAGGACTTCAAGGAGGAAATCAGGACCAGCTTTCAAGCATCAAGGAAGAATCAACTAAAGAGCAAGTGCAGCTCGAAAACCTCAAGACTGGAAAAGTAGAATCAGCAACAAGGTAGCTAAGAAGGTAAAGCTGGAAAGGGGAAGCTGGACCAAAGAGGGAGCACCCATCACCAAGCAGAGAAGACCCAAGACCAAGAAAGACATCAAGAAGACAATCCACTAGCTGGTCTACGACCTTCTAAGGTGATGTATCAAGAACACCTTTCCCAGGCTCAAGGAGGAGAGAACACGCATCAGATCCTACTTGAAGCAGCTTGCACCTGAAGAACACTGCATTGCTTGGAGCTGAATTGAAGACATCACAATAGCTCAAGTGGAACAGAAGATCAATCAAGGTTTCCCAGTACAATGGCGATGATGGTTCAAGAAGACCATGATCAAGAGTTAGAAGCTGAATGCAACTGAAGAAGCAATAGCCAAACTCAAAACCATGAGGAAGAAGATCAAGAGCTACAGGCCGAGCATAAGAAAAACCAAGGACAGCAGCCAAGCTCGAGATAAAGAGATGCAAGAAGCTACTACACCGGCAACAAAAATAAGACCAAAGTGAAGATCAAAGACATATGAGTGCTTGTGTTAGGATTCTTTGTAAGGTCTCCTTGGATTTGATTTGTTTTATGGCTTATCTTGCATAGCATGTCAAATGGACCTAGATAACCTAAGTACGTTATATCTTGGCTTAGGTTCCATATGGTAAGGCCTAAGGATGATCGTATAATAGAAATCCCTTTTGCTCAGGCCTGTGACATGCAAGAAAGAAAAGTGTTAGATTGACCAAGAGTCAACATACTGGAAGAGTTAAAGATGCAGAGGAAGCAAAGCCAGTCTTACATGTGACTGAATGAGTCTTTAGTTGATCGAAGTAGAGACAGAATGTGACCATGTTAGCCAAACAACCTCAGTCGCCTAAAGGAGCCTAGAGATGACTGAAGGACCGACACGAGAACAGTTTTCAACAGCTAGTTTTTCAAATGCTGCAGGAGCATTAAATGCTAGAAACAGCTAGATATCTTACCACTCTAACATGCACGGTAACATGCAACAAGAGGTCTAAGCTTCAATTCACCAAGAAATTGAATAAAATTGCATTAGAATTGAAGAACAATTGCTGGAACAATAGAGAAATCAAGAAACAAAGAGAGAAAGCTCTGTTCTCAGATCTGGAATTTAACAAAAATGACAATAGAATAATATGAGACAAACTAAAGCTACAAAGCCTGTTACATGAATTAAAGGATGGAAAATACTAAAAATAATAGTAACTACAGTAGCTAACAGTAGGTAACTTCAGTATCCTTCAATAAGACTACATCGAGAGAGAGAGAGAGAGAGAGAGAGAGAGAGAGAGAGAGAGAGAGGGAGGGAGGGAATTAAAGCACTATCTCAATATATATTAGATTCTCTGGTAGTAAAACACATAACAATAAGGGACCGGTCGTAGTCTGAATAATTGAGTAATTAAGATGACTTTTACGGCCTATAGGTGGCCAGAAGGATATAGCTGGCACATGTGCACAGAGCACCCAGCTTTCAATGGTCTCGCGCTCCCACAGGCTAATTATCTGAATACATAGATCAACCTAATAATATGATTGAAACCAAGTGTGCATATAACCTTTAATCCTGGACAATTCAGCATTCTTTTTTGCCATTAGTGAGAACTAGATAGATTGAATTGTCACAATCATATTGTCAGATTGACTTTTGCATCAGGATATCCATGAAAAGAATAATCATAGGAAATCTTGTGATTGAAATAGCCTACGATGAACTGTATCATAAATTTCTTACCCGAACTTTGAAGGGAAAACGGTGAGTTTGTACACCCGACCCATTGGAAACTCTCACATCCATGCCAAGACAGTCAACCCCAATCAAATTTGCTGTCTACATTGAACAGAGCGATTGATCAATATCAAAAATCTGTTGAATAGGTTACAAAATGCCATGCATGATAAAACGTTACAAATATACCTAGAAGGGTATCTAATCCAATGGTCGAAAATCAGTCATTGGATCACTGATTTTTGGCATACATGATATACATAAAAGGGGTATCTAATCCAACGGCTGATTTTTCAAAATCTATATTGGAATTGGTCCTATGGAGATCACCTTAGGCAACTTTGCGTAAGGTGCAACTTATAATAGACTCCCTGTGTGTGCGCACACGCGCGTGTGTATAAACATAAGTAAAATAGAGGTCTTCATAATAACTTTCTAATACGGACCAAAGAAACCATAGCACAGTCGTAACTCTACAAAATTTTTAAGTAAATAAAAGTGGAATTTTCTGGAAATGTCTAAATTAGAAGAGTTGGACCCAGGCGTCATGTCGAAGTGTCCAACACAATAGGGGTAAGTGTCGTACATATCGGAGCATAGAGCAACAACAACAACAATAAAAGCCGCATAGAATTTCATGCATTATATATATATATATATATATATATATATATATATATATAAGAAGAAAACAGAGGTCCAGAATCTTGAAGCATTTCTTACCTCAACATGAAAGCCCTTCTTTTTACAGAGAGCTTTAAGCGCAACATTGCTCCTTGTCCCCTTCTCACTAAAGCGCTCTAAAATTGCAGAGGTATAGCGGAAAAGAACATCAGGCTCAGCATCTTGAAAATCTTGCAAACTAACTGCGGACTGCAAAATTTACAATGAAAAAAAGTGTAAAATTATGATAGAAGAATTTTTATTTTTTATTTTTGGATACTAAACCATCAGATTAATGATTTTAGAAGGTTGAATTTTGTACAAGGATGCTACCATTTACTAGAGAGTAACCTGTGTCAAGAACACAACCATAACTTTTGGTCAACTAATTCTTTCTTTTTTAAAATTTTTCATACTTACAGTTAACAAAGAATATTTCCCAAAAATAATTTTGAGGACTTCCAAATATGTCAAGTACTCAGGATATTTGGGTCAAACTTACAAAGATGACCATGGTGAGTGCAAGATACATGCCTGAACGCCATACAAAGAGAATAGCTCGATTCTCATAATCTCCAACCTATAGAAGGTTGAGCTAGCTTTGTTTCCATCACTTTTGGAACTGAAGCTCAAAATTTCGCCATCTAAACACAAGATTGAGATAAGTTATTTGAAAGAATTTCACACATACATTTAGCTGGTAATTCTTAGTTGCAAGAAAGCATAATTGTGAACAGTAATGACAAATCTGTAAAAAATTTCGATTTATAATTAAAGAGTTCCTTTGGATGACTATTTTAATAGGGCAGATAAACTAGAAATACCCTCCAGCCAATAGTTTTAGAAGAGCTCAGTTTCCAACACATGGAAGAGAAGCAGCTAGACAAAAGGTTCCACAAGTCCATCTCCTAATTCTCTTCTTGAAAAGATTCAGCCAAACATCTTCCACCATGTCAGAAAGAACGCTCAATTTTTATGGAAATATCTGATTTAAAATTATCATGAAAAATTAAAGGGCTGTCATCAATAGGAGGGGAGTTGGGAAGCAGAGCACATCTCCAATCCAGATTGTCACAAATGAGATAGAACTTCTGAACTGAAGACTTAATCCCACATATGGATTAAAAAATGGATTGGAACAACCAAGGTGTACTAGTTGGGCATTGCAGAAAGCCTACGAATAACTTGATGGAATCTCTAGATAAAATGGCCAATAATTCATATCAAGATATAGACAGCGGAACATAAGAGAGAGGGAAAAAAATATGCCCATTAGAGGATTCCCAATAAGTCAAGTGCACTATCAGGGGAACAAAGACATTCAGAATGTTCAGACCATTCATTGAATGGTTTTTAAAATTAAAACCATCCAATCTAATGTTATTTTCTTTCTTGAGGGATCCACCTAATTTGATGATTCCCATCAGTCACTTTAACTTGATTTAAAATACACACACACACACACACACATATAAAAGCAGCAGAAAATATAATAGTATTAATCACAAAAAGATTTAGGTAATTATATCAATTCACTAATTGAAGCATCTCAGTTTCAAACATAAGATACCTTTCCAGTCTGAGTCATAGCCATCACTATCTTCATATTGAAAGAGCCTTCTTAAATATGATCCTTCATTAATAAAAGCAGGTCTCAGGCATCCCACAATCGAAACGCCATTTGATGGATGATCCATTTTTTTAACGTATTCCATACTAATGGCCTACAATAAGTATTTACTCAAGAAATCATAACAGTATAAAATAAAAGTTAACAAGGATTTTGCAAGGTGAAAAGTGCAAAGTTGATTATACACCAGACACATTAATTAAAGAAAGTATATGAAAAACTACTCTGTTCTTTCTCTTTAGACTTACCCACACAAAACATTAGCCAACAGAAAGACGACTCGTGTACACTTTGGAGGCACATATGGTTTGGGTTCCTGTGCATTTTAACAATACCTATGCAGGCACTTGGATGCTATCCAAAAATGAAGTCATCCCATTTAGATCTCATAGCATTTGTAGTGAGTGTATTCCGTTTTTCATAGCATTTGATAT
Organism: Hamamelis virginiana; assembly: GCA_017140935.1. NCBI lineage: Eukaryota > Viridiplantae > Streptophyta > Magnoliopsida > Saxifragales > Hamamelidaceae > Hamamelis > Hamamelis virginiana. The sequence continues at coordinate 1,221,149 of JAESVK010001098.1, forward strand.
TTAAACATTTCATTCATATACAGGAATGGTGATAAAGGATGAAGTTATGCCTTCAAATTCTATGAAATAAGAATATTATTTCATTCCTTTGTGCTGCACAGATGCACTCAAAAGCATACCACGCAGACTTTCTCATCTGAAAATCATTCTCATAAAAGAGCTAGAGTTTATTAACTGAGGACTTGCGTTTCCTGGAAATTACTTCATAACCTCAAGATATATCTCATTTTACTTTCTATCAGTTTTTCTTCTCAGCTTTTCATTTGAATATTAGTAATTATATTTTTACATCTATACTGTTACTAGAAATGCACCACGTGCGTTGCACATGTAAATTTTTGTAGAAAAAAATATTGTTAAAAATCAAATATAATGTGAGCAATGTAATTAAGATGAAATATTTAAGATTATTAAAAATTTGTCATTAAAAAAGTTTGAGAAATCTAAATTGTATAAAAATGATACTCCCTCTGTCCCAATTTATATGTATACATTGACTAAACTCGCAGTTTAAGAAATACAATTGATTGCTTTGACTTTATTATAATTTTAAGTTTGTGATCCAATTTTACCCTTCTAAAATAAATTATCATTCTCCATGTTATTTGATAAAGGGGTATAATGGGAAATTCATTCTAATTTTGAATTTGAAAAGTCAAAGCGATCACATATATTGGGACATCCAAAAATGGAAAGGTGATCACATAAATTGGGACAGAGGGAGTATTAAATAAATACATATATTGGGACATCCCAAAATGGAAAGGTGATCACATATATTCCAATTTTTAATGTTGTTACTGGTTTTTCAATGAAGGAAAAGATATATCATAAACATATAGGAATTAGATACTTTAAATTAATTATCCTATGGTATCAAAATAACATCAAGGTATCGGGGGAATAATTGCACAATATTTTAATGATCTTTTTTAGCTTCCACTTGTGTACAATTATTATTCAAGTGGCTTCTCACTTTCAAACTTTACACAAATGTATGTATCCACAAATGTTTGTATCCCCAAAACTCCAGTAATTTGAGTTCCATTTGTTTCAGGGAAACGGAATTGAGAAAAGAAATCGGGAAGAGAAATGCGATGTTAATGGATAAGACCCACATATATGAGACTGAAATATTTCTAAGCTATCTTATTTAAGAACTAACAGAACATAAGCTGAATGAAGCTGGTATGTCCAGTCTATTGCCTATAAAATGACATCCTAAAATCATAGCAAGGAAACCACTTTTACATCATTATAAAGAAAAATGAATTATTATCAACGAAGTACTTATATTGTGCTGCAAGATAATAGCAATTGGAGATTTTCCAATATGACTTGCAAGACCTGCATTTCCCAATCACCAAACAGAGCCTCAGTACATACTCCTTACGGCTAACACAGTCCAGCTTATGAGAATATTCCCATCCATAGTTCATAATCACCAATGACTTCCATTCAAGCAGCTAAGCTACAAAATTAAGTATTTTATGGTGAGAACATCTTCCACCTCCTCCTCTGACAGAAGTAATCTTCTAAAATAAAACACTTTAAGAGACTTTACTTCTCAGATGTGCACACTTCAAACTGCATATTAACCATTGCTTTGGAAGAAAAAAAGAAAAAAAAAAGAAAAGAAAAGAAGAAGAAGAAGAAGAGAGGAAGGGGGAAGAGGAGGAGGAGGAGGGGAGGGGGCGCTCTTCTGCGATGGTTATTAAAAGTCTAACACCTCGAATTATTAAAATATAAATGGATCAAAGACAAAAAGAATGGCTGTTATTAACAATTGTTACCACTACAAGATTGATCATTGTATATAATGTTAACTTAAACTTCAAAGAACAGCTATTTAATATTTATCATCATCCTCGTGATCAGAGATAGTTTCAACAACATTAGTTACCTACAGTACGAGTTGTAATACAGAGAAGTAATCACCTTAGTCAAGCACTTCGCAAAATAAATAGGATGAACCCAGCTTGAAGTATCTGTCATCCCCCAAAAAACTGGAATATCTGAAGCTTCAGAATCCATGACAGCTTCAGAATCCATGACCTATTCGAACCATACGTGCATGTGAATAGTGACTCAAGAAAATCAACAAAGTATCTAAAATGGAGAAAACCAAATTCAATCATGAAATCAAGAGTATGCAGATTACGAACCTCAAAATAATCATCGTCAAAAGGTATATCATCACTACTACCACTGTCTGAAACGTTAAATTCACCAGCTGTCCTTCTGTTCTCGTATATTGAAATATCGATCCCAATCAAAACATTCTGAAAGGAATACAATCATATTAAACATCAATTTAGGTTTATGCAACACAAACACACACAGAGATCTTTATTCACCAGTAACAAAGTTACTGGGTTCATATCAGGATACAAATTTGCCATCCTAATGCCACATTATACATTGACACTCAGGCTTAGCCATATGCATTGTTTTATGCATGTCAATATCCATTGGTATATCCAATGGCTAGGGGTATCAATACATGTTTCCACATCAATTTCAATTATTCGTAAAAGCAAGAAAGATAAGTTGAGAAATGATAAGAGCTAAGTGCAATGCCCAAAAGAGTCTATTAATAAAATTATACTTCAACTAATTCTATTTTTTATAAAAACAAAAATGCATCTGGAAACATGTCTGGCTTATTGGGCTTTGCAAGGTCTAATTGTCTGACACCTAAATTTGCCCCATTAATGCATCGATCTCCAGCTCTTAAGCTACATAAAATCCATTTCAAAAGGGGAACAAAACAGTTAATAAGCATGCATTATCTCACCACAGGGTTACTTGCTCCACGATCATGCAAAATGTTTTCATCATCAAAAATTTCAAAAAATATATCTGAAATGAAAAAAAAAAAAAAAAGAGGGAAAAAGAGAATAATTATAATGAATTTATACTCAGGTAAATCTTAAAATAAAACTATCCATGCAGATAATAAATATGGAGAAGACTAACCTCCAAAATCATCAATAACATATTGATATTCAGCCCACGAGATTTGCTCATGTGGTTCACAGTGTACTGTCCCAGGGAATACCAGCAAAGCACTGCTGTTAGCCTAAGAAAAAAAGAAAATCTGACAATACAGTCCATACAAAGATAAAGACTGAATTCCTGGCATGCAATTTACCCACACTTGTTAAGTTTTTTTCTATATTGAAATATAAAATTCTTCTGATTTACATGGTGAGTAAAGTAATTTTCTAGTTAAAACACACACACACACACCTCAACAGTTGTCCTTGCTATTTCAGCAGAGGTGAGCTTAGGATCACGAACTCTTTTGCAAACTTTCAGTTCTTCAAGAGGATGGTAGCCTCGGTTACCCATGTGACTAGATGATTCAGGAACTGAATCTGAGTAATCTGCAGCAACTGAAACTTTTGAAAGGCAAAGATCATGTCCCGTACGCAACCAATGCAATTGTGTAGCTCCCAAAAATGGATTTTTACAACTGAAACATAACATAGAAATATGAATTTTTCAGTAACAGGTGTACGGCTAAAACTATGTCATTTGAAATTCAAGACTTCAAAACACATATGACCATGTTTAAATAAAGGCAAGGCATGAATGCTGTATTGCCTCTAACACTGACATATATTTTATAGGCTGCATTTGGCTATCCAGGAAAACAAAGGAAAGAAACGGAACCTTTAAAACATACATTTTAAATTGTTTGGCATTGCATGTGCGTGAAACAAAATTAAAGATTCAAAATTCCATTTTAATTCCACATTCCAAATGTTGAGCAAAATATTACTTCTTTTGATACACATGTTAAATAAAATGTGAGAATCCAAATTTTATTTCCTTTCTTCCTTTCATTTTCTTGGTGACCGAACGAAATCTTAATGTCATCAAATTCATAAGAACAAACCCAATCAACATTAGTCGTTTTAACTAAGATAACCAATTTTCGATGTGATCAATTAAAGACTTCAATACACCTTATGCCGGCATGACCAGAAACTCTCGGACAATACAAAGGAGATTTGATCCAACTGCTAGTGACCCCATAAGATGTTGAGCAATTAATCTCCACAGCATGACAAAAATGACACTGGGAAGAACCTGAAAACACAATCCAGCAAAATAAATACTAGCTAAAAAGTAAAATACAAAAAACAAAAAACAACGAGAACGAAAAACTCAAGAACCGAAGAAGATGCTTATGCAAAACAAGAATGTGAGGGGCAACGGAGGGGGAAAAACAATGAAAAAAATGGGACTTCTTTCAAGCTGCTTTGGGTTGCCCAGAAATTCGAGGAGAACAAAAAACTCAACTTAAATTGGCTAAATAAGTGTATTAGGCCCACTGAAGTGAAGGTTTCCGATTTATCGGAATGGAGCCCCGAACAATGAAAGTTCTATAATTCAAAATTTTAATTTCTTTTCTTCTTCCACATTTTCTCAGCAACCAAACAGAGGGTTAAAAATTTCTGCCAAACACAGAACTAGAAATCAACAATTTTGTACCCATGTGTTCAATCAATAAACAGAACACATGTACATAAAAAGTAAACGCTGCATTCAAAGCAAAGCCTTTTCTCTACAAATAGTATTTAAAATTTTTCAACAAAAATAAAAATGGATATCCTCTAAAACATGCGAATAGAACTGGGTATTTCACAGATTCGCAAAAGCGTCTCTCTTTCTTCTTTTCTTCAGATTATTCATACTCCTCTTATATATATCTATAAACATGTTGCCCAGCGAAAACAAAAAGGAAGAGTTTTGACAGCAATACCTAGGGCCATTGAAGAAGCTGTAGCGATCGCCATAAGAGATTGGAGTAGTTCAGATGCAGAGTCTTTGAAGCTGCTGCTTCTATGTAGTTTGTAAACGTGATTGGGTAATCAAAATCTCAGTTGGGGAGGGGTACTTTCTACGTCGTTTTCGTTGTTGTGTGCCACATGAGGTTAAGGAAACCCTGAAATATAAGCAGACTGAACACAGGTCTCTTTTTATCTTGCAGGGGTCTGTCTCTGACTACAGTTTGTTTGTTGGCTCCGAGTTGAAGTCTAAAATCACACCCATTTTTCCAAATTTTTAGGTTTTTTTTTTATTACAAATATACGTAAGTCATCTGTAGAATTAATGGTTAATTATTAATTAATGTCTCCAAAAAATAAAACTCATTTCATAAAAAGGGAGACATAAACTATTTGCTAATTTTCATATTCATAGAAAAAAAAAATGCTTTTTTACACCAATTAATCTTGTCAGAATTATTATTATTATTATTTTTTCATATGAGAACATGTTGGATATGGTATGTGTAGATAATCTTAAAAAATAGGTCCATTCCCCAAGACTGGTAATTAACCCTAATGTAAAATCATTTCAACATAGCTTTCAATCATTAGATTAATGAATCATCCATCTTCCTTGATTAACATAATTTCACTAAAATCATTTTGGCTATTCCTTGATATGGAGATTTTGGGATTTATTTTCTTCCAAAATGGAATCCTAACCCATATGATAATGTTAATAAGAATATACATATCCAAACATTAATTAGAATAAGTTTATCATGCCAACAAAGAGTAATATATTAAACATTTTCTATATTAGTGAGAGATGGGTGTGGTAGAATCCCACCACTGACCCTAAAGAGAGTGTCGTTACATGTGAATTAAGGAAGACTTAGCCCCTAAAGAGAGGTCATTAGTGTTATTTACACTAATCTCATTAGGGTGAGATTAATCGTTAACACTTCTCTCTAACAAGAGGTCACTAGCTAGTCATTCCTTATGCCTACTAACTTAAAGAATTACCCTAATATGTCAATTTCTCGATCATTAATTTGTTATTTACACTAATCTCATTAGGGTGAGATTAATAATCGTATTGGACGTGCCTTAATTTGTTATTTACACGAAATTGTTCATGTATTTGTTGTGCAATACTTTGAATCGATCATTAAAGATGTACCTAACTACTCAAATACATATCTACGTATGATGGTTAAGCGTGGTGATCTTTCGTATTGAGCATGTCTACTAAGCCATCCATTATTGTTAAAATTAGAATTTTGAGTGCTACGAATTGTTTAAAAATTTATTATTAAATTGTAATGCTTCTTTGTTTATGTCATAATAATAATAATAATAATAATAATGGAATTTTACGAATATAAACTCGTATTTTGTAATAATTAGATAAAGAAATCTGTTTTATTAATATTTACGGAAATACATTCATGGCCATATTATTTGATGGAAATGCCCACAAATACACATGATCCCCAAAAATGTATAACCCCCAATTCCCATAAATACACATAATCCCCAATTCCAACATTTAATTAGAATTCCCATAATTCATAAGAATTCCCAATCTCCAACCAATCCGTATTAAAATAGTTAGTTAAATATTTTGAGGGCATTTTCACCCAAACAAATATTTTTATAAATATTAATAAAGCTGCTTCATTTTTCGTAATTGTTACAAACCACGAATTTATTTTCACGATTGCTACACAATTGGGCTACCTACACTCTGGGAGAGGGAGGAGAGAGATAAGAGGATAATGTAGGATGGATAGGGTATAAACATAAAAAGGAAATTTGACAATTGAATCAATAAAATTTGGCTTGGTGGCAAATGGATGAGTTATAAATCTAGACATTCAACTTTGAAATCAGCTAAACTCTCTTGGCCAGTCACTGACTCAAGCTATTAGTATGGATGTTATGAGTGGTGACCTCTTAATTCGGAGAGCGGGGATTAATTGGAGTTTGACCATTCAAATACCTCTTTTATTGTAACTACACAAATAAAAAAAAAAAAAGAAATTACTAGGGGCATATTGATAAATAAGTAGGTTTAGAATAGATGGGCATGGAAATAAGTTTGGGGTGGCAACATTCACTGTTCCACTCCCAGAATATATTTTTAATTTTCACTATTTTTTTTCTATATCTTGAAATTAAAATAATAATTTAAAAATTACTGAAATATGTAAAATAAATTTAAATTGTTTTTGTACCGAATATTAAATAAAAATGGGAATAAAATGTTTCGAGAATTTTGCATCTCTGTGATCCTCTGCTAAACGCTGCAAAACAATTTGGTCGACCTGAGAGTTAGAGAGAGAGAGAGAGAGAGAGAGAGAGAGATGAAACTTTCAGCAGTAAGCAGAATCCACCGTAACGTTTTTCTATACTACCCTCGTTTCAACC
>JAESVK010001098.1:1242158-1261346 GCA_017140935.1 Hamamelis virginiana
AAAAAAAAATATATATACATATATAAAAACAATGAAATTCAAATTTGGTATTTGACTTGGACCGACAAGTGGTGAAAATCTCCAAAAAGGGGTGAATTTCAGATCTCCCACGAAATCACAGCAGATCCATGGAAACCCAAAACATACAAATTAATATACGTTTCTGCACAATGATTATTTTTCCATTTTTGTGCTATAATTGAATCCCAAAATTTACCAACTATATTCAATCCCATATGCCCAAAACTAAATCTACACCAAAAATATAACAGAGCCACCAAATTTCTAGATTGGTTAAATCCATTACAACCCAACGGCAAGCTAGTACTAAACGAAAAACCAGAAGCAACATATTACTCGACAAACAACAAGGCCCCAAATCCAATATCTGACGAACATGCATAAAATGAAGAAAACAAAGAATATATGACATGATATTCTATTAAAAATATTATTCAAAATAAATAATAATAAGCACCAAACCAAAAATCGTTGAATCAAATCACCGGATTGAGAATAAAACATGATTATAACATCTAATAAAGAACATTTACCAACAAAAAATGATAAATTCAAATCAAACACAATTAAACCCTAAATTGCAGGTAAGAAAGGAGCTGAATCTCTGACAAAATTCAGCAAAATTAAGATAATATTCAAATATCTAAAAGACGTATTAGATCTGAAACATGAAATGAAGAAAGAAAGGTGACAACAAACCCCAGATCTGATAGAGAGACGAAGAGATCGAACCTGAGTTAATTAATTGGACCGATTATAAGGAGAAAAATATGGAATTGAAGGCCAGATCTGAGGCTGGTCTGATGCAGACGGTGTATGGCATAAGGAGAGATAGAGAAGAGAGAGAAGGAGCGGAAATTGCGAAGAGAGCTCCTCAGAAAACTCTATGCTGTATGGTGGTTGGTATTGAAATGGGGGAAGGAGGTGCTTTATGTTTTCTCTCTCTAAAATGTCGGAGAGAGAGAGGGGGAGAAAATAAAAGGCCGAGGAAGACAGCGCAACTTCCACGCAGAATTCACTGCGTAATTTTTTTTTTGTTAATTTAATATTTGATTATTATAAGTTTTTTTTTTTTAAAGAGGGCACCGATCCTCTCCATTACTCCAAAGTACTTGGGCATTTATAAGTTTTGAATGGGATTGCGACACGTCATCCATGTGGATTAAAATTTAAGTTTATTTTCTTTTTCTTGCAGTTTCTTAGCTGCCAAAAGGAATATTCTTTTGATTAGTTGATCAATCACTAATATGAGTATTGCTCTTTTAATTATTCTCAATATCAAAATATATTCCCTGCCTTTATAGATTTGTTAAAAAATGAATGGTGGGAAAAAGAGGAAGAAGTATCTCCACCTGTTGTACATCTTGTAGACTCAAATAGGTATTTCTTCATGGGAAAAAAGAAGAGAAAAGAAGAAAAGTTTTGCATATCTAACTAGTTTGTAGCCCTAAAAAAAAAATAAATACTTCCTCTAAACGATCACATTTAGACCGTCTTTACCATGAAACAACAAATTTTAGTGTTGATTCAGTAAATGGGTTACTTGTTACTTTTTCATCTAGAGTATCATATGCTCGGTACTTTTAGTTAAGAAAAAATTATCCCGACCCCTTGAGATATTGAATTTCATACCATTAGATTCAGAACACTATAATGTTTATCCATAACCCCTTCAAAGATTTTATAAAGTCAACTTTAATTATTTAATGACAGATATACCATTTTTATTGTTTTATGAGGAGTTTTATTACCTTTTAAATAGTGTAACTTTTTTGTTGACATTATGGTAAGTTTTAGAGATTTAATTCAATTCAAATTTTGATTTTTAATTGTGATATATCCGTTTATTTCTTTAAATAAATAAGTAAATTTACCTATTTATATAAACTATAAATAAATAAATGAATTTGAAAGTAAGAAAATTTACCTATATTTATTAACTAGAAATAAGTAAATTTATCTTTTTATATGTCTTTAAATAAATAAGTAAATTTACCTATATATATAAACTAAAAATTGAATAAACGTATTTGGAAATAAGTAAATTTACCGATATATATTAACTAGAAATGAGTAAACTTATTTGGAAATAATTAAATTTACCCATTTATATGTATTTAAATAAATAAGTAAATTTACCTATAAATATAATCTAGAAAGAATAGTAATTTTATTTCACTTTTCTCTTTCACATGGTATGATTTCCCTCTATTTCTCATCTTTTTTTTATATATTTTTTTAAATATGTTTTAGTTCTAATTTTCATTCTCATTTTTTGACTTTTTGATAGCAAACCCACACATTGCAGATATGAATTTATATGTATTTAAACAAATAAGTAAATTTTCCAAATAAGTAAATTTCCCTATTTATATAAACTATAAATAAATAAACATATTTGGAAGTATGTAAATTTACCTATATTTATTAACTAGAAATAAGTAAACTTATATAAACTAAAAATAAATAAAAGTATTTGGAAATTTACTATATATATATATATGGGACAAGTTTTCCTTACATCCTATTTTGACACCTATGTTTACACCTCGTTTTCAAATATCATTGTAGGTCGAATATTGTGAGAAACCGACCGTTAGATTGGATACTTATCTTATGTTTGTCATGTATGAAAAAAATCGGAGTGATCCAACGGTTAGTTTTTGAAAAATATCATTTTGAATAACTATTATTTTTTTTTATTAATTAAAATCATAACAATTTTTAATAGTGACATTTCTTAAATTCTAACCGTTCGATCATTATGATTTTTGGTATACATGATATGCATAAGAAATGCATTGAATTCAACGGCTGGTTCGTCAAAATATTTATCATATATAGTGTTTTGAAAACAAGGTATAAACATAGGCGTCAAAATAGAGTGTAAGGGGAACGTGACCCTATATATATATACATTAACTAGAAATAAGTAAACTTATTTGGAAATAATTAAATTTACCTATTTATATGTATTTAAATAAATAAGTAAGCTTACCTATAAATATAATCTAGAAAGAATAGTAATTTTACTTATTTGGCATGTTGCAATGTGCTTTTTTCACTGAGGCATTTCGTCAAACATCTTAGGTTCTATTTTGGAGTTATGGAGGATTAGTATCTGCAAGGTAAGCATGTAGAACAAGTTAATGACGTTTATGCATTTGGGTCCCAAACCACAACAGTCTTTTACTGCTCCACTGCTCGTGATTAAGCTGGGAACTGAGATTTGGTGGGGTTGCAAGACAGCGAAGTAAATGGAATCGTCCATTTAGACACGTTTATTTTAGGGGATATGTCGTCGGCTGCAATTTCTTCCCGTCTCGAGGATTTGTCACCGACTCTTCTACTCTTCGGCGAGGTCGGAGACCACTTTTTGCTGCTGTAGAAATATGCTTCTGCACAACTCTCGTAACAGGGATATGATCCATTATCTACCGCCTAGAAATTCGGCTGGAGCTTATCGTAACCATTTTTGTCCCAAACTAAAAATGGTAAAAAATTTGAATTTCTAGTAATTAATTGAGGGTATATATGTCAAATCATATTAGATTGATAAATATAAAATTTTTACTTTTTGGGAAGAGGTTTTGGATCTACTAGACTACTACCACTACATTAGGAGGATATGGGTTATGTCCCCTCTAGTTAATTAGAGAAGATACACAATCTTATTAAAGCGACTTGTTACTTTCCCACTCCTCATGTTGGTCTAAGTCGATTTGAATTCAACTCACCCAAGTCATAGCCCTAAAATTGGGATATTGCACACTTATTGATAGAATTAAAGGGGCAACAATTATTCATTAAGGACCGGTCACCATGCACCATTAGGATATGTATTTTGAAAAAAACGATCATTAAATTAGAAAATCTTTTTATATATGTCATGTTTGTCAAAAATCACAATTATTCAATAATCGATTTTTCAAGTTAGACGATGGTGAGTAGTCCCTGAAAAAGTACCCAAAAGGTGAGTTTGTTTGGTGCATGTATGTACTATGTAGAGACCCAACAACACACATCCAGTCAAAAAATAACTTGTGTAAAATATAGTTCTAATCACAGCCATCAAAACTCATATTAAATGCATTCATACTCATTTATTATATGCTTAATATATATCTCAATTTTGCCGGCCTGCCAGTTCTGACCGAGTTGGAGTTATTATAAGGGATTGAAAGGACTTTAGGTCATGCCTCATGGGTTCATAATAAAGATTGAAAAAGATGAAAGTAATGACTTCCACCATCTTATTTTATTAGTCTCATATTATTTATTTGGAAAAAGTAACAACTTTCATAAATAAAGTTATAAAAAGATGCACAAAGCAAACCCCATAATAATGCCTCTCTTTTTCTCAACTTCATTAATCATTCAATCACAAAAGAGGGAATTTATGCATGCTTTGCATTATTACTCATATAAGGAATCCATGGATTGATCATGATTAAAAATGATCGCATTTTATTAAGCTAGTGCTTAAAATAATGATAATAATAAAGGAATTCTTGTTGCCCTGCAGTGTCAATTCCGTCATCTTTGAAATTTTTTACAGGTGTCACATTATTCAGACTTTTGGTTAGTATAGCAAAATGGAATTTTTTTTTTTTATTTTTTTTCCAAAAATAAGCATTTTATACTACCAGATATTAAAAAAATTTCAACATAACAAATAAATAAATAAATTTGGCTAATCCTAAGATATCATCGTATAAAATTTAATTCTAAACAGTGAAACTTTTGGATAATTTTTTCAAAAAACACATGTATTACTACAGAATAAAATTTGTGCCAACCCTCTTCTAGAAGGATCAAAAGGAAAGAAAAGTCTGAAAACACAACCAACTTTGATAAAATAAAATTATATGGTTGGGCTTTCGTTTGAAATATTAAAAATATATTCTAGATAGTCGGATTGGATGGGACATTAAAACCTGTGACCTAGACCTTCAGCTCCAGCCAGTCTGGCCCTATAAACACGGCTTCAGATCCCATCACTCGCAAGTCATTAGACAGAGACATTTTGGAGAAAATTACTAAGATAGGGCTGTGTTTGTATGCTGAAAAATTTGTTCTGATCTTGGAAAGATAGAAAGACACACCAAAGGTTCTCAGCTGAACTAAACAGTCAACCAGTTGTTTTTTTTCCCACTCCCAAAAATGTGTTTCAATATATTTTATTTTATCTTCTATTACTTTGATAGATTAACCCATTTGATCAGACTGCAAAACAGCCCTTGATATGCAATTACTGTAATGCTAATTAATGTCTTTGGCACTTGTTCATCAAACCAAGTGAAGGATCCCTTCTTACGTTTGTACAAACCTAACATGAGTCAAATAAGAAAGCAGTTAGTAAGTACACTTCCTTAATTTCATTTATGATCAACTCCCAACACATTGTCAATAAATAATAAAAGTTGGCCCAAAAAAGGACAAGCAGAAGAAAATTTTTCTTTTATACGAATTTCATATTTCTGGCCACGTCATAGTATTATTTGTACAAAAAAAATGAAAGGGGGTCATATGAGTAACGAGAAAACCTGAACCGAATTCTCAACCAGCAGTACCCTGACCTTTGCCTTGATAAACTGACTCTAAACATTCCTTCGCCCTGTGAACCTTCGACTGAAGGTAAAAGCTCCCATTTTTGGCATTCCTCTCAAACAAAGTGTCATATTTCTGCATAGGTTTAAAAAAGATGTTTTAAGAAACAATCACAGGACAAATAGAAAACTGGACAAAAAGAATCAAAAACAAAGGCACTGGCCTGCAAAATCTCTTCCCAAGTGGCTTGTTCAGAGACGCCAAGGATCTGCCTTGCCTCCTGCTCTACCATGGTTTTGCTTGCCCTACGTACAGTGTTCTGTATTGTTTCTTGAGCAACACCAGATTTCGAGGCATCTGCAACCATTAAAAATGAAAATAATACAAATATGTAATCAGAGCAACGCAAAACAATAATTGCGCATAGATATGTAGGATCTTGTTTGTGTCATTCTCCAACAAAAACATCACAAACCTAAGAGGCAATGGAGACATATTACAACATAATAGACTTTAAATCTAACAAATTTAAGGAAAGCTTAAGGTTTAAAAATGTATAAGAATGAACATTTACATATATTATTATAATTAATATTCATATTGACATTCTTATTATTATTATTATTATTATTATTATTATTATTATTTGAGTACTCCAAACCCTAAGCCTTATTCCACCCACCCTGCCCAAACCCCTCAGTGACTAGAGGGTTCAGGATTTGAACCCTGGCACCCCTCCAATTGGGCAGCTCCAAGCTGCAAGGACCGATTTGAAGAGGGAGGTTGGGGTTTGAATCTCAAACCCACTTTCTAAAAATTGGGTAGGCAGGGACCAATTCTATGGGGTAGGGTGTAGGACTGTAGGGTTGTATGATGTTCTTGAGTGAACCCAAAAAGAAAAGAGAAGAGCATACTAACGATCCACACATTCAATCTATGGGTACCTCCAGGCATTTGAAATCGTGCAAGTGTGCAATCAAGTCCCAAGATTGAATGTTCAAGATGAAAACAGCATGGGCCATGCATACATCCAATATCATCCCACAGGATAATTGGAGGAGGAGATGCCGTTGACCAATTAGATATCAGCATGGGAGAATACTGGGTGGACGTTTCTCCTCACAAATGTCAGACACATGATATGTGAAAACTAAATTTCTCTATGAGAAAACGAAAGTAGCAGATAGCCTTACTAAAGAAATTATAGGTCCTACCTTTCATAATGTCATAAGCATGTTGGGCATGTGTGACATGCATGTGCCATTTTGAGGGGGACAGTTATGAAGCAAATTATATTATGTCATGTGAGATATATGGGATTTAGTTAATCTATGAGGGTAAAAATTTCATTCCCTATTCCATATAGACAGGGGCGGAGCCAGGATTTTCTCAGTGCGGGGGCGAAAAAAAAATTTACTAAAAGAAATCTACCCTTTCCTCAAACATCTTCTAATATTAATAAATGGGCATTATTTCACTTTCCAATATGCTTTCATTTTGTTGGAAATTAATATCAAATATGATATGGGCAGACGAAGACAAACACAATTTAAATTTCGACGCATGAATAACGCAAATATTTCAAATGAATCTTGAATATCATAAAACAACATCAAAATAGTTTGAAGCATAAATTCATAAACTTTTTAAAATATTGAAGTAACTAGTAACTATAATGTTGTTTTGCAAATAGTATAGTGGTGGCAAATTTAAAAAATCTTGAAATTTTTCAAAATTTTAAACTAATCTCAAGTATTTTTGAAATTTGAGTGGGGGCACTTGCCCACATTGCCCTCACCCTAAATCCGCCCATGAATATAGATAAAAATAGGGTTGAAAGAGAAGTATCATATTATTCTCCCTTCCCCTTGCTTAGTTGTCTCTTCCTTCTCTTTTTCATTTCTCCTCTTCTTATCCCAAAGACTTGGACTACTAATCCATCTCAACTAAAACAGGGGAAATCCCATGAGATGGTTCATACACGTAGAAAAACAACAAAAGATGGTACTGTTGACAGGTAAATGAATATGAGTAGAATTTCTAAAACTAAGAAAAGAAGCACAGCTACTTAAAATTTAGAATCAGGTTTTTATTGAAAATCCCAAATAGTTGGGAAACTCCTACCAACAATTATGACAAATGCTAAGACACTTTGTCTATTGCCAAATTTTAAATAAATTAGATGCCTTTAAAACTGTCTGGTTCAGGATTTGTCATGTAAGCCTGAGTGCTTGACCTAAATTGAATTCACAACTCATGAGACTCTCTAGCTATCAAAAGATTTTTTTTTTTTTTTTAAATGGTTCGACGAGTCCAAGCAACCCGTTATGACTCTCAGTTTTCGATCCATCTTAAACTAGTTTCAAGGCCCTAACTGTGAAAGAAGACAACCTGATGAACCACAAGCAGAGCAAGGACTCTAAGAAAAATTCAAGAAAAACATACATCCCAATCAGCAATATATTTAGTGCAAATCTAAACTGGAACTGCAATCCCAGGCACTAAGACAATATAAACATTAAACTTACTTGCAAGTGCTTGACGGTATGCTTGAACTAAAGCCCTAGCCATTATTCCAGAGCCCATTATGATCAAGTTGGCAAGAATCTTTGCAGCCTGTGCAAACAAATATAAGGATAAGCTAAACAGCTAAATATGATTAAGGATAATGAATATAAATCAAACAAAGGAGATTGAGAATATGAAACAATGGACATGCCATTTCTGCATTTGATTAATCCTTGAATATAAATTCATTTACTTAGAAAATAAGAAATATATTGTATGAAGACCATCTCTAAGAACATCCATATTGTACTCCACATCTAATCAATGTTACTCTTGTTCTTTTGGGGGGGTTGGGGGGCAGCAATTGTATAGAAAATTTAAGATTAAAGAAAGTTGAAACTAAAAAAAAAAACAGGGAAAATGGAAAGCAATCTATAGAAGTCTGCGCCTTACAAGTCAAATGACAGACAACAAAGAAAGTTGAGCATTTAATATAAAAGAGACTATTCCGAGGGATGCACATTATATTTGGTCTAGCCAAGAGAACACTTCTTGTTGCAGATTAAGTTGATTTCTTTCTATCCTACCTAGGAGGATAAGTTTCCCACTGTTATCCGAGTATCATCATCTCACCCGGTATATCGTCACTGTCTAATCACTTTAATAGCATATCCTATACCAAGGGTCCTGTCCCTTTCCAATTTGAAAATACACTGCTGCTTCATCTATTCTTTCTTTCAGAGTTCAGAGGATAGTGAGCGTGTGCAGTTTTTGGGGCAGGGAGGTTATAAATTCATGTAGATGCTGCAACCAGTCGAAAGAAAAATCAAAGCATGGTACAAAGAAAAGTTTGAATTCCCAAAAGATCACAAAAATAATTTGATGGTCAAAATGGCAGATTGGACCAAATAGAAGAGGGGAAAGTAAAATGAGAGTCGAGAGAGAGATAGGTTTACAGTAAAGGTGACTTAGAGAAGGCCTTAACATTAGATAGACTAATTGGACAGGGCAAAAAAAGCAGCTAATAAAATGGATAAAGGAGGGTGATAGGAACACTAGTTTCCTCCACAAAGGAGACAAGAAATTGTGATCCCCAAGCTTTTGGCAGGAGTAAGACTACCCTTGTTTGTTCTCTATTGAGCAGGCAAATTAACCTTGTTTGTTGGGGTATTGAGTGGAGTCCAATCAGTTGGGAATTTGTAGGAACGTTGCTAGAGTATCATTTTAAGATGAAAGAAATTAGATTTCAATTTGGTAGTAGGAAACTAGGGAAAAGCAAAGAAAAAAGGAAACTAGGGAAAATATGGGGGTTTGGTCCTAATCGAGGGCTTTCCTATGGAGTCAATGCAAACATCTCACTTGCAGTTTGTAGAAGATACTATGTTTCTCTTCGTGGCAAACTAAGAGAGGATTCGAATACTTAATTGCATTGTTCATCTTTTTGAGTTCTACTCAAGGATCCAAACTAAGCTACTCACAGAACTCACTGCTGATTAAATACCTACGGGTTTTTTTGGGGAATGCCTTTCGTCAGACTCTGCTGCAAACAGTCGGTAGTCATGTAAGAGCCCATTTGCATTAGCTTTTCCTAAAATCACTTTTGGAGCTCAAAGTTCCATTTCATCTAAGAGATAGGGTGATAATCACTTTTAGATGACTTGAGGAATGATAGGATCGTTGGCAAAACTTTCATACTTGAAATGATTGTAGCAAAATCTAGGGGGGAAACTTTTGCAATAATCACTTCTAGTATGAAAATTTTGATATGTGAAGACATGATTTGACCATAACTCTAAAGAGATACGTGAAGAAATAGTTTTCCAAAAGTAATTTTAGAAAAATCTAACACAAACGGGCCCAAAGTGGTCGAAAAAGGATACTAGATTTCCCTCATAGATAGTAGGATCACATTCTTTAGGGTAACCATGGCTAAAATTCCCTCATATTATCTATCTTTGTTTAAAATTATAGTCAAGGTGGCTATGATTTTGGAGAAGTATCCAAGAGACTTTCATCAGGTCAGGATGGAGATGAAAAGTATTACTAGGTTACCTGGGACGTAGTGCAAAGACCAGAGGAGGACAGAGGTTAGACTTCAAAACATGGTTGAGAAAGCAACGCTTCAGTGTCAAAGAGGTTATGGAGGTTTCTCACAGAATCCCAATCCCTATGGTTATAATGAGTAAATATAGGTGGTGACCAAACAAATTGGATCCTAAAGCAGCAAGCCACGTGTCTCACAATTTTTCACAAAAATTCATTTCATAAATGACTAGCCCTTTTCCAAAGTATTAATAATGATTCAAACCTCCCAACATGGCCCTTATACATGATTTGTTATCCGCTCTTCTCATAGATGATACCAATCTATAAAAACACAATAAATCACGTTTCGACTGCAACTAATAGTGGCAAGCAATACAAAGCAATTTTATAGGAGAATGAAAAAAAAAAAAAAAAAAAAAAAAAGAGATTGAGAACATGGCACTGTAAAAAGGAAATGGATCCAAAGAAAATATGCTTGTCAAGCTTCAATGGGGGTACAGGAAATAATGGCATATGTTAAGTTGCGATGATAAATTTTTGGGAAAAAATTACAGTATGATAATCTCCCTGCGATTTTCAGACAAATATGCTAGCCTCCACCTACTTTGAAAAATTATACAGACTTGCCTTGTCATTAAAAGTGTAGGTGGATGTTGTCAAATGAGTCAAATATAGCCATTTTATCATCATTACCTCAAAAGCCAAATCCATATACTAATCAAGGGAACAAATAGGATGTATGGTGGGAAGTCTGAAAACCCAAGCCCAGGAATTTGTATTGCTAAAAAGGGGAGAGTAACTAGAGCACCTCCAATGCAAAAGCCAAATTTGGCACCCCAAAAGGCACTAGTTGATGCCAAATTCTAATAATAGCACTTGCCCAAATGGCACTAGTTGATACCAAATTCTAGTGGGTTTGAGACATGTCTATCCATGTTCATCTTGTAAGCGCTTACAGGCTTCTAAGAACCAGTTCCAGTCACCCAAAAAGAGTTTTACTTATCAAATCAATAACAAAGATAAGCTGCTCATACACAATTAAAAAAATCTATAATTGCATCTGATGCAAAATAATATATATTAACAATACATTTGCCTTAACAATTCAAAAATTTACAAAAAATTCAGATAACATTGAACGTGTAAAGTACAAAACTATATACCTCCGTTGAGCTGCTGAGAAAACTGAGGAAACAAAAGAAAATTAAAATTTAGGTTTCATGTTGCTTTGGTTTCCAAACAATCAAAACTCGCATCAATTAGACCAATAATAGAATAGAGGATGTTGTTTTCCCTATTCCCAAACAAGAAGAAATCTAAAATTCAAAACTTTAACTCATTTTGTTTTATTTTTCCTACCTTTTCTCGGCTACCAAAAACAGAGGAAAAAGGGAAAAATCACAAAGCAGAGATGAATAAACATACCATTGATCAAGAGAGAATTTAATCAAACGTTGAGATGATGAAGTGATAGAGGTATGAATGCGAAGCGAACAAATTAGGGTTTCAGGTTTTGTTGTTTTTCTGCGTGCGACCGTAGCTTGGCGGAGAAAACTGAAACAGTGAAACCTGTGGGCGGGAGATTAGGGTTCTGGGGCGGAAAGGAAGAACGAATAGCTTTTTCGAGAAAAAACTAGGAAAGCTTATGTCTAAACCCTCAATATTAACACAGGAGGTACTTCAGATTGATGGGCTTGGACGTACCAAATCCGATAGTTTCCGTTTCTAGTCTTCTAGCCCACTTATTTAGGATTTTTTTTTTTTTTTTTTTTTTTGTACGATTATTGCCTTGCATCTTATTTAGTGTCCATAATTATTAGAGTATTACAGTCACTCGATGAATTAATTGAGGTATGCCTAAACTAACTCGGACATCCCATAAAAATAAATAAATAAATAATAAATAACTAAACTCCTGCAATATTTTTTGACTACTTTAGATAACCTTCTATTTAATGCTTTTTACTTTGTTAGATGAAAGATTTTTATTGTGAAAAATTTTAATACAGTAGTTAGTTTTATTTTATTTTATTTGTAACTTTTAAAAGTAATCAGTAGAATCTTTTACATTTAAATCTTTTAAATTTTTATTTTTAATAATAAAAAATGTAAGTAGAAGCTTACCGGTCGGAGTATTTTTTTTATGAGGACGCTCTCATGTGAGGACTTGTCTTTTTAGCTAATAGAGGATAGATATTTTGAAAAATCAGCAACCGTTATATTGAATATTTTTCATATCATTGTCATGCATGACAAAAATTACAGTGATTTGACGGTCGATTTTTAAAATACATAATTGTCATAGTTTTTCACAATCTGTATTTTAGAAACCGACTGTCAGATTACTGTAATTTTCCACTACAAAAAAAATAATCAATTGCAACGGAAAATTTCGTTGCAAGTAGGCAAATTTCCCGTCGCAAAAAGGTTCTTGCAACGGAAATATCCCTCGCAATTCCGTCACTATTACTATAGTCGCAAGGAAAACAACCGTTGCGACGGCTTTTTCCGTTGCAAAAAAAAAATAGCAACGGTCATCCCCGTCGCAAAGAAAATGCTGAATATAAGGTATTTTATACGGATTTTTGCAAGGGAAAATGCCGTTGCAAGTGTGTTGCAAGGGAATTTGCCGTTGCAAGATGAAAATGCGGTAAAAAAAAATATATTTTTGCAAGGGAATTTGCCGTTGCAAGATGAAAAATAAGTAAAAAAAAAATATTTAAAAAAACCTAAAACTACAAAACATGAAACAATATAGATGCAGTAATTTCCTAAACTTCTAGAAGGTAAATCAAGAGGGTATCCAGTTTGAATGAATATCAGAAAAAGTATGACCACCGGGAAAAAGAAAGAGAATTCAGATTTTAACTAGTGAACCATAGCCATATAAACATTCAGTAAACCTAAAAAAGGTAATAAATACAATATAAAATACAAAATAAAAATTCAAGTTACTTAGATAAAGACATGTGTGCATCTCAGTGGCACTGCATAACCAGACCTCATGATTTTTTTCCATTTCAGCAGTGAGTGCTCCAATTGACCCAGGGTGCAGCCTAACATCATCATCAAGAAACAATATATACTTGCTGTCTTTATGCATTTTCTCCACCCTAATCTTAGCATCAACATCATCCTATGCACATAAAACATGGATGCAAGTCAGGAGAAGAAGTCTTGGTGAAGAAAATCAAACAAGTCCCCCAAACATCCACGTAAAGATAAATGAAAGGTATAGATGTGTGTGTGTATATATATATATACATATATATATATAGAGCAAAAAATAAATCCATTATGTGTACCAGCTCAGACCAATATAAATGGGAAAAAGGAGATAATATCATAGAATGTCCACATTCCATAAAAACTCTCATATGACAGGCATTTCATGGTTTTGAAACTTTAAATGCCTCAAAGGAAACCAAATCAACAAAATAAGCAGTAGCAACTCAAGCGATATGCAGGAAATCTCCATATAAAGTAAATGTCTTTTTAACTTTTTGACACAAAGACTAATCTATTACCAATTGAACATTTATTTTTAATGGAACATTTCAATAGCAACTAATATCAAACAAGTATCACAACTGACTAGATTCTAATATTCACAAAGATGCTCAAATCTCTTGAGAGACTTTACCTGATATTTTCTTTTCCTTAGACAATGCCTTTCTCTTAAGCGATATGCATCCTTTCCATATTTCAATGAATAGATTCAAAGTATGTTCATAACATATGAAACAAATTAGTTCAGTATATTAGAAATAGAATAAGTTGATTCTAATTAACTTATTAGTTCAGTATGTTGATAACCTCAAACTGCCCAGGAAGTATAATGTTTACTTGATAAATATTACCTTCCTCTGGTTGATAGTGGCGATCTTTTGAAGTTCAACATAATTCACACTTACACCTTAACACCAACTTCACACCTACAACACCAACATTGTTTTTCCCTGTGAAAAACAAACATAAGCATTTACAACAGCTTCCATTTCCAGCAAGGAATTTAAAAATAATCCTGTTCTTCTAACCCAACTAGGATGGATCACAGTAATCATGGTATCATAAATCTACAATGTGTAATTAATTACACATTTCCAAAATGATAGCAAGTTTCAGTCTTCAACTACAGTCTTCTTAATCAAATGCAGACATGAACGACAAGATTTGATTTGAAAGACTAACTAAATAAATTTTTCATACAATGCAAGTATTGGCTAAACATAACTCTTCAATTACATCAACAATAAGAACTGATACCAGAATACCACTGCTCTTAGAAGCAGCTGAAAAGTCAATTTAGGCATATCTGAAGATACAAAGACTAGTTTATCCCCGCACAGTTTCCAATACAAATGCCAATACAGTACCAAAGTAAAACAGAGTTCCAACCTGATCAAAGTTTGAGTAGAATGGCAGTACTTTTGGATAGTCTTGTAGAATTCCCCAAGATTTCTCAACAAGGGACCACCAACTGCAAAATCCAAAATTTATCAAATAATTAGTAGGACTTAATTAAATGAAGTTTAAGCAACAAGAATTAGTATGATATAGAAAAGGTTTGGTCTTATAATTATAACTTAAAAGGCTAATTCCAGGAAATTCAAAGAATTAACCAGCAAATTAGCAATATGGAAAGTGAAATAGATATCAAATTATGTATATATGTGAACAAGAGAAGAGTGAAGTACTGATTTTGAACAGTCTGAAAGTCAGGTGGCTGGTTGGTCTCATAAACCCATCCAGGTGCAAATATGGCAGCTGACACGTCATCCTTCTTTAGCACATCAAGTGCAACATTTGTCTGGTGTGCAAAGATCGAGCAATATGATTGAAAGGCAACTCAAAATTCATCCACAACTCAAAATTGAAATGCCAGTAAATTACCGATAACACGATGTTGAGCAATATTTTATTGTAGTCCTTTTACTTTAAATTTCCAGGATTCATGTTGGAATAGGTTTCTTAAAAAAGTGTGATGCCAGCTCCCAAAAGAGTTGCTAACTATGAGAGGACTTCCATAGACAGAATGAAATAATGAAATTAATAACTGTGCAAACTACCCATCAAGTTGATGCCAAAATAACATAGGGAAAAAGATAATCATTATAAAAATTATTATCTCTAGTCAATTCTCTTGGTAAAATATGGGAGTAATTCTGAATATACATAGATAGGATAGGATATGGTAATTAATCCTAAACTTGCAGGAATATGAATCATTGGAGCCCCACCAAAGTAGGAAGAAAAAAGCTCAGCATTTAAGGTTGCACTCAAATATTGAAGAACAATAATGACCCCACAATAGAGTATTAGCAATCAACCAAGCAGCCACAAAAAATTCATCAACATAATGACCAACCAAAACCTCACCAATCAAAGTCACAAGCTGCCCTTAAATTTGACACCATTGCCCTGTACCACCAGACAAAGTTAATTTTAAATTAAGTTGTTCATGAAATTCTTATTTTCAAGAACTACACATCATACAATTATTTGTTACTCTTTTGCTTCAATATCTATTGTTTTCTAAGCTTTTCATTGTTTGCTTCAATATCTATTGTTTTCTAAGCAAAAGAGTAACAAAGATAAGCTGCTCATACCGTTGCAATTGATCATTTTTTTTGTAGTGTTTTTGAGAAATCAGCTCTTGGATCATTGTGATTTTTAACATGCATGATTTATTGAGACATAAGATGAGTACATTTTTCAAAATGCATATTCAACAGTAGTTAAATAAATCATACTAACTTTAACTGTGTGCATAGAATCATCCCTGATAGTTAACATAGTTATAGTTGGAAAAGTCTCTATAAACTTTAGGGACCATTTTAATTAACTTGTCATAAACTAAAGAGTATTAAAGTAAAATTTAACCTCCAATTAAGAGCATCTCAAATGCATTCATGCTATTTGATGTATCAGTATAAGCTAAAACTTGGCACCTCAAATGACAACAGTGTCAAATTTCAGTACGTATGTGTTCCAATGCATCAATACTATATTTTAGCATTTTCCAATTTTTGAAGGAAAAGTATGACATGGTAAAAATGAAGTACATTTGCCATTTGAGGTGCCAAATTTGACAATTCTTTAGGTGCCGGTGCCAAAATTTGACACCCCAAATGGCAAATGTCATTTGAAAAATGAAAGGTGAGGGCTGCCTCCTGTTGTGTAGCTTGTAATTTC
This sequence comes from Hamamelis virginiana, assembly GCA_017140935.1. Taxonomy (NCBI): domain Eukaryota; kingdom Viridiplantae; phylum Streptophyta; class Magnoliopsida; order Saxifragales; family Hamamelidaceae; genus Hamamelis; species Hamamelis virginiana. Next base: position 1,258,479 of record JAESVK010001098.1, read on the forward strand.
AATGAGCTTCTTGGAAAAAACAAAAAAGGACACATTATTAGAGCAACCCATTTGGATGTTAATATCAAATCTTGACAATGACATCTCAAATAGTATATTATTGAAGAAACTCTAATGCATGAGGTTTTCTTTAATTTTTTAAAAAAAAAAAATATAAATATAGGGTGTAAAGTGTACAATTAGTGAGACCCAAAACATACCCACGGATACTTCCACAACTTAGAGCAGGAAAAAATGACAAAAAAGAAATGACAAATAAATTTAAATTTAAAATAAAAATATAAAACAAACCACCCTCTGAAGGAAGGGCAAACTAAACAAACGCTGAGGCCCAAAAGCTAGAAAAGCAGCATCAATGAAGTAATGAGAAATTCATTTACAAATGCAACTTTATTACCTTATGAGAAAGAAAATTAAATCAATTCCCATGTGGGTATGAGAGAAAAATAATAATTAAAAATCAATTTCCAGATTGTAAATCATGTGAGACAGTTGATGAGAAAGACTTTCCAGCTGCGTGTTCACCTGCTCCACACAAGCTAGACAAAAGGAAGGTTCACTTGCCATTTTTGCTGTCATACTAAAAGAAGCATGCATACAGAAAATTGGAACCAACTCCTAGCAAGAAAAGGAGATGGATCACTATTTAAATATGACAGATTAATTACTATGGAAGCATTTCTAAGAGTAATATGAAATAGTTTAATAGGGCTTGGTTTGGCTGTCACGTATGGTGCGGATTTTTTTTTTATTTGGCTTTTTGATTAATGTAAATCTGGTGTTTTGAAAAACCGACCGTTGGAATGAATATTATTCCTGTGTACTACAGGAATAATAAAAACTGTTAAAATTTTTCATAATCTGTATCTCATAATCGACCGTCAGATCACTGTGATTTTTGGCATGCCTGTAGTACATAGAAATAATATTCAATCCAACGATCGGTTTTTCAAAACACCAGATTTACATTGGCCAAAAGGCCAAATTAAAAAAAATCCGCACCATACGTAAGCCACAGCCAAACCAAAGTCGTTTAATAGGATCATTAAGGGAAAGGGGTTTGGACCGATTCTCTCACTTATAATAAATGAAGCTAGAATTTGGATTCATTCAAAATAATTTTTTGGAATGCATAGCATTTGTTAATTTTATGACATAATTTAGAAAACCCGACTTTTAAAATTTTCTTTAACCATTCATTACAACTTCCACAAGCTCTACCAAATTTCTGAAAATGTTTTTCATGAATTCGGAAAAATGTGCCATATTTTAAATTTCATTCTTTTTTTTTTCCGTTTTTGTTCATATTCTGACCGTGAGTTTTTTTTTTTTTTTCTACCCCAAATTTATACTCAATTTCATCCCAGAGTGCAACACCTGCCTCTCTCACACACACACACACACATATATTTATACTCCCAATTAGTAGAGGCAAACAGCTGGCAAATAATACTGATCATGTGGATATATCCCATAGTCCAATCACCCTAGTGCCACGCATGTAAAATTGTAAACTGTCTTTTCTTTTGGGTCTCTCTTTTCTTACCCTTTTCAGAGATAGTCGGACAGATAAGACGAAGCACTAGGGAAAAGCTGAGAGCCAGTACTACAGCTAACATTGACACAATAATGTTGAATTAGAGAGAGAGAGAGAGAGAGAGAGAGTTACATGGTACTTTCTACCGAACGACCAAGAAATTAAGGTATTTTTGTTACAGTAAGAGAACATTGAATGTGCAATATGCATGGCAGAGAAAAACTTATGAAAAGTCGCGACAGAAATGTCTTCCTTTATTAATGATAATCTTAGTGCACAAAGCACAATAAGGTCCAGGAAACAAATTTTCCATAATAAATAGAAGTTCAATCAAACAAGGACATACCCTCTATACAAAACCAAATCAAATCAAAACACTACAAGTATAAATTAAGGAATAAAAAAAGGAGCAAACTGTAACAACCAGTTCCAAGCCCTAGCTACATCTTCGATCTCATTGCCTACTGGTTAGCCCAAGTAAGCCTTTAAAGCTATGCCAACTTGAACATGATAAGAGGAAGTGGAAGATGGCCACCACAGAAGTGAAAGTAATCTGGTCTGAATGATGAAGGTTGAAGCTCTGAGGTGATATGTTCGGACCTTTATTCAACGGTAACCAATGTCTGAATCTTTCCCTCGTGGATCCTTCCTTTATTACATCTTTGTAATTAGAACCTGAAACTGAACATATATGGCCATGATATGAGATTTCAACTTATTGCAGTGTCTTAATTGTTATACCGATCACGTTAATATTCTTTAACAAAATATTTTAATGAAATTTTTACTTACATGGTTGGCAGAGGGTGGCGGCGCTTTTTGAGCTTAGTAGATTGGTGGCGGTGGGGATCCATAAATGTAGGTAGGTGGTGGAGGTGATTCCATGGGTGGGGGAGGAGATTTGTAGTAGTATGGGGGGGGAGGAGATGGTGAAGGGGGAGGTGGGGACTTGTAGTAGTAGGGGGGAGGGGGAGAGGGTGATGGTGGTGGTGGGGACTTGTAGTAGTATGGTGGTGGAGGAGATGGGAAGTGTGGCGGCGGAGAGGTGTAGTGGTACGGTGGTGGAGGAGACGATGATGGTGGAGGAGGCGATTTGTAATAATAGGGTGGCGGTGGTGAAGGGGATGGTGGGGGTGGGGACTTGTAATAATACGGATGTGGTGGGGATGGTGATGGTGGTGGTGGAGACTTGTAGTAGTAGGGTGGTGGAGGAGAAGGTGATGGTGGTGGTGGTGACTTGTAGTAATATGGCGGTGGCGGGGATGAGGATGGGGGTGGTGGGGACTTGTAATAGTATGGTGGAGGAGGTGACGGTGATGGAGGTGGTGGAG
>JAESVK010001098.1:1263054-1306452 GCA_017140935.1 Hamamelis virginiana
GAGGGTGGTGGAGGCGACTTATAATAGTACGGTGGTGGTGGTGAGGGAGAAGGAGGTGGTGGTGATTTGTAATAATAAGGTGGTGGTGGAGAAGGCGAAGGTGGTGGAGGGGACTTATAGTGATAAGGCAGTGGAGGAGAAGGCGATGGCGGAGGAGGCGACTTGTATTCATAAGGCAGTGGGGGAGATGGAGATGGCGGTGGTGGTGACTTATATTCGTAAGGCGGTGGCGAAGAGGGAGATGGCGGCGGTGGAGACTTGTATTCATAAGGTGGTGGTGGAGAAGCATAGATATAAGGATCAGCATGAACAGAACCTACATTGCTAGAAACAAGTAATGCAGCAGCCAATGCCACAAGTAACTGAGGCCAAAGACGACCCCTAGTGGGGTCGTGACCTGGACTCATCATTTGTCGCCGGAAAACTCACCTTCTCCGGCCAATGTGTCAGACTTCAGACTTAAATTTTCTGACTTTGAGATATGTAGTTTAGAGAAGTGTAGAGAGAGAAAGGTTAGTGGAGAAGGTGATGACTTGGGCATTCCATGAAATAAAAGGATATTTATAGTGGGAGTAGTCGTTGGAGGAGAGCTGTCATAAATGGACCAATGCAATTGATTTTCCTCTTGTCGATTATAATAGAGAAATGGGTTTTCTCTAGCTGGACTTGTCAATTTTTTAAAGCATTGTTTGGATCTAAAAGAAGATTCCCGTTGTTCTTTTTTTTTTTTTTTCCAACTGAAAACAAGATAACCTGCTACACATTTGATATATCATTGATTCATGGGATATGATTTAATATAATTATTTTTAATTATTATATTCCTCTCCCTTTTGGTTTCTTTGAAACTGCCTTGCCTTCTCGTTGTCAGTGTGAAACGTTTCATAATTCAATTACTTAATTAAACTAATATAATTAGAGAAAAAGAAACATGACTAGCTGTCAATTTGACTTCAAGTAAAAGTTTTACCAAAAATAAAAATTAATAAATAGTAAAAAGAACTTGTAGAAAAAGCAACGTCACAAATAGAAAGAAAAGAGTTCTATATATATATATATACACATTTGGGTATGATCTTATGAATTTCGTTCAATTTATGAGTGGTGATGATTTAGAAATAGTCCTTGTTGGTATGCTGTTAGATCGTTCACCTATTGGGTAACTTTTAAGTATATATGAGTTTAATTTGATCACCATGAGATCTGCAATATTTCATCGATCCAATGAATGTAAAAGGTGCCACATGGAGCAGCTAGCTCAAAACTGAGGAAAAGGGTAAAAGGAAATTTTAATGGGGATTCATTATTTGGCTCATTTTAATTAAGTTCACTGGAAGGCTAAAAAAAAAAAAATTAAGTTCACTGAGTTGGTGTTAGAAATCGACTTGAATCGGCTGAGTCAAATGGAGGCCATATATATATAGCCCATAACCCTCGTACTAATACAATGCAAGTTTATTGCCACCTTTCCTTCACCAAATTGGACTTTAGTAATTAGTATTATACTCTCTCTCTCTCTCTCTCTCTCTATATATATATATATATATTATTTGATCGTATTGCATGTGGTTTCTCAATTATGAGAATGGTGCTGCAGCTTTTGCGGAGAATATAATTTTATCAAAAAAAAAACAAGAACTAAGGAAGGAGGTAGAGAGAGAGTGTGTGTGTGTTAATTTGGGATGAATTTCATTCAGTGCAAGAAACAATAATGCAGTTTCTTTCTAACATGAACAGAGTAAATTGTCCCCACTGAGATGAAAATGGGTTGGAGTGTTTGGACCAGCCTCGTACATAAATTTGTTCCCTAGTTCTCCACTAGTGTAACGGAATCCTTTCAATTTGTGTTTCGTTGAATTTGAATTGAGTGTTTCTGTGTCTTTATTTGGGACAGCTGTGCTGATGGAATCACTAGAAAATGGATTTAAAAGTTCGGATACTAATGAAGGAACAAAATTAAATGATTCAATTTAATTCGACATCCAAATGCACCCTTAATATATATTTACTCTAGAATGACTAATTAGCAATATCCTCCTTTATTGAGGAAGACAAAAACTGAAATACTAGGGGTGTTTTTTTTTTTTGTTTTTTATTTTATTTTGTTCCTAACAGGTATATTATAATCTCAAAAGTACTAATGTACCAGTTGGACCATCTAATTGCATATCAGTGCTCAAACTTCTAGAAAATTCACTACCATGGAATGAACATAAAAGTTTTAAAGATCAAATGGGTCCTTAAAGTACACTTAATTTGGGAGTGACTCTTTGCCTTTCTTTTTTTCCTACGATAGAGTTTCCTGAGATTATTTCTGTTTAAATTTGAGTTCAAACTAGTTGTCGGAATGGACGAAATCATTCACAAATCATGTTTATCATGATAGTTAAAGATTTAAAGTGCCAAAGTTCGATTTTAGAACCTCCATTTTTATGAGACGAAGTCTCTAATTACCTAAACTACTTTGACAGATTGACTCATGTCTTCCCTAAAAATCTTTCCGATGCAACGTTTAAAAATTTGAACGTTTGGCCTCTGTCATATAAAAAGATAGAGATATCGATCACCACACTAGGACAGCCAAAGATTCCCTAATGTGGCAATTGGACCATCTAATTGCATATCAGTGGTCAAACAATTTGATTAGTGCAAAGATAGCGTTTCAATGACCATTGATTGCATATTTTGAAAGCATATCTCTCTCTCTCTCTCATAGACAATGACCACTGTTGGGTAAAGAAAAGGAAAGGGTAGGGGCGTAGGGTAGGTTGGTGGAAGTTAGTAAATTAGAAAAAGACCCTGCAAAGTTTTTAAGTCTTTGTCAATGCATAAAATGTGAGAATGAGGAAGAATAAGAGAGATAAAATTATAGGTACCAAATTAGCAATAATGAGATTGAGATGTTTATTTTTGTTAAGGACTTAATGTCATGAGAGGACCACCTCCTCTACCTTTCATTTTATTTCCAAAAATATTCAATTTGGGTGTTTAATGGAAAAGCTTGTACAGTACAGCCATAGATTTAAGTTACTTTCACCTAACACTGTAGTACTTGTCTGCCTGCCCTACTGCTTTTTCTCCTTCTTGCAAATTAAAGTTTAGGGTTATCATTCTCAAAGAAGTTATTGTTGCTTCCATAGATTTTCAGCTAGAGATGTTCATTATTCATCTGTTTCCAATGGTCATGAATATTGCAACCAACAATTTCAAGCAATTTTATTATTATTTTTCAAAGAATAAAAATAAAAATATAATATGAATGAGTTCATGCGAGTTTTTATTTATCAAACTAAACCTACTCCATCAAATATTTTTTAAAATGACTTAATTGGGAAATCATTTTTTAAAATGACCGAGTTGAATACTTATTTTCACATAGAACCGATGTTTACAAGAAGATCGTTGTGAAAGTAAGGGCCAATTTGGATAAACTTCGATCTATTTCCTGTTTTTCTTCTTTTAAAAGAAAAAAGATGAAAGTTTTGAGTGTTAAATTTTGGTAGTTAATTTTAAGTTCCATAAAAAAATGCTGCATGTTCTAATTATTTTTTCACTAGACATGATCGTATCTAATGTGGTTATATCACTACATTATTTAAAAGAGGGAAATTTATCTAAAAATCTCTGATTTTAGAGCTTTATACCATGAAATTCAATTTCATACCATGAGATCCTTGAGATTTTCTAATTCTTTTACCTATTTGTTATGTTAGAAATAATACCCTTAAACCTAACTTTATGAAATACTTATATCAGGAATTTATGATAATATAACCCTTAAAAGAGATAATTTTTATGATACGACAATTTATGTTTTAATGATATAATGCTGACATGACAATTCCAAGTAATCAACTTGTTCCATCCCATTAATTTTTCTATGTTCTTATCACGTAAAAAATAAAATTAATGATGGCATGTGACAATTAATACTTAGTTTGGGAAGCCATCAATAAATTAAGATTGATTAGGGGGTGGCAGAAGAATGGGTTTAAATTAAGTCTGCATGGTGACGTATTTGAAGGGAATAAGAGCAAATCTGGTTAATTTGAAGTTGAATTTTCTCCCGACATAGGATGGATAAAATTGCAAAAGGACAGGGACCACATATAGTATTTTTCACAGAATAATGAAAAAATGCTAAAATTCTTTTTCTTTTTTCTTTTTTCTTTTTTCCATGTATTTTTACAGCACTAACTATCATTATAATTACTCTCACCCACCAAATTAAATTAAGTATAACAAACCCCCCTACTACCACTGCTGCTTTTATCATTATAATAAATATAATAAATGCCAAATTCTCTCTCTCTCTCTCTCTCTCTCTCTCTCTCAAAAACAAAAAACAAAAAAAAAAAAAAAAACAAAGTATGCCAACCACATTAATTAAATTGATTGCTTTAAAACTGAATAGGCATAGAGCAGTTAATATTTCCTTCTAGTAAATTTCTAGCTCCACCTCAACAACACCACCGGTATGTATTAATGGTACAAATATTCCGTACAAAATTAAGTAAGAATGTTATTTGATCAACCGGAAGTAGTCCAATTGGTGGAAAAAAGAGGTAGTGTTGTTTAGCATATCAATTCTGTGAAAAAAAATTGGATCAAGCGGCAATGTTCAAAAATTACTCTCACCCACCAAATTAAATTAAGTATAACAAACCCCCTACTACCACTGCTGATTTTATCATTATAATAAATAAAATAAATGCCAAATTCTCTCAATCTCTCTCTCTCTCTCTCTCAAAAAAAAAAAAAAAAATATGCCAACCACATTAATTAAATTGAATGCTTTAATTTAATTTCTAGCTCCACCTCAACAACACCACCGGTATGTATTATTGGGGTACAAATATTCCGTACAAAATTAAGTAAGAATATTATTTCATCAACCGGAAGTAGTCCAATTGATGGAAAAGAGAGGTAGTGTTGTTTAGCATATCAATTACGTGAAAAAAATTGGATCAAGCCGCAATGTTCAAAAATTGGATCGGGAATTGAACCGAAGAAGAAAAAGAAGAATTGCCATTAACGACCACCATTAACAACCTCTGCGTCGCCAAATTGAGCAATTTTTTACACAAAGTTTGGGTCTTTACTAAAATTTTTGAAGAAAAATGAGGGAATTAAGTTGCAGTGAAGGTCTAGAAGAAAGAATGTATTAGCAAAGGCCATAATGTGTCTGGGAATGCAGAATGAAGCCATGCTTGAACTGGGTATGGGCATGACTTGATCTAGGTTTGATTCTATGGTGTTTGGGGGTTTTAAAGGGTTAGGGTATATTGGTAAAATCAAAATATAATTAAACATTGTAAGCCACCGTAAGTCCCTATGCCAAATTTTGAAAGTACAGGAGGTTAATTGTTCACTTTTTAAAAATATGGGTGTAAAGTGTTTTTGACCCTTAGTACAGAGGTGTAATGTGTATTTTACCAATATATATATATATGTGTGTGTGTGAGAGAGAGAGAGAGAGATTGTTATTCTTCTATGTGTGTGTGAGAGAGAGAGAGAGAGAGAGAGAGATTGTTATTCTTCTACGGTATCCAAAAATAATTTAAGAAGTAATGGAGATAAGCCTTTTTCAGTTTTCTAACAACACGCAAACAGCCCTTATTTTATGCGGTCTACATGACCGAACTGGCCCCTTGCCTATCCCAACGGGGGTGAGCTAGCCAGGGAAGCTCTTTCCTTGTTTGTATTTTATATTGAAATAATTATTATTATTTTAAAGCCCAAACTGGGTATCACAGCCACATGTTGATTTCTTAATTAATTACTAAGTGCATTATTTATAATATTAGGATTACTCTGTACTAACAATTAATGCATGACAATTGTTAACTGTACTGCACCATTAATTTGCTCATAGTTGAGATATATCTCCCTTTATTACGAAACTACAGCCTGGCATATTGCTTGATTTCTCACGTGCATGGCCGTGATCTTCCGACTATTTAGGCTCCAACTCTTGTCGTATATCAATTAATCGCGTCATTCATCAAGAAAAATGATAAGAAATGCATATACTCGCGTGCGTTGGGATCAAAGCTTTGACCTTTTCCCCTTTTATTATCGTATCAATAAAGATTGTCAGATTGTATGGATGAATAATCATGTACTTATGTTATGTTAACATATTTATAAATGTGACATGTTACATCATCTATCACATCATTTAGTATGAAAAAAATAATATATTAATTTATTTAGGCACCGTTTGGATTTGTTTTTCATAAGTATTTATTTGTTTTTTTTAAATTTTTCTTTAAAAAAGCAAATAAGTACTTATAAAAAACAAATCCAAACGGTACCTTAGTCTATATATTTTTGGGTACAATAAATCATCAATTCATTTTATAAACATAAGCCTCGCTTAATTGGCGTAAAGTCAAGATCAATTAGGTAATGTCCATAAAATTTTTAAAAATGACTTAATATTTCCATTTATTTAAGGAAAATAATAATAATAATAATAAAGAGTTGACACGGTACTATTAATTAACGATGCGGCACTACAATATCAGGACTAATATTGTCTAATATAGAAAATGCAGTTTTAGTAATACTTTAAAATTATCAATAATATGTTTGTCTAGCGATATATATTTTATTTTTAAGAAAGAGATTTGAAATTCGAATACATAAAAATTTATTATTAATATTAAAAATTTGGAATAGAAGTAGCAAGATTTCCTCCAATTACATTTAAAAAAAAAAAATTTGGATGTTTACTCATAGGTCATATTTATAAGTTTCGTTTATCCAAAAATCCCGTCATTTTTTCATTTTACCCAAAAATCATTTTTAATTAGAAACACATCAGTTTGTTATTTGACTTTGCAAAAATTGATCATTTTGTAGAAAACTGATGCATAAACAAGTTTTTTGAAAGTGCTTGGAAAACTTATGCATATATCAGTTTTTTGGATTTTTAGATCAAACAAAATTTAAATTTAAATTTGTAGGTAAAGTGAAAAAATGATGAGACTTTTTGATAAAAAATAAAATCATGGGCATAGACTAACAATTTGTTTGGATTGAAAGAGTTGGAAACAAGAGAAGAGAAGAGAAACTTGTCAAGTTTCTCCTATTTGGATTGTGAAAGTTTGAGAGAAAAGGGTGGAGGGGGAGAGAAAAGTTGCCTTTTTTCTTTCTCTCCAAATCGAAGAGAAATGGAGAAAAGAGAAAAGAAAGGGTTCAAGTGAGGGATAGTTTTACTATTTTGTCCTTTCTCTTCATTCTTTAACTTTTATTTTCTTCTCTTATGAAGGCTATTCAAACAGGGTGGAGAGAGTCATTTAACTTTCTCCCCTCTCTATCCAAATAAGGTGGAGAAAAAGTCATTTAACTTTTTCTCTCTCTCTTCTCTTCTCTTAATGAGTTTCTATTCTCTTCTCTCAAACTCTCTCAATCCAAACACAGTGTAAAAGGGCAAGATCATGGGGCTCGAGGGTGGATTGTATTTTTAAGTTTTAAGAAGTTTCCCTCGGGCATGATTTAGTGGACTTTGCCTCCCTTACAATTAATATAAAAATCAAAATATAAAATAAAATTGAAGAGCTATATATATATATCCCGTCATTGCCGGTAACAAGACTTGTTAGCCATGTTCATTAAAATATATAATTTGAAAGATCAACAAGCATGGATGGAATCATTTAAATATTTAAACCTTTTTGGTTTTATCCAAATTGAGTCATGCATGTTTATGTGAGGGTGAAACATATGGTATGGATGAGGTGAGGGTGAAACATATCACTAACAAAAAAAAAAAAAACCCCCACACACAATTTGATTGGGACCTTGCAAATCCATGTGGTACGGTGTCTGGAATGAAGCTGTATAGGAGGGTAAGGTGAGTCCAATTTTCACACACAATTGAGTTACTTATTTTTGGTAATTATTGTTTTTAAACATAATTTGGATTATTCAAAAATAATTTTAGACAAAATTAATCTAAATAGGACCTTAGACAATATCGCCTAGAGTCCTACCAGAAATACTCATAAATTCCTTGTACATAATACGGTCAAAAAATACGAAACCGGCTTCGTAATACTCCTAGGAAAAATCAAAGGCCTAAATAGTTAGGCTGCATGCAACATTAATGGCCAAAATGCAGTAGTTGCTAATCTTATTTTTCTTTATTTTCAACTTTAACAAATGAGTATCGATGCAGTTTTATGTGCTTGAATTAAAAATCAATTTCTCTTTTAATAACGAGAATACATACTATTAAACCAATAAATCATTGAATCGCAAAACGGAATCACCATCAACCTCGATAAGTACTTGACATGAAATATATATTATACATTCTGCAGACAAGTGGGAGGGATTCTATGAAGTGATTAGGTGATCGAATGCCTTGGTGAATGGACTAGATAGAAGGAAATGCACGTAAACTAGCTAGAATAGCATAGAAATTGCTTGTCTGCAGCATCGATTAATTCTAGCTAGCTAGTATATATTTAATTTGGGAGGACGTGATTTCTTGTAGCTGGCCAACTGTTTTTTCAAAGTGAAGGCATCCAAAGCAATCAACATGAATATTACATAAAAGGACGAAAATGACAGTCCAACTATGCTTGCCGAAGATTAATTAAATTGAAATTTTTGGTGATTAATGTACGTATGCATGTATGGGAGCGTCCAACTTAAAAAGATTTGGTTTAATTAAATTAAGGTCCTTATCATGCATTGTCTCTGCTAAGAATTAACGGATTAATGTTGATATATGGTGTCATTTTTCAACATGCATGCTAAGAAAGTAAGAACATAATGCAGCATCAAAATTGACATTTTTGGTCCTTAATGTACCGACAAGTTTATATTCATCTTGTCACTCTCGTTTATTTTTCTCTTTATGCTTCATTATTTTATGTTTACAAATTAATCCCAATTACTTTAGGTCACATTTTTCAACACACTATAACAATTTTCTCTCTCTCTCTCTCTCTCTCTCTCTCTCAGCTCTCACATCCCTTTATCCAATTGTCGGACTAGGGCTGCAAACGAGCCAAGCCGAGCCGAGCTTTAGGTTGCTTAAGCTTGGCTTGGTCTAAAGCTTGATTATTTAAGTTCGAGCCGAGCTCGAGCCTAAGTTAATGGAGCCGAGCCTTAGTATCCTTAAGCTTGACTTGTTTATTATCGAACTTGTTCGTGAACTATTTACGAACGGCTAATTATTTGCAACCTTAAATTACAATAAGGAAAAATTAAAAATTAATGTAAAAATCTTAAAAAATAATTTCTATATATTTGGTTTATATTCGAAATAAAAAATTTAAGTGAAAAAAATAAAAAATAAAAAATAAAATCATGAATATGTTCATACCTAAATTATAATTTTTATATGAGTTTAAACACAAACTTTTTAGTGAGCTTGTTGATGAATCTACTAACAAGTTTGTTCACGAACACAAATGAACTGAACCTAGATGTGCTTGAGCTTGATATGTTTATTAAACGAGCCTAAATATAAAGGTTAGGCCTAGCTTGTTTATTAAATAAAAAAATTCTAACTGAACCCTTATCGAACGCATTTACGAGCTCATTTGTAGTCCTATGTCGGACTAATGATGCCACACAGATGAAACTTGAACAGTAATGGAATATTAAAAAAAAAAATTTGAACAGTAATATAATTTTATTAATTTTTAGTTCAATTAATATTGTTTCCATAAAAGATCTTCTTACAGTATTTGCTGTTTAAAACCTTATGGAGCTAGCCGTTGGACAAGTCAAAGGCCTGCTTCTTAGAATCAGAATATTATAATATCGTGGCAAGAGCGTTGATGTGCCACGTGGTCCATTCTACCGGAACTAAAATTGTAGGACCATGACAGTTGTTAATAAAAACAAGTCATTCTTGGATCCATTTTCAATGTGTTATCGTTTTTACGTCTAAACCTTTATATTTGTCTAATTTTTTCCTCTGTGTGTCCAACTTGGACGTAAGAATATTAAATCCGACGTCACTTAAATATAATACTTGACATATAGATAGTTCGGAAATTTTAAAATTTGGCAACACATGTCAGCACGTGACATTCGTAGAATATGTACAGATGGTGAGGAAAAGTGCTAGGTGGCTTTTACATCAGCATGATGTAATTGATCTTGATTTTAATTTTATTATTTGTTTTTTTCTCTCTCTTAATTTGAAATTAAAAAAAAAAAAAAAAAAAAAAAACCCTTCCCATTCATTACAATTGGAAGCATTAAATCTCGTAAAATTATAAATTCCAACACCAACATGAAATTAAGTAAATTTCAATAATTTTTTTGAAAAATTTATTCAAAAGTTATTGAATTTAGAGCTTTATATCATAAAGATAAATTTTATATCACGAGATCATTGAAATTTTCTAATTCCTTTACACCTAGAGCTGTGGGGTGGATTCTGACACGTGATTTGCTAAACCTTGAATTCAAGAAAAACTTACACTGTATCAAGAATTTATGGGTATGTAACTTTCTTATTTTTTTGTTTTTTTGTTTTTTTTGATCGGCATCACGTATATGGTTGCATGAAACAGCACCTAGGTGTTTGTTTTTTTTTTTTTTTTTTTTTTTTTGGGTTCGTAAGTCAAAATTTGAGCATATAAAACACCATATTTCTACCAAACCTATGAAATTGTTGGCTGGTTTTTCATGACGAATGCAAATGTAACCACACTGGCCGGTCACGACGTACAACTGGGCATGGACTGTGTACAAATACGTTATCCATGATTGATTGATGATTTTTTTTTTTCTTTCAACTTTTATGATTATTGATGACTTATTTTTTAAGTATGAGCTGATTAATTAGGTAGTTTAGTGACTTCATTCATTGATTATTAAATAAGGGCCATTGAGATATTGTCATCCTTTTAAATAGGGTTTAATTTGGCAGGGTAAGTGCCCATTTTCAATCATTTGCATGCAACAAGTCTTCCATAGCCAGCTGCAATTGGGTCCCGAGCTTCCCTCATTCTTCTAACTAATCATCCCTTTAATACTCTACTTTCACCTTCACTCATTTCAATTTGAAATAGATGATTGTGCACTCTTGTTTTATTTATTTATTTTATAACTACGATGTGCACATGAAAGTGTAGTTGTTAATAAAAAAAATTGTTAAATAATACACAAATCAAATCCCTTTCACGAGGACTTGAATTTGGAATCTCAAAAAAAAGGAATTATGCTTTTGGGGACTGGCATATATTTCATTATTTCTGATAAGAATATCATATATTTTAAGATACTTCAGCCAAAACAAAATAAGGTTTTATGATGTATTGCCGTATTGGTTTGGTGGCGTATATAAATACACCAGGGAAGAAATTTTGAGTTCGAGTACATGGAGATTCATGGATCAATGTCCAATTATCAATATTAAAGAGAGTTTAGAAAAAAAATAGATTTTCATTATTAGAATTTAGAAAGAAAAAAAAAAAAACCGCCAATGAATTAGGATTACCCAAGTGGGTTTAAAATAACTCCTTTTTATTTAATTTTTAAGGAGAGTTTAAAATATTTGTCTTTCCTTCTTGCTGTCCATTAGTGTGGTGCATGGATGTTTCAACTACATGTGATCTTCCTCTTCTTCTTCTCTTTTGTCCCCCCCTCCCTCTCTCTCTCTCTCTCTCTCTCTCTCTCTCTCTCTCTCTCTCTCTAAAATTAATATTTGTATATGATAATATTATTGTGCCGTGGTGTGGTTGTTTCAACTACAAGTGAGCTTCTAATTTCTCTCTCTATGGTGGGGTTACAGTCAACTGAGGGTAAGTGTGGATTGTGGAAGCTTCAGGGGATTGAGTTAGAAGAGAGCAAAAGCCACCGTCCAAAGTAGAAAATTCTAGGATTTTCAAAATCTGTGTTTGGCATAACTAACTTTGTCTACGCATATCTGCTCCAGCTCGTTTCTCATAATTTATAACCATTCCTTTCTTTGATACCAAACACACACACACACACAACTAGATGACCCCACTTTCACTCACACTCAATTGGGTTGGGTTATTAATGGTGAGGGTGTAACCTAGACTGCACTCAATTGGATCAGCTTAAATCTACTTTCACACTTCGGTTTTGTGGGGTTGGCTTTAAATTTTAATTTCTTAAAATTTATAACGTAATTATTTACCCAAATTGAGACTTATTATATATATAATTACCAAATTTTTTGCTAAACCATAAACTTCTCATTTTATATTTTTGGGTATTAATTTTATTAAAATTTTTTTTGCAGACTGAAATTACCAAAGACTATATATAAATTTCATTTGTGTTTAAGGCTGGTTTTACAAAATTTCAACCGTCAGATCGGCATGATTTTTTGCAGGGAGTGAGCATCATATCCATCGGTCAGAATTTGGAACCGACCACCAGAGCACGACGAAATGGCCGTGCAGTCCATTTGCAGTCTGGACTGCAACCGATGAGTATTATATATATATATATATAGATTTCTTATAATAAAATTTTTATATTGTGTTTTGTAAAATATGGGGGAAAAAAAGTGTAAAAAAAATAGGCAGTTGAACATGTCCCTGATGTGAATTGAAAAAAAAAATGCATGTAAATATGGATCAGGCTTTCGGTTGGACTATCACCATCCCCAATGCGGCCCAATCTCAATTTCAGGCCTCAAATGAAACTGGGCTGCCGGCCCTAGCCTAGGCCTAGACTTGGCGGGCCTAGTGTCAGTGTCCAAGTTGTGAGCCACACAAACTTTCAGCCCTAGGGCCTGTTTGGCAATTCTGAAATTTGGTTTAGCTTGGTTCAGAGTCCGGAGAACATTCCGCATTTCCGCCTGAAGACGGGGCTTTCCACTGCAAATTCCCGACTGTTGAAGCGTAGGCACTGGTGACTCTCTCTCTCTCTCTCTCCCCCCCTCTCTCTGTACATGTTTAAATATATATATATATATATGTGTGTGTGTGTGTGTGTGTTTTGCGTATGTATTTATCTTCTGTGATAGCTGCTGTTGGTTTCTTGCATTTTTTTTTTGTTTTTTTTTCACTTTTGCGTGCTTTTCTGTTGTCCAGTTTGTTGGGTTAATATTGTTATCAATTTGTTAGAATTTTAAGAAGCCCAAATTTGCTCAATATGTATGAATTTGAGATTTAAATGTTATAAATAACCCAAAGCAGCAATTTTTTTACATCACCATATTTACAAGGTAGTCGTAGAGATTGTCAGGGTTCTAAAGGAAACCCATGAACTTAAAAATTTCAAATTTAATTGGAATGAAGATCAAAATTTTAAACTACTAAAATCGTAAAAATGGAGCCCGCAAATGTAAGTTGTAGCAAAGGAATCAAATTTAAAAAGTTGAGATGAGGAAACAATTGATTGGAAGCAATCCTGGAAGGCTGGAATTCAAAGACCAAATATGGATGAAAGTGAGGACCTCCAGCTAAAAAAAAAAAAAAAACACTAGAGTGGGAGGTCTCAGTAGAGATTAAAATGGGAATTGGGTATTGCATTTCGTTTTTGAAATTTGGTGCAGATTCAAGTATCCATGCCAAGTTATGGGCCCTTAAAGATGCATTACTGCTTTCATGGGACTTGGGAATGAGGAAACTAGAGATTGAGGTTGATGCATAAACTGTGGTGAAAATTGTTTCAAGGAACACTGATATGGATGTAAATATTACAGGTCTCTCTCACTTAATGTGATACGGAGTATTTCGTTCTCTTTCACTTACTGAAAGTTGAATGTCATACGATGTTTAATAGGAATCATAGCTTCCGCTAAATATCTTTGAACAAAGAAAAAAATTATACTTATAATCTTGCAAAATTATAATCAAATTCGCTGTATTCTATGTTGTGCACACGAGTAATTCCAACTAGTTTTATGTATAAAGGACATTACCTTGTATTGCTCTTGCCAAAGTGGGTTCCTGAGAGGGGTGAGCTAGATACCATCCTACCATTTGATGTTGCACGAAATGACCACTCTCAAGACTTGAATTTGCACATTCGCGTTGACAGCTGGAGAGTTTTTCCATTGCGTACGTGTAAAATCAATTGAAGCCGTTATGTGTCTGTTGGGGTGGTGGGTGGGGGCTCTTTTGTTGCCTCCTTTTTTCTTTCCATACTCTTCACTTAGTTTTCAGTTTATTGCATCTTTAAGGTTTTTGATACTTCTCTTATTACGTACATCAAAATATCTATATAGTGTATACTAAAACACTCTTATGTTATCTTCTAACATTCATTATATTATTGCAGTTTGTTGGAAGGTGCTTCCTGTTTCCTACACTCAACGGAGTGTGTCCAGTCACCAAGATGGCCTATGAATTTAATGAGATTAAAAGTAAACATTATTTGTTGAATGAACTTTTGTTTGTGCAATTTACGCTTGTGTGTGCAATTTACTTCTAGTTCACATGCAAGCCAGTCTCTGTTATCAAATATTTTTTCTTTTGTTTGATCTTTTTGTTGTCACTTTTGTGGAAAGTACCGAGGTTGTTCTCCTGTTATTGTAAATTATTTATCAGACCTTTGCTGAGATAAGTGAGGACAAAAATTTATCGTATGAAATTCCTTGCAGCAACCAGATATGTATATTTAGGCACCGTTTTTGGATTTGTTTTTTATAAGTACTTATTTGCTTTTTTCTAATTTTTCTAAGAAATTATATATTGCAAATATTTAAAAAAGCAAATAAGTACTTATAAAAAACAAATTCAAACGGTGCCTTAGTTTTTCATCTTGCACAATATATTTATACTCTAATAAAACAGGATCGCAATAAAGGTTATATCTAGCTTTCTATTTAGATAATATAATTATAAAACCTGGATATAATCTTAAAAATTCCAGGGAGTAGATTTCCTCTACTTGCACTAACATGAGTCAAGACATTAAACTATTCTTATCATTGATGATAACAGAATTTATAAACAGCAATAACTCATCATTAGTTTGATATTGCAACTGGTTTTGTATTGAGCATGTTGTTTCTTGACTTCCTGGCATTTGGTACCATAATATATGTTAAAGTCAAAACTGGTGTGACCTTGCATGCCAAGGTCATTGTGAACTTGTCATTTGAACATGCCACCACAAAGACTGGGGGTACCCCTAGGTTAGGAAGTGTGCATCTCAAAACCATGGGACTATGGGAGGTGCCTTTCAAGGTCACGAGGTGTGCATTTCAACGTTATCGGTTGCATGCTTTTAGACTACCTCAA
The DNA here is from genome assembly GCA_017140935.1 of Hamamelis virginiana. NCBI lineage: Eukaryota > Viridiplantae > Streptophyta > Magnoliopsida > Saxifragales > Hamamelidaceae > Hamamelis > Hamamelis virginiana. Next base: position 1,278,258 of record JAESVK010001098.1, read on the forward strand.
GCATGCACAGCAGTGGAGGTATATGTAAAGGTTATTAATAATTTTTATACAGCTGCGCCTCCTCTCATAAAATTTTCTCTAATCCCAACCCCCAACACCCTCCTCCCCCCACCCCCACACACACAAAAAAAACACCTCTTTCTCCAACCCAACCTAACTCTGCCTGACCTCCTCAAAGATCTCTATTAAAGGCTACTCTTTAATCTTTTCTCTCGAGTCTCAACTATTCCCTACTATTTATTTTATTTAAATTTACCATCCTCTCTTGAATCCTGCGAAAAGAACGTTGCTTTCAGGATTCCAAAACTAGTGTCCTGATATTATTTGTTAAAATCAGAACTGAAAGAAAAGACTTTTTAAAAATATGATTTGCATTTCTGATATTATTGATGCTTTGAAAGTTCCATTTCATTAGCTTACTTATATGTTGTCTAAAAAGGCTATCCTTATAAAATCTCCAGGGTTTTTCCCTAGAAAGTTTGTCAAATTTAGTGGGTAATGTATCCATATCACTTGTTGATGTATTCTCAATTGTATTCTTCATTTTTATCCAAAATTGGAATCTGGCTTGTAACATCAGGGATTTGGCTTATAATTGCAGAGATTGGGTCGGGGCTCATTGGTTTCGGTATCTTTTTCTCATTTCTTGGTGTGATTCTATTTTTCGACAGGGGGTTGCTTGCTCTAGGAAATGTAAGGTGTTTTAATAACCTAAGCTTTCTGACTTATTTATGGAAAAGCCATCACTTCCTAACCTTTTGTATGTTTGTCGTCAGATATTTTGTTTGATGGGGGTAGCCATTTTGCTTGGTTGGCGTTCTACATGGAACCTCTTCACTAGTAGAGCAAACTACAAGGTATCTGGCGTTCTACAGAATGCGCATTTTTCGTCAAAAGATCCCTTACTTTTTGTTGGTTTTGAAAACTTATTTTCAATATTAGCTGTCTGGATAAATAATAGTAGTAAAAAAAAAAAAAGAAGAAAGAAAACTTACCTATTTGTGCAGTGTCATCTAAAAAGAGGTGCAGTTGGAATGTAAATAAATTGTTTTGGTTATATTTTTTCTGCTGCAGGGTTCTTTGTCCTTTCTTCTTGGACTCTTCTTCATATTTGTTCGCTGGCCTATAGTTGGTATATTCTTGGAAATTTATGCTTGCGTTGTTCTCTTTGGGTTAGTTTCTCATCTCAATCCTAATTTGAAAACTTTGCTTCTTGTCCATCTAAACTTTCGTTGCCTCTTATGTATTTGTTGTAGTGGTTTTTGGCCATCTGTCAAGGTGTTTCTCTATCAGATACCAGTTTTTGGATGGATTCTGCAGTATCCTGTCATGGTGAGTTAAATTAATGCTGTCCCTCCTGTGTTCAAGATACTTTTAAGGCCTTTGAAAGACATTTCTCATTCCTAGCAGAAAACTCATGTTTCATTGGTTACACTATCAAACAACTGGATGATGGCAAGCTGAAACCTGTTTTATGGGAAATCTTTCCAAAACTATGTTTCTATCTATGTTAATTTGGAGGAAAATAAATGATTGGGCGGAAGCTGTTCCCACCACTATTGCTCAATATGAAGACAAGCACCCTAAACCCACATACATTAGTATAAACTAGTGTCGGAAATGAGTAACAGCAAGGAATAGATATCATGATTTATGCACAGCTGTGTTGGTCCCATGCATCTTCTCCTGTGGGAAAAGAATTGTGAAGATATTTTAAAGAGAAATTATTTCACTAAGCCTTTGTTTGGAACATGGAAAAGTTAAGGGAAAGGAAAGAGAAGAGGGCAAAAATGCTTAAGAAAGGAATATAATTCTTAAGAAAATTTCATCGTTTTCTTTTCCTCTCCCTCCTTCTTTCTGAGATCCAAACAGAGCCTAAATTTTTGTTGCTGTGGAAATCAAATCCTTGCTTAAAATTTGATATAGTAGGGTTGGGCTTGTAACATAAAACCACATCATTTGTAAACTTTTCAATCACGTGCCAAGTTTTCCATGATTTGTTTTTAATTTTTTTATTTTGGAGATCAGATGGAAGTCATTCACTTTCCAGTATTTTTTTTTGGGTACAAGAAAGAACATCAGTTATACAATACAAATCAAACTATTTACAAACAATGCTAGCATTGTGGCTCAAACTCGAGACCTTACAAACCCCACCCCAACCCCTCCGCCAACTGGGCTAGCACCAGTTGGTACTTTCTAGTATTTTAACCTAACGTGGAAAGGAGCACTCCTAGCCACTGTAATTGTTTTCATTTTTAAATTATAATCAATTCTTGTTGCTATCCCCTCTTTAGAGTCCAGAAAGAAATTTGTTTTTCCTTCATTCTTATGAAATAAATGCTGCCTTACTACATTAGATCTCACTATTTACGTTATCTTTGGTTGATTTCAGCTTCTCGATGGACTGAGAAGGAGCTTTGGATGAACACTTTCTAATATCTGATGTCCGCTCAAGAACTGTTTGTATTTCTGTATTTCTTACTAAATCCTGTTTTTCTCAGGAGGTGAGATTCTCAACAACTGAGAAAAATTCTGAACTAATTGCTGACAGATAGAAGAACGAAGAATGCCACAAATCAAAACTCTAGGGGATCAATGTGTTTGAAAATAAACTATAAGAGTACAATGCAATGTATAAATGAATGTAACTTGACGGGGTTAAACTGTAACTCTTTCTTTTAAAAACAAGAAAAGAAGACAAAGCTATAATGAGAAAGAGATTATTGTTTACAAGTGCTCTGTTGATGCTGGCACGGCTATTCCAAGCAGCTAATCTCACGTTGTCACATTAAAGAGCTCGGAAGCAATAGTAATAGTTCTAGTATTGTTATGTGCACCACCTCTTTTATTATCTCTAACCTAATATTTGTCTTTTCTTTACAAATAAATGACCATTTCTATATATATAGAGGTGCTATTTTTAGGTGCACTTCTTGTAGAACCACTTGCACTATAAATTTTGGAAAACTGACAATGCTATGCCTGCCAAAAGTCACAGTAATCCAACGACTGATTTCTGAGAAAACTAACTGCTAAAAAATGATAACATTTTAAAAAACAAAAAAGTAATAGATTTTTAAAGTTACATTTTTCAAAAACCAACCGTTTGACCACTGTGATGTGATTTTTGGCAGACATGACATATATGATAGAAGTATCTAATACAACGGTCAATTTTTCAAAATTTTCATGGCAAGCGGCTCTACAAGAGGACACCTGATGCAAGAAGCATCAAGTGCGCCTGATATTAGAAGTTATATATATATATATATATAAAGGATTAAGTATTTTAAAAATTGGTAAACCTAAATTTTTATTATAAGAACGTGTGTAAACCTAAATTTTTAGTCAATATCAAATTGATATTTTAAAAATAAAATTCTCCTGTTATATAATTCATGCACGACACATATAATAAAAATAATAGACTTTGGTTTCGCTGTGGCTCACGTAAGGTGCGGATCTTTTTTTATTTAGCCTTTTGGCCAATGTAAATTTGGTATTTTGAAAAACCGACCGTTTGATTGAATATTATTCCAATGTACTACAGGCATGCCAAAAATCATATAGTGATTTGACGGTTGATTTATGAGATACAGACTGTGAAAAATCTTAACAGTTTGTCACAGTCTATATTTCATAAATCGATCGTCAGATCACTGTGATTTTTGGCATGCCTGTAGTACATAGGAATAATATTCAATCCAATTTTAAAACACCAAATTTACATTGACCAAAAGACCAAATAAAAAAAGATCTGCACCTTACGTGAGCCACAGCCAAACCAAGCCCATAGAGATATATCTAACGTACGTTAGAGGAAGAATGCAAAGAGAAGGCGGCCCCAAAATACGAGGTCATTTAATCATTCTGGTTCTAAAATCTGAAAACTTGAAGAACCATTTAAAAATATCATTAAATGGGTTCATGTCCCCAACAACCAAAGTAGAGGCGCCACTATTTAATGTTGTTGTTGGCACTGGTAAAGTTCTCAAAACATCTCATTTACTCTCTCTCTCTCTCTCTCTTAATTGCCAATATCTAGCTAGTGCATGCAACATTTAAATCTCATAATCACTGCTTCCCTCTCCCACTTCAATCCATATTCATTTTGTTTCTTACTTTCTTCTAATTAATTTATAGACTAATATAAAAAAATTTAAATTAAATAATGTGTCAAAATAACAGAGTTTTAATTTCTGTGCATTTCAAAAATGAAATGCACAGAAAGTAGAGATCTCTTACAGGCACATCATGATATTTTTTTAATTTATATTTATAGGTAAAGGACGCTTTTTTTTTTTGGGGTCATTGGATAAAATTTAAATTTAAATTTAAATTTAAATTGTCTATTTTACGGTGGTTGTAAATTATCACTAAATCAAGATAATTGTAGTGAGAGTTGTATAATTTAAAGGGTAAAGTTTCATTGCCCTTCCCTAAAGTTTGTTAAAGATATAGGGACTATAAAACCCCGTTGGCTTTATTGCATTATTATATATACGGGAGTATATTTATTACATGCAAAATTAATTGGTGAAATCTTTTTTTTTTTTCCCTGTTTTTATTTTACTTCTTTTTTTTAAAATTTTTGGGTAAGCCGTGGAATTGATTTGAACAGAGACTCAAAGATACTGAAGAAACCTTAAATATAAAAAATAAAAATAAAAATAATTTTAAAAAAAGTGCTTAAAGAGAATTGAGGAGGGTGTGTAGTCATTAGACCCATGAAAAACATGAATAGAAAACTAATGGGACTGATTATATTGCTAATATTTTTATAAAATTTAATATTGTAGTAATATTTTGAGAAATTCATTGTTGATTAAATATCTGCTTGTGCATGCAAAATCAAAGCGAGATGAGATTAAGATCTACTTCATTCATAAATGCAGAAATTTATATTGATTAAAATTGTGAGTTCATGGATCCAATTGTATGGGTCCTTAAATTTGTGTGAAACCTAGTCAAGTCCAATATGGAATATATTAGGGCGGGTTTGGATAAGTTTCTATTTCTTCTTGTTTTTCTATTTTTAAAAGTAAAAAAAATGCAAGTTTTTTATATTTTCTATAGTATAAAATTTTGGTAGTTACTTTTAAAAGTTGAGGAAGCAATAATTTATTGCTACCTCAACTTTTTAAAGTAACTACCAAATTTTTTGTACTCAAAATTTTCATCTTTTTATTTTTGAAAGTACAAAAAAAAAAAAAAAGAAAATAGAAATTTATCCAAACGACCCTTAATTGGTCAGTATCCTCTACGAGTGAAAGAAATCTTTTTCCAGAATTTTCGAGAATTTCACCTACTATGGAGTTGGATTTTGAGGTGGTCATGGTGGAGCAGAGGTGTTATAAATGTTGAGTGTGAATGAGAGAGAGAGAGAGAGAGAGAGAGAGAGGAATTTTGGGTCATTTAAGTGATCTCTACTTGTCAACATTAATGCTTGGCCTGCCCACTTTTAATGGGTTTGATGAGGGCAATTTAAGTGCCCCCTTAAGTAGACACACCCTCTTGCATGACTTGCAATCCAAAGGAGGGAAATTGGGATATGTCCTACACTACTCCACTCTTTCCATTCTTCCCAACACTTCATTTCCTCAATTGCCTTCTCATCTCTTCTCCTCCTCCTCCTTTTCATCCTTAGCAAAGTACAGTTAGAGAGAGAGAGAGAGGATAATGCAAGAGCTTTTCCAGCAAGAGATTGATATGAATGAAGAAATTTTGAAAAGTAGGCAAGAGTTTTGGAGTATAATGGAACTTCCCGAACTCTCTTTGGCAGCTCCTACACAATGTGTGGTCAATAAAAACACTAATAGTTCCTCCTCAGAGTCCGAACCCTTTCCTTCCAGGAAGAGGAAGTCAGTTTCCGATCACTTTCTCAAGACTCAACCAATGATTCAAACAAGTCATGTTGATCTTCAACTTAAAGACCGTCTACCCTTGGATTGGGAGCAATGTCTTGATCTTGAAGTATCTCTCTCTCTCTCTCTCTCTCTCTATATATATATATATATATATATATATATATATGCATGCAAATTGGAACTATTACATGTTGCTACGTACATATATTTTTTTAAATGATGTGGCGCCAAGATAGATCATCTACTTAGTTTTCATGCATTTTTTATTTTAAATGAACAAAAGTAAAATAGAAATTTAATTAGGCTGCCACATTGATTTAAATTATTTGGTCTAAAATTTAATTCATCTAACATTTTTCTATCTAATATCCTTCTATATTTCAGTGATTTTTATTAAGTTTTAAGAAAGTATATATGTTTCAATTCTTATAATATATATATGTCATTGTTTGATTATTGGGTAATATTGGTGTTGCAGTCAGGTAGAATGTATTACCTAAACAGAAAAACCTTGAGAAAGAGTTGGGAATGGCCCAAGGACCAGAAGCTAGACCTTGAACTCAACATCTCAACACTGCAGGCAGCAAGTTGTTCTGAGAAAGGCAGGGGTAGGAGCTCAGAAACACTTGAAGAAGAAGAAGAAAACTCCATATTATCCAAGAAGCTCCTCCATTCCTCAAGCAGCAGCAGCAATAGTAGTAATATGGTAGCCTTAGCTTGTTTGAATTGTCATCTCCTTGTAATTCTCTCCAAATCCTCTCCATCTTGCCCCAATTGCAAGTATGTCCACTCTCTCTCTACCCAACAAATTCTACCACCCAAAACCTCTGCCATCAACTCCTTGGACACCCTTAGGCTCTTGAATTAACTAAGTAACCAGTCATGATCAAGGGCTTAGCTACCTAGCTAGCTGCTTTAGTATCAAAGGATTCAAAGCCATGGGCAATTGCCACAAAGAGAGCAAGGAAATCATGTGCTGGCATGGCTAGAGTCAGTACTAGATAAAATCAACTCTTTGATACATTAGTTTAGCTACTATAAATTATAATTATGTAATTGGTCTAGCTCTTTTATATTACATGCTTGTCTCCTTTCTCCTCTTCATTTTTTGTTATATTACTGATCCAAGCAAAATCCATATTGATATTGGACTGACCCAGAAAATATAAAATAAAATAAGAAGGTTCACAAATAACTAATGTTATTCCAATTGGGCTCTCCAAATAAGTGGTACAGATGATTAATGGTGGGATTTCACATCAAATATTTACAGTTCTGGTCCTTCTGGATCTGGGGGTTACCTTTTCAAGAGAAAATCAATGAATGAGAGAGCCTGACATGCAGGAGTATATAGATAGATATATTATTCAGTTTCCAAAGCAGAAGCTTTTAAGTACTCTTCGGCTGTGCTGATTTCTTGGGAACACCTGTTAATCTCTGGATTCTGGAGTGCCTGCAAGGCATTACTTCACTACTTGCATTGGGATCCGTGTGGCTTTGTGTTCTGGTCCATGATCAACTGTCATGCTCACAGTTTGGGGATTAGTGGTTGCTTAATTTTTCTTAAAACTGAATCACAAACTCACCTTTCACCTCAAACCAATCTATTAGAATGAAATTCCATTCTAATAAAAAAAAAAAAACTTTGATCTATATACTTCATCAATCTTACTTATAGAGAATAATCTTGAAAAAATAAAAATATTATTTTTATTAATATAAACGGCTCATTGTATATTAATTATAATGATCGAATATATATATATATATATATATATATATATATATATAGAGAATGAACGGTTGAAAGAGCATTGTTACTAAACAAAACAGGTGAGAAACTTATAACCAGATCAGCTTGTTGTGTGGATAATAAATTTTGGCAAGGATACGGAAGTGATTTCAGAGGACCCTTAAAGGATATTGTAAGAATGTCAGTGAAGCTCATTAATATCCACCTAATAGAGAGGACATTTCTCTTGATAGAGTTAAATTTAGCATGGCCCTATTCTCTTTTATGGTTACAGTTGGATAGAAATCCAACCCGTAATTTATCCTAATTCTATTTCGTTTTTTTTATTCTCTCTCACCATCTAAACAATTTTCACTAAGTTTTTCATTGTATTTGTCAAGTTGAGGTAAGTGCTATTATTTCATTGTATTAAACCGAAGGAGGTCATTGGTCTATTCATCCAATTATGTGTTTTCAACTTTTCACTTTTGCCAAAGTGATATTGAGTTCGAACACTTAAAAAATTAAAAATACATCGATATTCATTTGTTAATATATTGAAATATTAAAATTGGAGAAAGTTTCTATCATTTGAAAGGAAAAAAAAAAAATCCTAATGAAATAAAAATAGAGTGAAATTTTGAGTACCCAATGTAAGCGTGATTTTCTACTAACAACTAACAACTGACCCTATCTACGTATATCATGGTGCATGGGTATTTACAACTCATTTTATAAATTCTCTCTCTTTTATTTGGTATAGAGGAACTTTAATCATTGTTAAGCATTATATTAAATGGCATAACTGCAAGACATGCAACATATTGACACAATATGTATAAATCATTGTCATGGCATGTTTCACAATTAAAACTTTAACCACCTACTTTATATAAATGGCATGATAGTTAACATAACATGTTACATACGATAATACAATATAAAGACGAAGTGAAATAGTACATGTTTATTCCTTGTGATTCAGTAGTGATCTACCTAGCTACCACCACCCAATTAGAAAAGTTGATAGGGGTTGAGTCTACATAGGCCAGTTTGCAACTTTATATTGATAACCAAACAAAAATACTGGTTCAATTTTGATTTTGTGCGTCAATAGCAATATCTTAAAACCCTGACCAGCTCGATCAGTTGAACCAAGACTCGGGTCCCTCTCCGGGTGGATTAACCCTCAAATATCCAGTTGAGTCGAAAAATCGATTTAGTTTGTGAAAATTGGTCAACCCACCAGTTCAAATGCCGGGTTGGCTGCGGGTCATTAATATTAGATGGATTTTTGACAAAATAAAAATTTTCATTCAAATAACCAAAATAGCCCCTAACTCTCATAAAAAAATCTAAAAGAAAGGAGGAGTAAATGAGTTAATTAACCAAAAATCCCTCCCAAATGGCCAAATTTTAGACTTCTCGTATTTGGAGCACTTCTTTTGTGTTTTTTTAACATGGGGACCAATTACAAAAAAAATAAAAATAATAATAATACAATAATCCCACTTGCCATTTGTTTTTACGGAAAAAGCTATTAGGCACTTCTTTTAATTTTTTTAATGAAAAACTTGAGGCCAATTATCAAAACAAACAAAAATATAATCCCATTTATCATTTTTTTTAAAAAAAATAAAATAAAATAAATAGAAGTACCCTATTTTTAATAAATAAATAAATAGATATTTTGTAATTAATATATTTATGACATTATAATGACATCCCGGTTCAACCCAGTTGACCTGAAGGTTGAACCGATTGATCTTTAACCCGATCAATTTGCCGGATCGATCAATGGTCTGAATTTTAAAACATTCGTCGATAGTGTAATAAGTTAAATTAAAACTTTTTAAGTAGTCTTATATTAGTGCTCCTCCAAGAAATCCAACCCGTAATTTATCCTAATTCTATTAGTTTTGTGTCATACATTGACATTAATTAATAATTATATGAAAAATGCTATATCTCCCAAATATATTATCCCAAATGATGTAATAATAAATTCTTTAATTGATAATAAATGAAGATTAGGATTAATTTAGGATGATTTTTGAAGATAATTTTTTGGGATATATAGCATTACTGTAATTACATAACTCAATTGGGCATGTTTTGTTTTCCGCAACAATTGCCTTTTATGGTCAGGAAAACTAGTGCAGTAACTTAGATAATGCCAACTGCTAGTCCCAAAAAAGAAGTTCAAAGTATTTGACAAGCATTGCAAGTTCAAGACCAGACAGTTCTATCTCGTGGGCAGGGTTGCTGGTCAAAAGATACACAATATAGCATTTTAATGAAATTTGTTTCTTAGTGAAATAAACAAATATTTTTCAATAACCTCTGGTTTGAGTGAGTTCACATATAAACTTGTACAAGCTTTCAACTAATAAATCCCACTCTTTCCCCACACGGACCGATCATATTTTTCTCCACTTGTGCCTATTATTTTTTCAAGTACACAAAATGAGCATGCCCAGGTGTCGTAAACACTCATATGAAGACATTTTCTTAGCAGCAAAAAAAACCAACAACAAACCCCCAATCCCAAACCAAACCCGCCCAAAAAAACCAAAAAAAAAGAACTTAATTCTGAAAACCAGCAATCTAGATAGAGCACAAGCCAACCAAAATTTTCACTCGTGTAATTATGTTTATGCCTGATTAAATCTCTAATCTTAGGAACATTACATTTCACCCCGCTTCCAAGTAAATTACAGGAGATCTGATGAAAATGTATCCTTAATAGAAAATAATCGGAAATATAAGTTGGAATTAGAAGCCTTGGAGGTTCAGTTGGCCTTGAGTGGTAGCACAGAGAAAGCAAAGACTCCCAAAAGTAGGACGAGCTTAAAGCAACATAGGGGATGGCTTGGAATTATCAGGGCTGGGTATGGAGAAACTCCTGCCTGCTCTTTATAAAGAGAGCTCGGAGTTCTTGCAGACCTTCAAATACTTCCCCAATCAAAGTTCTTTCAACCTCAATCAACAAATGTTTTTCACCAGTCAGATTGTTTCGGATCTAAAATACAGCTAAGCGCACTAAATAAAGAGGCATTGCCAAAGGAAATTTAACAATCAGGAAAATATAATATCTCACTCAAAATAAGTTGTAAGCACTAGAATCATTGCTTGGACAGTGCCTAAATCTAACTTAATTCAAGGAATCAAGAAAGACCAAACATCCACATCAAGTAATATAACCAAAAATCTCAAAATTCATAAACTCAACTGATATTAAAAATGCTAAAGACTGTAGGTCAAGTACTAAAAGTCGGACCTCAAAAGCAAAAAACATTTCCACATCAGCAGACTGGATGGCTGATTAATGGGTTATACTTACTATTTCTTCTCTTCCTTCTCAGCCTCTGCAGCCTTCTTCATCCTAGCACCAACATGGCGTTCATTTGTCCGCTCAACACGGAGTTTGGCATATGCCTTGAATGATTTCATCTCATCTGTAACCTTTACAAGATCCACAGATGGCCTCTCACGTACAATGGGCATGTAAGGACCTTGGACTTGAGTGGCTGTTGCCAGTTCCTCAGGAGCAGAATCACCAGCCTGCAGTGAAGAGTGAAAAAACGAGATGATAAGCGGTTGACTGAATATCCATTGTAGATGTCCTTCAACCAGTTAAAAAGTACCTTGAATTTGCGAGCACGTCTTGGGAAGACAACTAGCTTAGCCTTGTAGGTCTTCAACCTCTGGATGTTAGTTTGTAGACCCTCTAGCGAACGGTTCCTGCGGCGATGATCAACTGCTATGCCAATGGTTGGGGCAAGTTTTTTTGGAATGCCTGCTGCCTGATTAATACCAAAAAAATAAATAAATAAATAAATTGATGAACCAGCCAAAGATAAACACAGGAGGAAAATATATCATTGGGAAATAATAGAATAACAGAGATATCAACAATTCACAAAGTGAAAACAATTCTCAGGTATCTCCAATGAGGCTCATATGCTAGGTCAGGTATCAGTGAAACAAACACTCAGGTATCTCCAATGAAGCTACTATGCTAGGTCAAGTATATAACCATCTATTCAAAAACAGCAAAAAGAAAACCCTGCATACTCTCTAATTCTGATAACATAGAGTTATTTGTTCATAAATATTACAGACTTGGACATCCATTTCCAGCTATAACATATTTCCGATTGCTAAGAAATATTCATCAGAGATCAAACCCAAACAAGCATGCTAGATTGGGAGTACCTAGACAATCCATAGAATTTCATTTGAGTAACATGCACATGACAAAAAAAAAATAACAATCATATGATCCCCTCTTACTTGAGGTTAAAGAGGAGTTTATCATTCAAAAGCAATGTTTTCTGGCATAAGTTCGGTAAAAGTAGAATCCATATAGATCAGTTAGTCCAGAATCAACACCACATGCAGATATGATATACTAAAAAAGGAATCACATATCGGGGGAACAAAGAAACAACAAACTGCAGAAAAATAAAACAACACCGAACTTAAATTATATGAGAAACAACAGACCTTGAGCTCTTCAAGAGAAAATCCCCTTCCAGCCCTGACTTTCATATTGTACTTCAAAGTCTGCCCATGAACAATTGGACGAAGTGGTCCAGCTGTAGGCCGAGGGAAATTCTTCACAGCCTTCTTCTGTCTGGCTGGAATTGGTTTTAAAAAAACAACAATGGCAGGCAGAAATTGGTTTTCATTATTTTTTTATGGGTAATTATTTTGAAGAGTATAATAAAGGCACATGGGAGTAAACAATTAAAATCATTAATAACAATTGAAATGAAGAAACATTAAGCTAAAAAAATAGAAGATTCCATGCAGTAAAAACTCGTACCAATTCGTCTTCTGGTTTTGCGAGCAGGTTGATTAAACCAGGTCTTTACATAGTTCTGCCAGTGCTTCTTGAAGTGCCCATTTGGGATAACATTGTTATGCTTAACCATGGCTTACCTGTAAAGCCGTGTCACGGGTAAGAAACACGAATATAAATACTTGAACAAAATACAGCTATCTATTTTTTAGATCATTGAACTAATTTGATTACATAACAAGAAACTAAGTTCAAGAAAAGAATACATGTTTAGCATAAATTACGCACTTGGAAAGTGCATTACAATCCAATTTTGTTTCTACCCAAATATCACAATGTACTTTAGGGTAAATTACCTTTTGACCCCCTCAACTATCACCGATTTTACAATTTGCACCCCTATAGTTGTAACTGCAACACATTGACCCCCTATAGTTTTGATTTGTGACACTTTGCACCCTTCTGTTTAAAGTCATATGTTTCTTTGACTAAATAATGATCTTAGGCTTGTTATTCTTCCTTTTTTTTATGCAATATTTATTCTAGATTGCTAATATTTCTACAAGCATATCAGTGAAGTTTCATGATTTTTCTCAATATATTTTATTTATAATGAATTTTATTTACTGTATCAATAAAATAATTCATGAAAATTAAAATATATTGAAAAAAATCCCGAAACTTCACCGATATGCTTAGATACATGAGCAATCTAAGATAAATATTGCATAAAAAATATAACAAGTCTAACACTATTTTTCAGTCAAAGAAACAAATGACTAATTGATAGAAGGATACAAAGTGCCACAAATCAAAACTATAGATGGTCAATGTGTGGCAATTAAAAATATAAGGATGCAAAGTGTAAATCGGCGATAGTTGAGGGGGTCAAAAAGTAATTTCCCCTATATTTTAATGGGGAGGTATGAATGGTGTAGATATTTTACAAAATGTGTTCTTGTTAATGTTCTAATGTGATTACTTCTGGTTGTTCAAATTATATATATATATATATATATATATATATATATATATATATATATATGATCATGTTTCGGAAATTGCCCATCACAAGATGCATTATGCGACCCGTCCCATGAATTATGGGTCATTACAATGCAATAAAAAATGAACATGAACTAATTTTATATTACTTCAAATCATCTGAAAGGCACAAATCCATAGAATGAAATCATTAACAAATGCAGGCATTCCATGGAAAACACAAAGGAGTATGGCGAAAACTGAATTTATGCCATTTTGTCGCCCGTTGAAACACAATAAATGATTCTATATAGACAGAGTTTAAATTCTATCAACAAGAATTTTATTTCTATTGTTATTGAAACAGTTGAACCATTTCATTTCTGTGCAGTAACCAGAACTCAATCTGATTTCCCATCCCTTGCATTTTAGTTTACTTATCAATAAAATGAAATCATTATAAATATGGTAAGAACTGATAAGATAGACACACTTTAAAATGACAAAAGACAGAGCAAAAACAGTCTCATTCAAAAATCAAAATGCTATTTAAAACTAAAATACAAGAAACAAAAACTTTGAAAAGGTATATTTCACTTTCTTTACTTTACCTCCGTTTTCTCAGCAACAAACCTGAGGGGGAGTGAATCACAGAAACTAAACATTCTTCTCAACATTAAGGAATAAGTAAACGCATAAGAGCCTATGTAATCAACAAAGCCACACACGCGCAAGTATAATAAAAAGCTACAGCTAAGATGTAAAACTGAGAATCAGAAGAGCATGGAGTATTGAGAACTTACCGATGATATACTGCGCCGGCTGAGGTGAGAGAGCAGAACCGCGGAAGAAACCCTCTCTCTGTCTCTCTCTCTCTCTTGAAAACTTAACATTTATATAGAAGGAGCACATCAAATATAAACCCTAGTTTCGACGGTCCTGATTTAGACAGTGAATTTTGGGTGACTTGGGCCGGGCCAGGGTTGGCTTGGGCCCAACCTAACAAGTATAGGTTCCACCCGTAAGAAATTACCCATCTTTTTAACACTCCCGTCTCAATGCCATGCAAGATGAAACGACCACGTTTTGAATTCATATGCTAAACGTTTGAATTTTTTTTTTTTTAAATTACAATAAATATTTCTAATGTTTACGTCAAATTTCACTTTAGTTTTTCTACTTAGAAATAGTTCAAATTATTGTGAAAGATCGTACAACCTATTTTTACACTAAATTATCCATGTTCACTAAATTATCCGGTGATTTGATCCAAAAGGATCCAATTATTATTTATTTCTTTAATTTTTTTATGTGTGACTTGATAGATTTTTTATGATATTTACTTTTAAAAGTGGTTAATTTTTAATATTTAATTATTTTTTTTATAGCGACTCCTTCTAAAAGTGATAAATTATAGAAATATCCATGATGCTTGGGTTAGATTTCATTTTTGACACTATATACTCTAAAGTACATCAAAGTGATCCACAAAGAATAGGTCCATATACAATAAATCGCGTCAAAATGATTCATAAAATATTGATCGTCTAATCGGTTTTATACTTTTACTTTAATCCCAATAGTATTAATCGCATCAAAATAGCATATAAATTAAATATTGATGAACAATTTAGTTTGCAAAATGCACAGAATCGGTGACCAGCGCGTACACAATTCAGTGTACATAATGCCCTAATACTGGTAATTTACCAATTTATAATAGTATTTTAAATATTTTTTACATTAATTAATGCGCAGAATGATATGTACTCATTTTTTGTCTTTAATTTGTAAATGACACAACGATGGCGGGGATAAAAGTGAAACCAACAATACTTTTGGGAGCACTCTGATGATTTTATTGTATACGGACTAAAGTGAAATGGGACTAAAGTGAAATGGACCAATACTTTGTGGACCACTTCGACGTATTTTAATTGCAACATATTATCTCATATAGTTTCAAAATATGACAAATAATACTTCTACATTCGTTGATCGAGAGTGGAACAGACAAATAATGGTTGAAATATCAATTATTAAGTACAGAAATTAGATTCTTCATTACTATGTCCGTTCGTCCGTCCCCCTATAATTTCACTATTAATTTTTTGTCATTAGAATTTTATCAATGAGTTTGACTATTAATTCCATAGTCTGTCAACAAAGAGTAGGTATGTCAATAATTATTTATCTGTTTCATTGATGGTCAACGGACATAAAGGTGTAGTTTTTCACATTTTAAAACTATAGAAAGATAATGTAGTGCAATTAAAACTATAAGAAATTAAACAACGTATACCGTAATAATAGTTTAGGGGCAGACTATATTTAAAAAATAATAATTAAAAAAAAAGGAAAAAGAAAAAAAAATAAGAAGAAGATTGATAAACCTCATACCAGAAACAAACCCGCCATGGATTTTCCCCGGGCCTGATATATGATATTATAACAAATCCCACTTTCACGCTTGAAAATTGACAATCATTCAATATCTCTGAGCCTAAAGCCTCGAACCAACCACCACCACCACCTCTCTTCTCCCTCAAACGACAAATTCCAGAACACCCGCATAAGCAAAAAATAAAATAAAAAAAATCTATATATCCATGGTCGGTATCGATTGAAAAACCCAAATCGTTTGGAGGGGCTTGATTGATATTTTTTGAATCGAGAACACAATGTGGCTGAAGAAGGTGAGATGGGCAACTCTGGTTTTGGGAATTTCAAACGTGGTGGTGATCATTCTTGGTGGGTGTTTGATAATTTTTACTCTTTCATCTTGTGGACATGATAATGTCCTTCCTTTCCTCGTCATTTCATTGGCTGCCGCCGTGAGGATCGCCGCCATGATCCGCATCGGCATTGCTCAGGAAGCCACCGCCATGACCATTCTTGACTTGCCTGGGGAGGCCGCTGCTGTCGACGCAGTAATTCGTCATGAAATACGGGTAAAATACATTTTACATGGAAAATTGTAAAACTGCTTAGAGAAATTAAAAAAAAAAAATTCCATATAAAATGATGTAAGCAGCATAGAAAAATATGAAAATGCATAGGAAATAGAGCAACCACATTTTTGAATGAACTTTCTATTTCATATAACATATGCCATATGCCATTAGGCCACACGTTAATAGGACCCGAGTATGTAACTATTAGTCAATATATGTAAATGGATTTGTTTTCTCAAAATCAACCTCTCTGGGTTGTTGTGTTTGTATAAAGCAATGTAAAATGATTTTATGTTTCTCAATTAACAGATGACATATAAAAGATGGCTTTGGTGGACTCGATTTGCAATGTTAATTACTGTGCTGCAACTTCTGGGGGTAACTTACCTGATGTTTAATATGGCCAAATATGTTCCTCATGATGAAGCATCAAGTGACTGCCTTTTAGGTAATTTGGAGGTTCTTTCTGTTGGACATAATCTGATAATGTATCATGTAGTAAATTTTCTATGACTTATTGAAATGTCTCTGTGTACGTTCTTATCTGCTACGAGTCTCACTATGCTTCAGTAATTGATTGTGATCATTGATCTCATCCTGTCATAAATTGTTAATTGATCATCATGAGGCATTGCCGATTCCTTGCTTCAACTCTGTTGTTGATACTTCCAAATTAGTTTTGGGTTCTATATTTCTTATCAATGAGCTATAATGTACATCAGTTGGCATAAGTCAATGAAGCTGTATCATTGGCCAGGGACACTTTCTAAAATGAGAGTGACTACTGTTACATTAGTTGAAAGAATGTCTACAGACAATTTCCTATCTAACAAATTCTTCAATCGTGAGACTGTAACCCTGGATTGAAAACAATTAAGAAATCAAAAGCTGTATAAAGACGTCAAGACTCATGTGATTCAGCTATGTACCTATCTCCATAGCAACTGTATAAAAACATCAATACATAATTTGCTGTCTCTGGGATTCGGGTTTGGAAGCTTCTCTCACCTCACGCCTCTAGAAACCTAACAATGAAAATTTCAAACATCAATCTAATCCATGTTACCAAGAGAATATATGTACAAAATGGGTGTGAACTACTGAAAATAGCCTTGCCAATACAATGACACCCCTTTGTATCAAACCTTTTGGTATTATGTGCCGAATCCAATACTTGAACCTACTCGTAGTGAACTTTGTTTTCCATTTTCCATTTCATCATCCTATATTTTCTGTAGGACCTCTATATTTTCACCTATCTCTGGAGCAACATCTGTCATTTCTGAGACCACTCTTGATTTTGACAAAGAAATGAGGCCCGTGATTGAAACCTCTCTGCTCTAACTGAATCACTCTTTATATTCAATTTGGATCTTGATAATCTAATATTGTGGACATCACATACTCATGGACCATAGGATGATATTACTTATTAGTTTCATCTGAAATTTGAGAAGTGACTTTACCTTGTCGTTAATCATGTGCACATTAGTTTCTTCCACACACCAATAAAACCATAATACGACGATGCCCAAAGGGCCTTCCATAGTTTAGACATCACTCCACTTCTGTCACAGTAGTTAACCATTAATATCACTGCCAAACCATTTCATTGTCCTATATTTTCTGTCGGAACTCTATATTTGCTCCTATCTCTGGAGCAACATCTGGTGTTTCTGATTTTACATGTGTTCTCTAATAGCTGGTTTGTATGTGGAGCTGTTAGATAAAAATTTTGAATCTCTTCATCATAGTTGCTTTATTCCGTTTCTTTGGTGAATGTTTAGTGATGTCCCTGATATTTTATGTTGTTGAGGTAAAGCATAAAATACGAAGCATGATGTTGGGTACCAAATAATTACTCATTATCTCAAAATTTTTCTAGAAGAAAGAACTGAAAATTTCAGCATTGATATTAAATAAAGAAAGAAAAGAAAGGAAAGTTGTAAAAGTGAAAAATTCTGTAGTTTATTCAATCGTTTCAAATTATCAGTTACCTATGTACCATGTGGTCTCAAAACTACCTGTATTCGGACCTGTATTGAATCAAGTATCAACATATGGACCGTTATCTATTCAAATGGTTTTAAATTTCCAGTCACCTATAGATTATAGACCATGGTTCTCATAGCTATCCGAATTGGGATTCAACTAAATCAGGTATCAAAACATGGATAATTACCTTTCCAATTTTGTCCAGGTTCAAAGAACCGAACCAATATGCCACTAATTGAGGTCGGGTTGGTAGGGTATGTGGGTATGCGGTTACCCATTGACACCCCTAGATAGAAATGTTAGCATTGTGGCTCTTGAATTCCTTGCCTATTGTTTTCTTCCATGCATAAACATAAGTTTTCTCTTCTCAATTGCAAAATTCTTTTTTCGTGTTTTCTGTCATGGAAACTTACAATTCTATTCAACAATGTTTGCAATGCAGGGATAGTTTCAGACAGTGACAGTTTGAAGCAACACTTACTTGTCCTTTTTATTATCATGGTGTGTTTTGTTGCAATAGTACAATGTTTTACGGGATTTGATGTTCTAAGATGGCGGTCTTTTTATGCAACCCAAGATGATGCGTGGAAAGCTCATTACCGGGAGCTATTTGATAATGGAATTCGTGAAGCTTTGTGCTGTCTGGGACGTGTCAAATACTTGTAGGCCTCTCTTCATTTTGGTTGACGAACAGGATTCTGATTTATATTGACTGTCTGATTTTTCCGTTTCTTATTTTATTCATCCAGGAGTGTTTTGGATGAAGATGAAGTTTATTCAGTTGCACGATTATTGGGTGATCTTGTTGCTTATCGTGCATCAGGCACTGGACATTTGGAACTCTTGGCAGGTTTGTTTTGACCATGGAATTTAGTTTTTACTTAGATGTAACAATCTAACAACATGTATTTATGCCTTGAAATTTGATTATATAATGTTTTGCAATTGCATCATATCTTTTCCTTGGGATCATCTAGTAAGGTGTGGCTGTATCTTTTAATACGATTGTATGTCTAGAATGAGCATTTCCTGAGAATTTAAACTGGGGACTATTTTAGATGCTTTTGTGTTAACTATGCTAATTTGAGAGTCAGGGATTGTGCCTTTCTTGGGCTGTGGTGGTCTGCAATTGCAACTACGTGTTGTTGCTCATAGAAAGAGGTGCTCAAGGAAACAAATGAAGATGCTAATCTTCTGAAGTATAATATGGGTCAGCGGAAATAAATTTACAATAAAGTAGCATGTTCTTTGATTCAGGGTGGGTCAGTTTTTCAACCAATCTGTAGGCACATTTGGCTAATATCAGTAAAGGATAGTTGGATCCTTATATTTTTTGTGTCAATCCTTTTTTAAGGTCCAAAAAGATGTAGGCATGTTATAATGGCAGGAAACTATATAGAAATTCATTATGAATTTGGACAAATTGAGGAACCATTAAAGACCGTATGGATTTACAGGAGGGAGATTGATTTCTTGGGATGTGTCTTCGCATAATTATATAATGCGGAGGGCCACCAGTGAAAGCTGTTAATCTTTTGAAATTTTGATAAAAGAAATGAAATTTTTATGCCTGTTTCTAGCCTGTACTCTGTATATCTTGTGCTTTCTTTAAATCAAGGGTTTGTAGAGTGCATCAAACACAGAATTAGGTGTTTTGAACAACATGGGTCTTATCTCTCAAGTCTTTCCTAGAAATAAGATTTGAAACGATTGAGAAGTAATAAAGCTAATTTTTATTTTATTTTATGTCTCAAATCACTTATTGTCAATTTCATTTTCCCAACATTTTGGATGATGCTTTAAAGCATTCTCTGTTCAGGACTAGCTTTACTGCAGAAGCATAGCCAATCTTCTAAATCATATGATGGGTCTATGGAGGCTCCTGAAGAACAGATTCGGGAGGCTGCCGCTTTGCATCAATTTGCTGAAGCTGCTTACACGGTTTTGTGATAGAACATTTCTCAAATTAGATTCTTTTATTAGTTTGTCAGGGTAATTTTCAAATTAAATTATACATGATGCAGGGTCCGTTGCTTGATTTTGGAAGAAATCCTGTCTTATTTCCCTGTGCGTGGCTCTATAGGCAAGGGATTTTGACTCCATGGACTCGTAAAAGGTCATTAATCTATTGTATAACATGCTTGATGTACATGCATAGCATATACAAAATTAATCTACAATATAGTTGTGTTAATCTTCATTCTTTCTATTTTCTTTTTAATATATATATATACACACACACACAAAATTAGTATTTATGGTTTCCTCTTTTCTTTTTCTTTTTCTTTTTTTTTAAATTTTTCTTTGCTTTTAAGGCGGCCCATGCTTCAAGGTGATAACTGGTGGCGAGGTCATGCAGCAGCTTATTTGAAATATGTTAATTTATCCCCAGAAGCACTTCGACGAGGTCGTGTTTGTCAGGTGAGTTTATGTTCAGGGTCTTGCATATCTCTTGAGTGGCAGCACAAGGCAGTGTAGATATTGGATGTTTTTTGTGAAGTAAGTCTAGACTCAGAGTTTTAATGGTCATGGAAATGAATGCATCTGACATAAATTCTTATTGATCCAGTTTTTGTTGCATACAATGAGAAATTCTTTTAGTCTCAAACACAGTTATGGCCCTTAAATATTAGTTTTATTGGATATATGATATGTGTGACTTTATTGGTTGTAGGTCAGGAGCTTTTTCATTATATGGTAATACATAAGGTTATCAGTGTTAAATGCTTCAATCACATTTTTCTGTTAACAAAGGAGGGGTTGAAAGTGTAACACACCAATAGTTTAGAGACTGCTTGGAAGCATTTTAAAGTAAAGGATACTAAAGTAAAATTTGACCTAAACTTCAAGAGCTCTTTTTGCAATTTACCCTTATTATATTCCACCAATCCAAGTGACGTATCTGTTGTTCTTCTTCTTTTCTTTCTAATTCAGGCAAAGTGTGAAGCTGCTTACTTTATTGTGGTTCTTCATCATATAAGTTCTATTGTGATTGCAATACGAGGAACTGAGACCCCTGAAGACCTCATGACTGATGGTCTATGTAGGGAATGCACTCTTTCAGAGGAAGACTTGGATGGGTTGATAAAGCAAGTTTCTCCCTCTCTCTCTCTCTCTCTCTCTCTCTCTCACACACACACACACACATGCGCGTATTGTATATATAGAGTGAGGATCAAAGTTATGTAAAACTTGATATCCTCACACCACTCAATAGCTTTTCATGGGACCCATGTTTCACCAATCCCACGGTTGGATTACAAGTTCCTCCCATGTCTGTCATACACGCCCAATTTTGAGTCAATTTGACATTTAAAGCTATCCCATCCATATTGCTTTCCCAGTCAAATCTTAATTTGAATTTTACTTTTTGATATAAAAAAATTCTGAGATATGGATCGGATGGCTTATAGCTATGTGTATTTGATTAATATGATAAATGGCATGCATGACTAACCTAGGAGGGGCATGTTGTCCTGTGGTGGGCTTGGTGAGACATGGATGCTGCTCGAAGTAATTCAGTGGGTCACTGTGTTTCATGCTTGTTTCTGCAATGTCTGCTTAGTTTTCTCTAGGATGCGCTCCTGAAAACCTTGTGAATACATTTCACGCTTACTAAGGTGATTACTGTGTTGTGCTACCGGATTTTTATTTTGTAAAACCTATTGTTAAGAGAACCTGAACTTCATAATCTGAATGTCATCAATGTAAACTAGCTTAATGTAAACCCATCATTTTAGAATTTTTGGCGTTGAGTGTTGCTTCGTCATGTAAATTACAAATTGATACAGTCGAATCTCTAATTACTTAAGGCTTTCTGTTTGACTAAAATACTAATGATGGACAAATATGGTGTACAAATTTTATGTCTTATCCTACTTCCTTCCAGCAAGGTCTGCTCACCCACCTCATATATGAGGTAGAAATACAAAGAAGTGAAAAAAGACTATACCAGTTTTAACTACACTGGTTAGAGAGCAGAAAGTACATATCACATTAATGCAAGCATTATAGAAATAAAAGAGAACAGAGGAGATAAACTAATCCCTTTCTTAGGTGTTGTACCCACTTTGTGACATATTTGGACTAAAGCTGTTATTGCCTACTCGAAGTTAGATATATCCCACAAGGACTATTAGGTTATTTAGTTTCGTTTGATATATCTTTCCCCTCTGTAGGTGCAAAGTATGGATATTTATGAATGCTTTGTTAGCTTAATTAGCTCTGTCTGAAATGATTCCTGTCAGTAACTACACAGTATCATTGCGTAGACCTTATGCATCACTTTCAACTGACTTTTTCGCTATTCTTCTGAAGTATTAAATTTTCTGCATAACTTGTGCAGTCAATGATTGCTAGGTATTAGGATCAAAGTTTTTAATTGCAATCACAGTTACAGTGTAATGGGATGCAGGTGTAATGGTGTCATGTGACGGGTTGCAGTCGCTACAATAATGGTTTCTATTTTTATTTTTATTTTAAGGTTTCACATACTCCAAAATTAGCGATAGACATGTTTTCATCCAAAAATCGTACAAATTAATGATTTTAAAGAGTTTTTGTGAATTTTATTCAGCTCAGTAATCTTTTTTTAGTATGGCTAATGTATTTTTATGAAGTTTTAAAGTACTTTTTTTTGCTATAATTACTAGTTTTTTCTAAATGCAATAGTGGTTTCTCTGTTACTTTTAGTGTTGTCTTTCTTTTAAGTCACGCGGCAGCTTGTAGTTTTAGTTTCTCTTATGTTAGTTAGTTAGCACTTGTTAGAAACCTATAAATAGTTGTAGTGATATTAGAGATTCAGTTTTAATAATTTTGTATCCAATTCCAGATCTGTTGAGATCAATAAACAGAGCTTTAAGCTTTGTTTTTTCCTGCAACTTCAGGCCTAAATTTTCAATTTCAATGCAAGTTCTCTTCAATTCTCATTAGATTTTGATTTTGATTCACATCATTTGGTATCAGAGCTCAGTTTCTGATCCATTTTCCCCCTAAGTTTGAGTTCTAATTCCTTGTTTCTTCCATTCACAAACCCTAGAAATGAATTCTGAAAGTATCAGCACCTCCAAAATTTAGTTTTCTTAGTGATTGTTTGCAATTTAAGCTCAGAAAGTGTGCTAGCAGTGATCGGCTCTTCTTGGAAGTCTGAATTGCAGCTTCATATAATGGTTTTCTTGCTTTGATTCAGCTCTACTGTGCTTGAATTAAAGTATTGCAGCTTCCTTTGAAGATTTCTTGCATTGGATTCTTGAATCAACCCTAGCAGTGCTCGATTTTCACTGGAAGTCCAGTAGCTTGCTGAATTCTTGCTGAAAGTGAAATCGCAGTGCTCGATTCTCACTGGAAGTTCAATCGCAGTGATCGATTCTCATTGGAAGATAGCTGTCTCTAGTGATTTTTATTGCTTCGGATTAGTTCCATAGTGTTCGATTGAGTGTGTTTTATCTATCGCAGTTGAAGAAGTGTCAGCTAGTTCAGTTTCTTTCAATTTTTGAGTGAATCAGCTGCTGCAATTTTGTAGAACCTGATCAAATTTGAGAGCTGCAGCTTTCTCAAGTCTACTCGAGTGAAATCCTGCTGCTGTAAAATTGATTGAGGACTACAGTGATGCTCACGGTTGCTATTGATCTGATTTGAGCTGCTGTGTACTGCTGCTGCTGAGTATATGAGAAATCTGCAGTTGTTTGCTGCCGTGTTGTGGTGAACTGATTTGTGTGTAAGATTTTGAGTTGATTGCTGCAATTACTGCTGAATTGACACAAACAGGAGAGGAAGAAGAGGTGGAGGTAGAGGAAACCAAATGAATTTTGGTCAAGGAGGGTATCCTAATCCTCTGGTGGAAAGAAATGATGGACATCATCATAATTATGGCTGCAATGATGAGATTGCAGAATCGAGGAGATGAATTGCTGCGTTTAATGGAGATGGTAAAATGATTACAACCTCCAAGTGAGGTTAGTGATGAGTCCGAGAATTCTCACGCTCAATTTGAGAATCCGTTTGGGGTTCCGCAAAGGCGAAGAAGCTTTGTTAAAACTTAAAAGGAATGAGCCATGGCTAGAGTATAACATCAAGAATGAGATTCTAAAGTTTCAAGGAAGTCTCAATCCAAATGAGTTTGTTGATTGACTAAATATTGTTGAGAGAGTATTTCATTATTATGAGGTTTCGAAGAGAGAAAGGTGAAATCGGTGTCAATTTACCTTAAAGGTGAAATAGTCTTCTTCAGAAAGGTGAAATCGGTGTCAATTTGCCTTAAAGGTGAAATAGTCTTTACTCTTTAGCAAAGAACCAAAGACCAATGTTGGCTTCCATTGAGGGTTTTATTGTCATAGAGACTTTTCAAATTTTTTTACAAACACAACTTAATTGATCAATGCAGAATCATCTAATTGGGAACACACACAGACATATATGCATCCTAGATGAGTTTGTTTTTCTTACAGAAATAGTGATAATTCTTTGAGGAAAGTCAACAGTTTAACCTGCAAACTTCATTTTTGTCCAAAATAGTAAACATTGTTTTCATATTTGATAGAGATCGAGGTGCTTATCTCTCTAGATTATTATCGATCGAAGTCCCTGACTTGGTGCACAATCAATATCATGAATATTTCCTTTCCTTAAGTACCAAAGCAGGCTTGTCATTTATATCAGTTAAATGAATTAATTGCTTTCATTTCTCCATTTAGAGTGCTTTGGGCTCTTTTGGAACAAATTAATCCTGGGATTGAATTTTATTTATTTATTTATTTGCCTTCTTGTTTATAGTGGTAGTCATATTCATCCTGATGTGAGGCAAAGAGTGATCTCTTCTTTCCCACACTATGGGCATTCGGGTATAGTTGCGGCTGCACGGAATCTTTTCATGCAAATTGAAGGAAATCCTGGAGATGATGGTAAAGAGTTTTTTTCTTTGGCACTGTTGAACTAATCTTTTTAATATATTATTTTTTTATGACCCATTTGAATATGCTTTCATGCATCTGTGTGGGAGTGAAATGAGAAAATAAAAATCAGGGGATGGGGTGGGGAGTATTGAATTTCATGGTAATACAAAACATATATACACATATATTTTTTTTAATATGGGGGTGCCACTGCCCCTTCTCTTCCCCATGTAGCTCTGTCACTGTGTACATCTATCACTTATCAGAATTTCCAAGTTTTGAAATTATTTATTTGAATAGAATTCTTCTTCTCGACTTATTTTTTCTTTTTGGTGGCTGGTGATGTAAATGGAGATATAGATAGTTCGTCTGAATCAAGTGGCTTCCTTTCCTCATTGCTGGGAGATGGATGTGAGTGTGATGGATATAATGTTCGCATAGTGGGGCATTCCTTGGGAGGTGCTATAGCTTCACTGTTAGGACTGAGGGTAATGGTTTTCTCTCTTACTGTTGTTATGCCTTGAAATATGTGAACATCCCCTCATTTTTCTTGGACATATTATCTTTTAGTCATTGCTAAAAAGTTATATTTTTTATTTGGTGCCCATGATAATAAACCTGTCGATTATGTCCAGTATCCTGTTAAAAAATTTTTAAGTATAAAGTATGCATGCTTTTATTGCACATGCAGATGTAAACATTCAAATCAGTGGAGTTCATGCTGAGTGCTTCTATTTCGCAATGTCTTGGCTATATGACCCATATTACATCGTCTTCATGGGGAAAAAAGGAACTATTTGATGTGTTAGTTTGAGTGCTTTTAAAACACGATTTCTTAACTCAAAATCTTGGATAAAGCCTATACAAGTCAACAGGTATTTGGGTTGACATTTGATCTCCTGAATTCAGTTGATTATTCACTCTGTTTTCTGAGTTGCACGATCAATAGTCTATGAGTTACAATGAGTGCTTAAAGTTTATCTATTTTGTTTCCCTCCTTGCTCTTGAATGTCTTTATTTTTTATTTTTTATCATTAGTACAATGGTATACTGTACCTGTGCTCTTGAATTTGAGTTTGGTAATCCATCCACAAAATAAAAGTGATAAAAATTGTGTTATAATATATATATCTCATTCTTAAATTAACCACTAGTCTAAGGGTTTCAACTTTCCTTATCCCTTTAATTTTACTTTATTTATACAATAATTATTTTTAGGGGTGTGGGGAGAGGAGGTGTTCATTAGCACAATGGTAAACAGTGCCTGTGCTCTTGAATATTAACACATGTAACCCATCTGCAATTGATGAGAAGAGATAAAAACAATGCCATGGAATATCTGCGTCTACAGTCTTGTTTTTATTTTTTATGCCTTCTAGTTAATTTCTCTTCATATAAATCATGATATGAAGAATTCACCTATCACATTGCATTGCAGTATTTTAAGGCCACATATTTTACTCTCACCCCCAATCTCAGTTTTTTTTTTTCATTTTGTTTGAAGTGTTTTAAGATCAAAGAAAATCAGCGTGCATGGCATAGGTAAAGATTTCAACTACTTTCATTGCAGTAGGGGTGCCCAGTTCATGAAAGTACAGGATGTCCAAATTTGGGGCATCTTTTATTTTACTTAATTTATTTTTTCATCTCTATTAAAGCATAATGTTCTTTTTTCTTTTTTTTTTCATTATTCATATTTTTCTTCAGTTATATCGCAGATACCCAAATTTACATGTCTATACATATGGCAGCCTTCCATGCGTGGATTCGGTTGTAGCAGATGCATGCTCAGAATTCGTTACAGGGTAATTTTAAATGGCACTAATTGTTCTGAGGCAATATATATATATATATTTTTTTGCTATTATTTTCCCCTTATATTGATTGTTCTTCAGTGTGTGCGTGTATCTATTATATTATCTTTTGTTCTGTTGTCCGCACACCTGATACAACAAGTGCATGAACTTTCTGCAGCATTATATATAACAGTGAATTTTCAGCACGCCTTTCAGTTGGATCAATCCTGAGGCTTCGTGCAACTGCACTTACGGCGCTGTCACAAGATAGCACAACTGATTCAGCCATGATTTTCAGACTTGCTCGCCGATTCCTGTATGTGAGCAAGTGTGAAGGGAATAGGATTGAGGGAAAGGATCCAGCTTTAGACTTGCATTCTGGGGCCAATACAGCTGAAGGTACATAACCGTATCTCTGAGAGTTGTTATAGCAATGGTGCTTAATTTTTTTTTTTGATAAGAAATGAAAGTTCAATTGCTGATGATAGTCTTTTTCATGTTTATATAATTTGGCGCGTGGTGAAAAATTAATGCTTAAGTATTACCTTTGCTATCATGAAAAATTAGGAAGACATGCTACTTATTGGGTGCAACTATAGGTGGAAGGTTCTTCTGCTAAAGATTTCCAATTTCAACTACAGGGAGCCGGGGACAAGATCGAGAGTTTTCCCTCTTAGAAGTGGTTGACATAGATAGTCCTATTGAAAATGACCTCAGCGATTCGCCAGATAGTTTCATCAATCCTTTTCATGATATCGCTGCTGATGTAGTTTCATTGAATGATCCTGTATCTCAGTTTATTGAAGGTGTCCCAAGATCTGGAGAAGAGTCAGCTGGGGATTCCCCTGAGATGTTTCTACCAGGCCTTCTCATTCATATAGTAGTACAGCAAAGAAGCTTGGAAATGCCTCTCTGGAGAGGCTGGAGGGCCCAAGAGCAAGCAGAGAGTTATAAAGCTTATATAGCAAACAAAGAGAGCTTTAAGGATATCATTGTGTCGCCATATATGTTCCTTGACCATCTCCCATGGAGGTATCTATTTTCCTTGGTGGTTTAATGTCCGTGACGTATAAAAATTGGCTGAAATTTTTTCTTGTGATGCCATTGTTTCCACCAAAATGATGTTTTTCAGATGTCACTATGCCATGCAAAGACTGTTGGAGACTC
>JAESVK010001098.1:1326452-1363697 GCA_017140935.1 Hamamelis virginiana
GGATGCATTCACATACCTATAAATTCTCTCTCTCTCTCTCTCTCTCTCTCTCTCTATATATATATATATATATATATATATATATATATGGGATAGGTCTTGTTGACTTATATTTTTATTTATGATTTACCAAATTTAACGTGGGAACTATATTTTGAGAAATCTACCGTTGGATTAGATACTCTTTTTATGCACATCATGCATGCTACAAATTACATTAGATAGAAACCTATAATAAATTTATCAAAATATAACTTTCACGTCAGATTTTTGTAAACCATAGCTAAAATTATAGAAGAATGGAACCAATCCATATATGTATTACAATCTTCTTGGTGTTTTGCACTTGGTTATACTGACTTATATGTATATGCATATATAAGGGAGGTGGGGCCTCTATATTGCATTCCTAGAACCAATATGTAAAAGATTTAAGGCCATTTCCAATTGTTTACCCTTATTTAAATTGAATAAAAAGCTTGATTTAATATGAAGCTTTTCAATCCTATATTCAATTTTTTTTAAAAAAAATTATATTTTTCTCTCTTATATCTCTTAGCATGGCTAAGCTTTTTTTGGGGAGAGTGAGATATTTTTTGCAACTGAACTTGCAAGAAGAGAGAAGAGAAAAGGTAGCCAAAATATGACCGATGACATTCTTACTAAAAAATTGTGAGTCAAGCTAAGTTCGAGTACAAATTTGAGTAAAGTTAGATTTGATCATATGAATTTGAGCAATGGATTGGAGAATGAATTTAATTCAATTTTTTTTTTTCAAATTTCAATGAATAAGGATTTGACTGAAATTGATCGCTAAATCTTTGAATGATTATATTAGAAAGTGCTAGGGGTGTGCACGGGTCGGTTGGGGGCGGGTGGCTAATCCTCCCAACCACCAACCGACCCGCACATCTTAATAACCGGCGAGTTGGTTGAAAAAATTGGCAGATTTCAACCGGCGGGTGGACGGGTCAATCAATAATAATTTTTTTTTATAGACACCTAAAATCTCTAAACTCATTTGAACAAGCAAAGACACCTTAAACTCGTATCTAACAATACAATTCTGTGTTCTTTAATGATTAAACTACAATTCTCTTGGAATTCCTCCATAAACTATTTAAAACATAAATATGAAAATTATAAAAATGATGTAAGGTACATAAATTGAAAGTATATGCGTATTAATATAAATAAGAAGAATTAGGGAGGCACATTCATATAAAATAGGGTGAGTACATTTAATAATGTGATGAAATTCTGCTCAAAATTTACAGGAGCTCCCTAAGCAAAATGAATGAAAAATACTTATTAATTGAAAAAGATAATAAACAAAATAGAAAGAGAGACATCCTATGCATAGATCGATGTGATTCCACTCGCATTTGAACATTGAATATGATGAAGAACAAACACATCAACATAATATTTAAATACCTTGAAGAATCTACCCAATATTTTACAGTGCAATTTGGTGACAAAAAAATAGTTATAAATTTATAGTGTATTTTGCTTTTGGCCTTTAATCCTTTATGGTTTCTGCTTTCTAACTTTTCTAACATGCATTTTTTTTTTTTTAAATTTATAACAAGTATCTTGAATCATTTTATGTAAATTTATTATTTATATATATAAATATATTTATATATAAATGTTGGCGGGTGGCGGGTCTTGAGCGGGTTTTGGTATTGACACCCACCAACCAACCCTACCAATAGAATTTTCATCTCATCCACCCGACCCCACCAGTCATGAGATATGTAACCGCGGGTTGCGGGTTGGTTCGAATGAGGTCGGACAGATTTTTGCACACTCCTATTAGAAACCTGAATTCGCAATTTTATTAGAGTGAAAGATGATCAATTATCCCCTATTGTATAAACCCGATCAAATAATATACTTCCATATATATATATATATATATATATATATAAAAGTACCACGTAAAAAAAATTTGAATGCTACTATGGTAGTAATTTTAAAAATTCATCAATTTTTTTTATTTACATTTCAAATATTTTTTTTCTGTTTTGAAAAACGAAAAGAAAAAAGCAGCGGACAAGTGGGGACCACACCGGGCTTAATGGGGAACTGTCAGCCCCTGATGTAAGAATGAGGAGTGAACTCGGTACCACTACAACCCGGTTACATCAATCGCCGACCAGGAAACAACGATGGGATTTGTTTGGCTATAAATAAATAAATACAAAACAGCGCACGCTAATAAAACGCCCGATAAAAAAACAGAGGGTCAGGGTCCTCGTTCCACGCGCCCGCCAAACGCGTTATCTTTGAAGATGGCAGGAAGTGACATAGCACGCGCTACAAATGCAACAACTGCCATTGCCGCCCCACGTGGGAGGCAAACAATGTTCGTAAAATCCTTAACTTTTAACACGTGCCTCTTGCTCTGGACGCGATTGATTCTGATTTCTGAAACATTTAACACCTGTAATTTAATGCCACAGCACCAATGAATTTTTCAACTGCCACGGAATGGGAATCTTCTTGGGGGTGTTTGGGAAATCCACGAACCTATTTCATGAATATAAGTTGGGTCCAATTATCTTTGAACTGTATTTGGTAATTTTACTTCAACCACGTATCAGGTTTTTATCGTTCTAATTTTGGCATATATCAGGTTTTTAAATGCTTCACGTAAGCGTTGGTTTTCAAAAAACCCAAATAAGAAAAAGACTTCTTCTTCTTCTTCTCATATATGAGACAATTTCACGTTTAGGGCTTTAGGTAAGTGTTGGCTCCACTTCTTTTTCTTCGCTACTACCACCGCCGCCTTCGCCTCCTTCTTTGTCAATATTGCTCCATAGTCTTTGTGTACGCCGCCACTGCCTCCTTCTTCGCTATTACTCCATACCCGCTGTCACTACCTCCTCATTCTTCTTTTTCTTTGAAACTGCTTCATAGCCGTCGCTACCACCGCTGCTGCCTCGTTCTTCTTCTTCGTTGCTGCTCACGACCATTGCCTCTACCTCCTTCCTTGTCTTCTTTTACGCTGCTCCCTTCTTCTTTTTCTACCAAAAAAAAAAAATCATTATTTCTTAAACAGAAATTGATTTGAAAATTTTTAATGGGAAGTTTTTTATTTTGAGGTTATGATATTGATTCATAATTTTATTTTGAAATTAGAAAGTTTTTTTGTTATGGAAATTGGGGATTTGTGAGTTAGGTTTTTTACTTGCAAAAAAATAAAATTTGATGGGGATTATTGATTCCGGTTTTGATGCTTCATCCTTCTTCTCTGTTTTTTTTTTTTTTTTAATCCCTTTTCATTGATTTTCTTCAATTTACCCTTGCTATTGATGATTTTCTTGAATGAATTCATGCATATATTGTACACTTCAATTTTTCTTGGATTTTGCTTCAGATTCTTATTTTCTATCCGATTTTGATTTTGATTCATATTATTTGTTCTTTGCCAATGTTGTAAACCAAACGCTATCAAAATAAGAACCAAGTTAGAACTAAATTTTTGACAAACAACTATAAATTAAAAACCGTTCAAGTATAATATGGCTAGAAATAAACGAAACAGGTGTAAATGGTTCTGAACTAGATTTTAAATTTCCCAAACAGGCCCTACTCTCTTTAGTAATTATAGCCTATCAAAATTTTTATCATTTTAAAAAAATTAAGTTACTTAGTCAAAATTTAGGACATTTTATTTTAATTTTATCTTAATATTATTGAGGTTACAATCAATTAAGCAAATAAAGTTGATATTTTTCGGACAGAAAAATAAATGAATTTCCGTTTAACCCATTTCAGTGTTCTCCCTATTTTTCACGTTAGAATAGAAAACCTAAGTGGAAAAAGTTAATTCATTCATATACATCCGTTTTTAACCACTTATTTTATGTGTGTGAATATTTTTATAATAATTTTTTTAAAAATAAAATACTACTTTCATTTATATGAACACGTTATCTACTAATTAAAGTGAATAAAAATATGAATAAAAATAAAAGAATGGAATAGAAGTGTGAAATAGCATTATTATAGCTGGATGTTTACACTAAGCCAGTGAACAATCATGAGCTCCTAATTAGCTAAGAGTATCTCTAATGAGAGTGCCATTTGAGTTGCCAAAGCTAAATTAATTTTGGCATTGGCACCCAAAAGAGGAGCTTCAATATTGTGCCATTTGGGATGTCAAATTTTGACTTTAGCATTCCAAGTTGTTAAGAATAAATTGGTAACTGTATTTCACTTATTTTCATTGATCTCATATACAAATATATATAAGCCATAGACGATTTATACATGGAAAGAGAGATAAATTAGCTATACAGAATGGTGTAATTATCAATTAACTAAATTGGTGGGATTACTAAAATTAAGGGATTGTGTGCTGTAATACCCCCCCTCAAGTGGGAGCATGAAGGTCTGTAATGCCCAACTTGCGAGATAAATGATGAAAAAGATCATAACCCAAGGCTTTGGTGAAGATGTCGGCGATTTGTTCGGAAGAGGGAAGATGAGCTGTGGTAAAGAGACCAGAGCGGAGTTTATCACGGACAATGTGGCAGTCAATCTCGATATGTTTGGTGCGCTCACGGAAAACAGGATTGTGAGCAATGTGGAGAGCGGACTGATTGTCACAATAGAGGGTCATGGGAGTGGAATTTGAAATGCCAAGGTCACGAAGAAGTTGCTGAAGCCAGACGAGTTCATAGGTAGTAACTGCCATAGCACGGTATTCGGCTTCTGTAGAGGATCGGGCAACTGTTGTCTGTTTCTTGGTGCGCTAGGAGATAGGACTAGAACCAAGTGTGATAAAGAAACCAGTGGTAGAACGTCGAGTGGTGGGACAGCTGGCCCAATCGGAATCGGTGTAAGCACTGACATGGATCACAAGAGGAAGAAAAAAAAATGCCTTGGCCTGGAGCGCCTTTAATGTAGCGAAGGACACGTGTGGCAGCCGTCATGTGAGGAATCCGGGGAGCATGCATGAATTGACTGAGAATATTCACTGAAAAAACGATGTCAGGTCTGGTGATGGTGAGATAAATGAGGCGCCCAACTAACCGACGATAAGGAGTTGGATCATGTAAAGGTCACCATCAATGTCAGTGAGCTTCAAATTCTGTTCCATAGGAAATGAAGCAGGACGGGAGCCAAGTTGGCCACTATCAGCAAGAATGTCCAGGGCATATTTTCGTTGATTGAGAAAAATGCCGGAAGGGGATCGAGCAACTTCAAGTCCAAGAAAATATTTGAGGAGTCCCAGATCCTCGGTTTTGAAGTGATTGGAAATAACAGTCTTAAAGTAAGAACCTGAGAGAGATCATTGCCTGCAACCAATATATCATCAACATAAACGAGAACAAGTGTGTGACTAGCGGCAGTGGTCAAGGTGAAGAGAGAGTGATCGGCCTGGGATTGAATGAAACCTGCATTAAGAAGAACAGATGTTAGTTTAAAAAACCAGTTTCGGGAGGCTTGCTTGAGGCCATAGAGTGATTTCCGGAGGCAGCATACACGTGTCTCCCCCTTAATACAATAATCGGGCGGAGGTTTCATGTAAACTTCCTCATCAAGTTCACCATGCAAGAAAGCATTGTGAACGTCCATTTGGTGAATGATCCAATTTTTGGTGGCGGCAACGGCTAGAACACAACAGATCGTGGTCATCTTGGCTACTGAAGCAAAAGTTTCATGACAATCGATGCCTTCAACTTGAGTGTAGCCTTTGGCCACAAGTTGAGCTTTGTAGCGCTCAATAGTACCATCAGCACAGAGTTTGGTCTTAAAAACCCATTTGCAACCAATTGGTTTCTTACCAGAAGGAAGGGATTCGAGTGTCCAAGTGGAATTGTCATCAAGTGCTCGAAGTTCAGAGGCCATAGCTTCACGCCAGTGAGAGTGGCGAGTGGCTTCTGAGTAACAAGTAGGTTCAACAGAGGCAGTAAGAGCAGTAAGGAAAGAATAATGAGTGGGAGAAAAACGAAAGTAAGATAAAAAAGTAGATAAGGGGTGAGAGGTACCTGAGGTCTGTGCAGCGGTTGAAGAAGCAATGGACTCCGTGGGTATGGTAAAGCAAACATAATCAAGAAGATATGCTGGTCGAGTAATATGGCGGCGAGGGCGAGAAGAAAGTGTGGAGGGAGGATCATGAAGAGATATGTTTGGGGAGGGAGAGGGAGTGGGAGAAGGGTCAGATTCGGGAATGGGTAAAGGAAGAATGATGGAACTGGGTGGTGGTGAAGACGCAAAATTTTGGAACGGAAATTGATTTTCATGAAAGGTAACATCACGAGAATAAAAAAAATTTTCGGTGTCAAGATTAAATAGCTTATAAGCTTTACGGTTGCTAGGATAACCGAGGAAGACGCAGCGGGATGCTCTAGGTGAAAATTTGCCACGATGAGCGGTAAGGGTCTGAGCATAGCAAAGGCAACCAAACACACGGAGATGGGTGTAGGCGGGAGGAGAGTTGAGAAGAAGTTGAAAAGGAGTTTGGTTCTGAAGAGAGCGACTGGGGGTTCTATTGATGAGATAGGCAGCAGTGAGAACGCATTCACCCCAAAATTTAAGTGGTAAATGGGCTTGAAAACGAAGGCTCCGAGCAACATTCAGAAGATGCCGGTGTTTACGCTCCGCAACACCATTTTGTTGAGGAGTTTCAACACAAGTACGCTCATGAATGATGCCATGAGTATGAAAATAATTTTGGAGAGGTTGATAAAGAAATTCTTGGCCATTATCAGTTCGGATGAATCTAATTGTGGAGTTAAATTGATTTTTTATAAGAGCAAAAAAATGCATTAAATGACTATAAGTTTCTGATTTAAAACGCATTAAATAAATCCATGTTGCGCGTGAAAAATCATCAACGATAGTCAAAAAATAATGCGCTCCACAAATAGAAGCCGTAGAATAACCACCCCAAATATCACAGTAAATGCAATTAAAAGGAATCGTACTTTTATTAGCATGAAGTAAAAAGGGCAAACGAGTGTGCTTAGAACGGGCACAAACATCACAATGAGAAATAATACTGGGACTTAAAAAAACATTAGGGATAATAAAGCGGGAAGGATGACCTAGACGTTGATGCCATAGGATTTTATTATCAAGATGATGAACTAAAAAAACAGCGGACTGTTGGGACCGAAAAATATAGAGCCCATTGCAAGCTTCACCCGCTCCAATCAGCCTCTTCAATTGAAGGTCTTGGAAGAAATAATAAGAAGATGAGAAAATAGCGACACAAGATAAATGATTAGTAAGTTGAGGGACAGAGAGAAGATTATAATTAAAAGTAGGGACATAAAGGACATTTAAGAGAATAAGTGTTGCAGATAAATGAACAGAGCCCACTCCTTCAACAGGAACGGCTTCTCCTGTGGGTAGGCGGACTGTGCGAAGCAAAGGTGGCCGTTGGAGGCTTGAGAAAAGGGATCAATAGTGGCTCATATGGTCACTAGCACCACTGTCGATGATCCAGTCTGTTTGTGTGTCAAAGAGACAAGAGTTTGTGGAAGAGTTACCGACAAAATTCGCCGCTGGAGGAGAGGGATGGAGCAGATTCATGAGTTGCTGGTAGTTCTCCGTCGAGAGGCCTGGGATCGGACTTTATGTGGAAGCAACAGAGTTGGCAACAGCAGGGGGCTTACCAAGAAGAGAGGCTGGCGATGGTTACGAGGTTCATGCCCAGGAGGGTACCCAATAAGGAGCCAACAACGGTGACGGAGGTGGCCATCTTTGCCGCATTCGGTGCATTTGAGATGTGGCCGATTGGAATGAGAGGATCGAGCAGCAAAGGCAAGGTTTTCAGATGGTGGGCGTGAGGGAACTTGAAGAAGACGCTGTTGTTCCTCTTGGAAAAGGGTGGAGAAGACTTTGTTGAGAGGTGGTAGTGGATCGGTGGCAAGGATTTGGGTGCGAAGGGCAGCAAACGAATCATTGAGTCCCAATAGAAATTGGAAGACTCGTTCGTCCTCTGCCCTCTTCTCCAAAGTGGTGGCGTCAATGGGGGTTTGAATGTTGCCGAGTTCATCCCATAATTGTTTGATGCTGTTATAATAATCAGGTATTGAGAGTTGATTTTGGTGGAGGTTGGAGATTTCTCGTTTGAGATGAAAGAGACGGGCATTGTTGCCATGGCAAAATCGATACTCAAGATTAAGCCATACATCTCGGGGATCATTATGATAGTCCAGAAAATTGGCGAGAGAGGGGGCTATAGTGTTTAAAATCCAAGTGAGGACCATATCTTTGGTTCTACTCCATTGGGCATAATCAGTGGAGGTGGTGAAGAAGATATGGGGAGGGATTTAGAGAGACATCGGAAGAGGAAGAGGAAAAAGAAGCCATGGCTGCATATGAAGGTATGTCAGGATCGTATTTTGTCTGATACCATGTTAAGAAATAAATTGGTAATTGTATTTCACTTATTTTCATTGATCTCATATACAAATATATATAAGCCATAGACGATTTATACATGGAAAGAGAGATAAATTAGCTATACAGAATGGTGTAATTATCAATTAACTAAATTGGTGGGATTGCTAAAATTAAGGGATTGTGTGCTGTAATACAAGTTGCCAAATTTGGCACCTAAAATGGTAGCTGCCATTTGAGCCACACAAGCTTTTCCACTACTCCCAACTGACTCTAACTTCCAAAATGACAAAATGTCTAAGAGATTGTGTTTGGTAGCCAAGAAAATGTAAGAAAAAAATCCCAAAAAATAAAAGATAACCAAAATCTAAACAACAACAATAATAAACAAACAATAACAAATATATAAACTTTCACACAGACAAAAAAAAAATAAAAAAAAATCATGGATCGTTGGAGAAAATGAACATGTCGAGATAAAGAAAACTCACCGTCTGCATAAATCGGCACCGCATCGAGAGTAGATTTTGTAGATGAGAGAGAGAGAGAGAGAGAGAGAGAGAGAGAGAGAGAGATTAGAGGTAAGATTAGATTTTGTTGAAAAAATCCCAACTTTTCATATGGTGTAGTTAAGAGAGAGATTAGAGCTAAATGGGATGCTTTTACCTTGAAATGGAGAGAGAGAGAGAGAGGGATTTTTGAAATAGATATGGGAACAGAGAGAGAGAGAGGGTCCTGTTATGAGAGAAAGATGGGGGAAGATGTGAGAGAGAGAGAGAGAGAGAGAGAGAGAGAGAGACACGAAAGTGATGAGGGGATGGGATAGTGAGAGAAAGAGAAGGATACTTTTTTTGAGAGAGAGAGTTGGTAGTAGACTAGGAGGGCGGGGAAGAGATTTCAAGAAATTTTTTTTCACTTGTTATAAATAATGGAAATAAACTTTCAGTTCTATTACATATTTTTAAAAAGGGATCATTGGATTAGATATTTCTCTCATGAATATCATGTCTGGTAAAAATTATAGTGATCCAACTTTTGATTTTTGAAATACTTCACTACAAAAAATTGTGACTTTTTATTTTTTAAAATATCACCATTTTTTCACAGTCGGTTATTTCGAAAAAGAATTGCTAGATTAGTGTAATTTTTAGCGGACATGATATTCATGAGAGAAATAACTGATCCAACGATCAGTTTTTCAAAATATATAATAGAACTGAAAGTTTATTTCCACTATTTACACAAGGTGATATATATATATATATATATATAATGTGCAATTAAATTCATTAAATTAATTTCTAATCAACCATATATGATGATTATAATAGTGTTATTTTAGCTATTTTATACATAAATAAAAAATTCAAAAATTTAATTATTAAGTTAGAATAAAAAATGAATAAATTAATTTTAAATATTAATTTTTTTACAGTACAAGGAATAAAAATATTTTATATGTTC
This sequence comes from Hamamelis virginiana, assembly GCA_017140935.1. Classification (NCBI taxonomy): domain Eukaryota; kingdom Viridiplantae; phylum Streptophyta; class Magnoliopsida; order Saxifragales; family Hamamelidaceae; genus Hamamelis; species Hamamelis virginiana. Next base: position 1,336,284 of record JAESVK010001098.1, read on the forward strand.
TTATAAAAGAATCTTGAAAAATAATTGAAAGTTAATTAGGAGCATAAGAGTAAATATGTCAAATAGTTGAAAAGTACCAGAATTTGACACTTATGCATTAGAGCACATTGGCACTATATTTCGACAACGCTACTATTTGGTACCATTTTTGGCACCTTAAATGGCTCTAACATTGGCAAAGCATGTAGGGTTGTATTACTACAATTCAGTAGCACCTTACTCCGACCAGGAAACAACGATGGGATTTGTCAATTTGGGCCGGGCTTCCGTAAAAAACTCAAAAAGACGCGACATGATATAATATTGTAATTAAGTAGACAGCACAAAATAAAATAGCCAATAAAAGTTTTACATTTTTGTCCCTTCCTTCCCCAGGCATATATGTAGCCAAACGCGTCGCCTTTTGAACAAACGTGAATATCAAGTGGACAGGAACTCAACAGCCTCCCCACGTGGAAGGCAAGCATGACACGTTAAAACCTCATTTTTTTCACACGTGTATGTCACACTTTCTTTTTCTTTTTTTTTTTTCCTCCAAACCCCTGTCCTAAATTCACCTTAAATTCTATTTAAATTGATTTTACTTAAATTATTTTTTGAAGAACTATTCTTTCATATATATATATATATATATATATATATATATTGGAGGGCCCAATATAGGTATATGTAGTTATAGTAAGGTTTTTATTTAGATGATATGGAACATAATGAATCTCATTCTTCTACAAGGATTATATGCAGATGCTCTTGATTTATTTTATGTTTTCAATCCTTCATGCATGGTTGAATTAGTTTTAGCCAGTTTATATTGACTCTACGGTAAGTTCTTGCAAGGTCAATATTGTTCAAAATATTACTCAATTTATGGATTAGGGTTAGGTGACATAATTTATATACAATATTTTACACCATTCTTACTAACTCTCTTTGTAGAAATCAAAAACTTTATTCACCTCCAACTTAGGGATGGAGTCAGGAATTAATCTGCACTAAATAGAGGCAACCTTGTTGGTATTTTATCCAAATTCCATAAAACTCAATGAATCAATTAATTAAATATTTCTTGCCCTTCTCACTCTCATCACTATAAACACAATACCTCCCAGACCTTTGTTGGTGAGTGATTGAGCTGTGCTCATCAGTAGGCCCATGAGCCGTATGTATTTTGAGAGAAAGAGAGTAAAATTGATTTTCCTACATTTCAGGTTTCAACGGATTCGAGTATATAAAAATTGCATTGATATTTAATATTCGATAGGTTTATACCGTTTCAAACATGGAAAAAACAAAAGAAAAAAAAAAAAAGAGTGGCCAGTAGCCTTTCAATTAAGTTAGAGGCAAGGAGAACGACAAAGACCATACATGGTAGTGATTATCATACTTTTCTTCCATTGACACCCCCACAAAGCAATTTACTTTTTGCCAAAAACAAAACAATAACAAATGACCAAATTGCACCAAAAAACTTATCAAAGTTAGGACAATAAGGCGGCCTCGATCATGACTCATGAGCCTAACTCCTTAACTTTATTAGTTGAAAAAAATAAAGAGAAGAGAAAAGAAAAAGAAAACTAAGGAAAATCTCTAGTCAACTACTAAAATCAAATAAACTTCCTATATAACTAATTAACTAAAGTAACTTTTCTATAAGGCAATGCCCAACTGGAGCTGTAAAGCAAGCAATTGCTACTTCCTCGAAGAAGATTAAAGAAACCCATGACTGAGATTCTGGTTAAGAAAATGGCTGAATACAATGGAGAAGTAGACCATTCATATATAATATGATTCTAGCTCTTTTGCTGATCGATAAAGAAAAGAAAAGCTAGGTAGACCATTGATAATGAAAGACTTAATTCAAGAAAAGATATTCATTGTTCCTTGAGATTATTAATTTGGACCAAATTAAAGATGGTTTTGACAGAATAGATGCAAATCTTCACTTTGATGATTGGATATTTTGAATCAGCTAGCTAGCTAGTCTCTCTTCAAACATTCTCATGCACAGTTGCGTATTTGACTTACAGTTTTCAGCATTGTTATTTTATTATGAATGAACAATTCTTTTATAATTTATATATATAGTTCCTTGACTGATCTTGGGATGGAATTACATGGGAATACAACAAAATTTTTGCTTGATGTATTGGTTCAGCTTGTCTACCATGGTATTCTTTTGGTGGTTTTAGAGCCAACTATTTTAATGATGAATGATCATGGCATGTAATAAAAATTAAAACTTGTAGTTAGGATTGTGAGGAAACCTAACTTAGATTTTGGGTGTGGGGTTTCGTTCAAACCCTAATTTATTTATTTATTTTGGGACCCTTTATGAATGTTTTGGTTGATACGAAACACTAAAATCAATTCTCCTAGTACCGAAATTCAAGTTGGAATAGTTGTCCTTGAATTTCTTATTTTTATTTTTAATTTGCCAAAACAATGAGGTGTCCCAAGCTGTTAAGCTGGTCAACTAATTTCCTCTTTCCACATGAGGCCACCATCTCATGAGATTGTATAATGCCTGGACAACTAGTTTTGACTAGTTAGCCTATAAAGTTTGTCTAATTTTGGGCCTGGAATATATGTTTGATCAAGTTCACATTTAACTTCTTTACCATCAAGTCAACACTTGTCAGTTAGTTTCTCATAATTATTTGTGGTTGCTTTTCTTAATCTCAAAATTGTGAAAAACTCTCTTTTTAAAAAACCAAAAATAATTCTTTTCTTGAAATTCCGGATTCTATTTTTCATGAATGAGATTCTTGATTCATTCGTTATATATTCTTCCTGTTAACAACTAACTTATATCATTTGAAAAAAAAAAAAAAAAAAAAAGGCAATGAATTTATTTCCTTATTTTGTCATCAAATAGATTTGAATTTTGAACCACTGTTGGTTCCATAATTGTAGGAGACTAAATATATTACAGCGACCACGTGTGATTCAAAAATTGGCAACGAGTGTGACGCCACGTGCATATGGACGATACTTGTCGCCATAAAAGTTTACCCAGTAACAAATAGGGAAATTATTATAAATAAACACAAAAAAGTAATGAAAAAAATGATATAATGAAAGTACAAAACCAAAACAATCATCATCTTACGTGGAAAGCATATATCACCTGCTCTACGGGCCGCGTTGAAATTCCAAGCCAAAGAAGAGTAAACACTCATAAAACTATAAAAGCATGCGTCAAAAATACAAAATGGGAAAATTCAAAGGGTCTCTTATCAAATTTTAAGAAGTTGGTGTACTTAATAGAAAATTGTCGGCGTGGCCAATTACTCTTGTTCTCGTATTAGAATTAGATTAGAAGAAGGGCTCCTCTGCAATCACATATATTTTCCTTTGGCCCAATTAATTAGTTTACTGCATGACTTAATTCTAAAAATATACTATAAAATAAGAAAAATACTATATTTCATGGTTTATTTTATTAATCTAAAAAGTATTTAGAAAATTTTCTAATAATTAAGGGTACGAATGTATAAAGTCACTTTTGTTATTATTATTATTTTTTTTGCACCTTTCTCACGAGAAATGAGATTTTTTTATATACCATTTAAATACAATAAATTCCATTTATGTTATAAGAGAGGTAAGAAAAATGATGAGAAGAATAATGTTTTCTTTAAGAGTAAAATGAATAGGATTTTTAAATATCTAAAGGCCTGTTTACTTGGTGAAAATTTTTATAATTTTTATTTTCTGTAAAATTTTTTTAAAAATAGTTTTCATTTTCAGTTTTCAAAATTTAGAAAATGTGTTTATTTTGCAAAAATTAAAACTGTTTTCAAAATATAAAAATAGTGTAAATGCATTTACTAAAACTATATATTATCTCTATATGTTTTATTATTTTTATTTTTTAGTTTTACAGTTAGTCTGCATATTTTTTTTATCTATGTTTATAAGCATTACCATGATATAATCATTGTTTTCAGTTTTCGTGAAAATGCAAAAAAGTCTTTTTGATGTTTTCACATTTTCTTAAAAACTGAATTCATTCTCTTGAAAATATTTTTCATTTTTTACAAGTAAATGCGTTTTTTAGACCGTTTTTTATTTTTATTGAAAATGAAAATAAAAATTACGAAAATTTCACAAACTAAACAAACCCTAACATTCTTTATCTTTTCGAAATTTATTGTCTATTGGAGAGGAGAAAAAGAAAATAAAAAGGAAAAGAAACTTTTTTTTTTTCTTTAATGAAAAAATAAAAACTGTATTTATGTCTTTCATATTATTGGCTAAATCGAACATAAAAGAGTTGGTTTACAAACCTTATATGAACTATTTCACACGGGGCATAAACTTTTGGGAGTAGTCCAGTTGGTGAAAGTGTATGGAAAAAAAAATTATTAGACTAGATTTATGAATTAAATCCTATGTAACTAAAAAATATAATAAAAATAAATAAATAAATGAAAAAAGAGAAAATATGTGGCTGTAACTTGAGCGTCCCTAGGTTTGAAGTCACCGGGGAGCGAAGTTACGAAAAAGGACCTTGTACAGTAGGACCGTTTATATAATTCCCGCTCTTTTGAACAGAGCCGCAACAAGAACCCAAACAGAGACCTTAAACCCAACCGACCATATAAAATATGACTTGAAATCTAAGTCAAATACTCGCCAAACATGCCTTTTACTTTTTTCTTCCCCCTCTCTCTCTGTGTGTGTGTGTGTGTCTGTGTCATACCCCCAGGAGAGAGAAGAGAAAGATTCCTGAATCCCCCAACTCCCTCTATCCACCAATCCCCTTCCTACCTCACTTTTCACGTCCCTATATAAATCCCTCAACTCCCTCTATCTACTCTCCATCATCGTCTTCTCTCTCTCTCTCTCTCTCTCTCTCTAGCTCTCTGTGGTCGATCCATTAATGGCTTCTACAGTTAGCATACCCAACACAAGCATAAATCATGTTGCATTTTCCAGTGACATTAATATCGCCAACAAATCATGCTCTTTTGGGCAAGTTTCTTTACCCAAAAAGAGCGAATTTGCTTCACTTAAGCGATTAGGAGTTGCTTCTTTAGTTGCACCAGAGGTAACAGCACCTGTAACTCCCAATCTCTTAAGTAGTAGTAGTATGAGTGATACTACTACTACTTTGTCTTCAATTTGGAGAGAAGTACAAGGATCCAACAACTGGGAAAATCTAGTAGAGCCCTTGCACCCTCTTCTCCGGCAAGAAATCATTCGATACGGCGAATTTGTAACAGCTTGTTACAAGGCTTTTGATCTTGACCCCACCTCAAAAAGGTATTTGAACTGCAAATATGGGAAAACCACCATGTTAAATGAAGTGGGCATGGGAGAGTCCAATTACAATGTCACCAAGTACATCTATGCCACCCCAGATATCAATATTCCAATCCAAAATATAGGCGATCCTTGCGGCCGCTGGATCGGATATGTCGCAGTATCGAACGACGATGAGGCAAGGAGGCTTGGAAGGAGAGATATTCTGATAACTTTCCGAGGAACAGTGACAAACCCAGAATGGATCGCGAATCTAATGAGCTCATTGACTCCGGCTCGGCTAGACCCGCACAATCCTCGGCCGGATGTGAAAGTGGAATCTGGGTTTTTGAGTTTGTATACTTCAGAAGAAAGTAGCTGCAAGTTCGGCCTTGGAAGCTGCCGAGAACAGCTTCTTTCTGAAGTTTCAAGAGTTTTAAATAAGTATAAAGGTGAGGAAATGAGCATCACTGTGGCCGGTCATAGCATGGGAAGTTCATTAGGCCTTCTTCTTGCATATGATATCGCAGAGCTCGGATTGAATCAAGTAAATTCAAATTCAAATCGAGAAATACCCATTACGGTTTTCTCATTTGCAGGCCCTAGAGTGGGGAATTCAGGTTTTAAAGAACGGTGCGAGGAATTGGGAGTAAAAGTACTAAGAATAGTTAATGTTAATGACCCCATTACAAAGCTACCTGGGGTTCTGTTCAATGAGAATTTTAGGGTTTTGGGTGGGAGATATGAGTTTCCTTGGAGCTGCTCATGTTATGCTCATGTGGGTGTGGAGTTAGCTCTTGATTTTTTCAAGATGGAAAACCCTTCTTGTGTTCATGATTTGGAGACCTACATCAGCTTATTGAGATGTCCAAGGAGAGTGCAGGTTCAAAGGGATGGTATTGATTTGTTGAGCAAAGCAAGAGAGTTTCTCTCGAGTGCACAAAATTTTAACGCATCGCCGTGGAGAGATGCTGCTAGCAATATGGTGAATTTGGTCCAGTCTCAAAGAACATGATCCATATGATCATTAAATATTGAACATGTATATCTTAGGATTTTTTATGAACTTCTCCACCTTGTACATTTATTTTTTTCACTGGTAGAGGAGCGCGCTTATCTAGCTACTAACATGAAATATTTAAGAACTAGTACTACATCAGAAATGGTTTTTGTAGCCTATGATGATAATTAATGAAATCATAAGGTTATGTGATGCAAGTTCATACTGTGGAATATTAATTTGGTTCATTCTTCTCTAATAAAATTTAGTCCTTTGTTGCTGATAATAAAAAATGGTTCATACTGTGGAACAATCATCTTTTGTAGCTACTCCAAGTAAGAAAGTTTCTGTCAATTTTACAAATTAATCATGGTCATTTTTAATTTTTTACTTTTTATTGTCAATCGATTAGCTGAAGTTGCTCACCTTTATAGAAATGAAAGTGAGAATTACTAAATTAATGGTATGATTGCCAAGCCCCATATATTTTACCTTGAAGAATTTCTGATATATATCAAGCTCTTTTTTGAAAAATCTACATGGTTGAATTTTTGATCTCATTGATCCAATCCCTGTAAATTTGAAATTGTGGAGATTGAATCCGCATGCTCATCGATCTAGTCTTATTGTTGTTTTTCTCTTTCTAAATTATAACTCAATATTGTCAACGATTTAAAGATAGTGCAAGTCACCAAATCCATTAATAAGTTGATAGATACCCTTTTCTATTTTATTAGTCTCAAACATCATAATTCACTGCATTATGTTACTTCCAAAACACTTTTGAAATATTAGTTCCACAGACATGCATTGAGTTTGAAAGAGAACAACCCTTTTGGTCGGAGGCCTAAATGTGAAAATTGTGACATAGCTAGCTAGCTAGCAACAGAAAGAATAAATTAATTAATCTGAAGTTTACAATTTAAGGTCATTAATACTATCACCATTTGATAAAAAAGAACATGAGATTACATTTTTTTTTTTTTAAAGTGCTACAGCTGTTTCAAGTAACGATAATTTTTTCGAGGATTATGAAAGCCTTAATTCTAGTAAGCCTTAATTTTTACTAATTTAGCTAGACCTATTCATATATATACCTGCATCAGTCGATTCTGTGTTTGGTGGTAGCAATGAACATAGCAACAACTTCCTTTAGTGCATGTAGAAAAAATGGGGCACAAAATCTTACATGGATGAAGGAAAAACTAGGGAAATTTTTTTTCCATTTCTCTTTTCCTTTTGATTAATTAATATGTAAGATATTGAAGGAAAAAAAAAAAAAAAAAAACTAAACATTGTCATTACTAATCATAAATTTCCTTGGGTCGTATTCCATACAAAGAAATAAAGTAACAAAAATGTAGACCAATTAATCAAACCAATCTAATCTGAATTAAAATCAACATAATACACTCAAATTTCCTGATTTTATGATCATTGGAAATTTAGCAACATACTCGATGGCCAGTATATATTTCATTTTATTTGTCTACTATCTTCTTCTAGATGTCAAGTCTAGTTCTTAATTTTATCGTCATCCTCACAGAAAATCAATTTGATAACAAGGCATGGAAGCGTCGCGTACACACAGCAGCTTCAAGTGTGAAAATCAGAATTCCATTGATCTTTCATATATATATATATATATAATGATTATACTTTGTGATCAATATTCTTGGAGTTCGAATAAATACTTATATACAAGAATATATGACAGTAGAAATTAAGATATCTCCACCTTATTAGCCATGTAGATCGAATGTGGTGTATGTATGGTGTATAAGGTACACATAACGTACATGTCTATGCGTTTATTTGCTTAATTATAGGTGTAATTAATTGCCTATATAATATTAAGGTTGAAAATAAATTAAGGTTGAATTCTTTGAAGGGAATGAGTTGAACTTGATAACAGTTCAAGGAAAACTTGATAACAGTGTAAGAATAATATTCAGAGCCCTAGTCAAGGGAAGCGTGTTAAAGACAGGGCAAGCTAGAACCCATGAATTGTGGAAGATGAAGTGTGGAAAGCTTTAACTATTTAATATCTTTCAGAACACGAAAGCAACCCCTAGGGTTTGCATAAAATACTCAAAGATAGGAGCACTATTGGGTATTAAGTTTCCAATCTAAAACACTAAACTTATAGGTAAAGGTCCCAATACAAGTATATGAAGATATAGGAAGCGTGGGACAGAGTGGATTATATTCAATCTTCTAGATGGTCTATTAATTTATATGTATTTACAGACATATGTATATATATACTTCCATAAACCCTTACATTATTTTCCACATACGAGCCCTTTATTCAATAAACCCTTGCATTATTTTCTATGTTCAATCTCATTGTTGGAAAAAAAATTTACAAATGAAAAGAAAGAACATCGAGCTATTGATGGGGGATGGTAGTTTGAATAGTCAAAGTATGCGTACACTGTGTTGACTGATAACGTTGTCATTTCCTTCATATTTTACATGAAGCTCATGTGTGATCAATGTTGGTTAATTAAGATAGTGGCACTATTTAATTATATTAATTGCTCTACCTATGCCTGGCCCAGGGAAAGTCTTTATATATATATATATATGTATCACTACTTTTTCCTTTAATTCGACAGAATCTAAACTAGTGAGGGATTACGCACTTCAACATTAAATATTAAGATGGTACGTTGTGGCGTGGCAATCTATCATTACTCATGCCAATCTATCTATCAAAGTAATTTTGGTCATTATTTTCATGTTTATATTTCTTAAGTTGCATTAATTCCATTCATGCACCTTCAATTCCAATTTTAAATAGTATCAATATATATATGTAAAATTTTGAGAAAATTTATCAAGATCATGAGCAGCGTGATGATTCCCATTTATCTGATCAAGTGAATTCATTATAATTTTAATTAAAGTGTTCTGATTGAAAGTAATATTTGATCAAACCATCAGTTGATACTATAGGTTCGTCGTACATTTGATTCACTAACTGGACATTCGTTCGTCGTACATTTGTTCATTTGGTCAATATTTCCATAGTATGGTTGTTGATACATATCTTAGACTTTCTCTTAATTTGTCCCTCCATTGTATCTAACTTCAGCTTTTGCTCCAATTAACCCTTATGTATACTCAAAGACTCAAATTAATCATTGAAAAATTCTACTAGATTTGTTGTCTATTTTACCAATAAAATAAAGTTACGGCTTGAAACAAATGCAGCTAATTTGACATTACCACATTAAATTAATACAAAAATCCTAAAATGGATTCGTGTTTATCACGATGGCATGATATTTTATTATAATTGTGCCAGCAAGGCAATGCCATTTTATATATAGCATATATTTTCCATAATTTATTGAAACTGACATATTAATTAAGTCTAAGTGTGACATGAATGCAACTAATTTTAAAATACAAGATTAATTGGAATTAATCCAACATTTAAATGGTCCCACAATATTGGATAACTACTTTTTAAATTAATAGTGGAAAAGAACATTAATTTAGGGAAGCACTGGGGAGATATTGGCATATATGTATCTGAACTAACTAGTTGCTTCAGTGATCAATTCTACATTAATATCATGAATGTTTTGAATTAACCAAGAAACGAAACAACTTAAAAGAAACTGCAAATGATTGAGATTTGAACTCAATAAATAGGTACCAAACGCGGTCCGCTTGCGCAATTAAAGTGTTCTTTGGCACTGTCGGTGCAATAAATATATATTTTTATCGAACTTCTAATATCAGGTCACCTGATGTTTCTTGGATCAGATGTCTTCTTGTAAAGCCACTTGCAATAAAATTTTTGAAAAATTGACCGTTGGATTAGATACTCCTATCATGTATGTGAGTCTGTCAAAAATCACAGTGATCCAACGATTGATTTTAGAAAAATGTAAATTTGAAAAACTATGACTTTTTAATTTTTTAAAATATTATTATTTTTTAACAGTCACTTTTCTCGTAATGTTAAGCTGAGTAACATTGGTTTAATCTACCGGACCCATATATGTCAATTCAGCAAACAATATATGGGTGTCCACTAGCTGTCCTGTACTTTAATTTAATTAATTTATTTAATATAAAAGGATCGGAGGACAGTCAAAGAACATAATTAACGCCATTTTCTTGGAAGAGAGCTGAAGAACATGTTTTCTCATGCGCTTCCATTGCTAATTGATGATTTGTAAGAATTTCATTTCAGGCACACGCTAGCTTTGAGATTGATCCAAGGGCTTTTCAGTTTTCACACATGTTCCAGGCATTGAAATTAATTTTTATATTTGACATATATGCAGTCTACAATTTTTGAGTTATAAATCCACCTTACAACAAATTAAATTCTTTGAAAATTAATTCCATTCACACTAATTTTTTTAACAAATGGAGGAGGCTAGGGCCTTTAGGCTATGTGAACCAAACCCCAAATTGGTTTCAACTTTGAAGAGATGAATAAAGGTTTCTTGGCTTCTTACGCTTGTTAGAAATTATAATTCAACTCCATAATTTAGGCTATGTTTCTGTTAATTTTTTCTAAAATCAAAGTTGCGTAAAGTGCATTTTATAATAGAAGGCCTATATATATATATATATATATAAAAGGTGCAACTTTGCGTAATGTGACTTCTATAGAGTCAAATGCATAGTAGATTTTGAAAACTTAACCATTAGATTAGATGAACTGCTTATGAATTTCATGTTTGCTAAAAATTATAGTGATCTAACGGTCAGTTTCTAAAAAATGTGATTTTTTTATTTTGTAAAATGTCATCAGTTTTTTCCATTTGGGTTTTTCAAAAATCGACCGTTTTATCATTATGATTTTTTATGAACATGAAATTCATAAACAATTCATCTAATCCAATGGTTAGTTTTTAAAAATTGCAGTGATGGTCAGTTTTTGAAAAATGTCAATGTGAAAATTGTTCTTTCAAAAATGCTATACAACCAAAAATTTTAACCCGAAATTAAAAATCATCCTGATGTGTCATGATTTGAGTAGTTTCGTTATTCTTTTAAATAGATTCTATCTTTTTCACACACCACTTAAAGTATGACACATCATGGTAGTTTCTAATTTCGGGTTAAAGTTTCTAGCTGTATAGTATTTTTCTTGTTCTTTTTAATGTCACCATTTTTTCACCATTTTTTTTTCTTCGGAAACAAACTGTTGGATCATTGTGATTTTTTTTTAGATATAATATACATAAGAGAGTATCTAATCTAACGGTCAATTTTTCAAAATATACTGTGCAAATGATTGTAATTGAAATGACCTGATGAAACTTGCATCAGACTTGATCTTAACACACACACAGATATATATATATATATATATATATATATATCTATCTGTGTGTGTGTGTGTGAGAGAGAGAGAGAGAGAGAGAAGATAGTTTTTAACCAAAAGTAATTTTAGAATAAGATAACGGAATGGAGTGTTAGTAGAGATTCTCTAAATTACGTGGATCTAATTTTGTGTTTGAAAAATCGACATGAGAAAAGTCTCTGTACAAAGTGGAAAAGCTCAATAGTGTGAGAAATTAAATAAAATGACGCTGCAAATGTCACTGACGCGTATTTAAAACAGATCCTGAAAATTCAAATATTAATTTTACAGCCACTGTATAGTTAGATGGGTTTACCGAACCATTATTCATTTCAGGATCACTCCCTGTTTTGACATTTTGGTAGCTTAGTCAGGCACAGACTCTGCCTTGGCCACATGTTTGCAAACCCCCTGCAACTTAATTAGTACGCAGCAGTCATGGAAATGCTGATCAGTCTTTATTTATTTATTTTTTAATGGATTTTCCACTGTAAAATGTATCTCAAAAATATATTTCAAATGATATTGCGGATCACCAAGTTCTTTTTTTTTTTTTTTTTTTAACAGTACTCTCTCTCCTTGTTAACAAATGAAGGGTTTGGATTCATTTAAGATATTTTTTTGAAAATAAAAATAAAAATTAGGATGTATAGTATTGCTCTTTCTTGAATGTTCTCTTTGTTCTAGGTTGCAATGTACTCTACTAAAAGCATTTTCAATCCTTCATCCATTTCTTCCTTCATATCCATTAGATGCTGAAAAGTGAAATTTATTGTACTAAACACAAATAAAATTTATATATAGTCTTTGCTAATTTCAGTCTGCTTAAGGCTGGTTTTACAAAATTCCAATCGTCGGATCAGCATGATTTTTTGCAGGCATGGCATGCAGGGGGTGAGCATCATATCCCATAGTTGGAATTTTGAACCGACCACCGGAGCATGACCAAATGGCTATGCAGTCCAGTTACAGTCCGGACTACAAAAGATCGGAACTGTATATATATATATATATTGTCATTAATGAAGATGCTCCGAGCTAGTCTAGATTCGATTTGTGTCAATTAAGTGGTCTATTTTTCAGTTAATGATTGACAGATCATATTACTGAATAATTACACAGAATATAATTAATTTCGTCTTCAATTATAATGGTGGGTCATATTTATAATATGTCAATGGTTGAATATAATTATACGTTACATGACAAGTAAGCAATTTTCATTGAATTATCTGTCCTTGCATGGTGAGCCCTTTGGGGTGGTATGTCCGGTGAGGGTTGCATGAAACACGTGTACCCAAGAAAATAAGGTACAAAGTTTTGGCCCTAGGAGGGTCTGAAAGGGAAATCATGCTGGGGCCAAAAAAGTCATAGTCCACTTGGCGACCTATTGATCTATAACAAGCTACATTGTAACCTTTTTCGTAGCTCACCAACCTTTCCTTCCTAACCCATGCAAACTCGCCCTTAAAACTTACTAATTTATAGTACATTGAAAAAAACTATTGGACTTTTTTTTTTTTTTTTTTTTTTTCCAATTTGACTAACTAGCAAGTTAGGTATAAATTGACATATAAAGCTTTTTATGAGATAATTAATTAACATAGATATGTATCTCTCTGGGCGGCGGCCCCCCCTTCTTTTTTTTTTTTTTTTCTTTTTTGCCAAAATTTTTTGGTATATTTAAAACATTAGTGTTATATTACCTCATTATCATAGGATTTCTTACACTTTTTTTTTAATAATTTTTTTTTTGCAAATCCTGGACCTACTTATGTCGAGATTTGGATCAAAGCTAATCTCTAGAAATGAACAAAATCATTTGCAAATCCTGCTCATCACGATAATCAAGTTATTAAAGTTCGATTCTAAGACTTTTGTTTCAAAAATCTTGATCCTTAACCACTTGAGCTTGCTATCTTGGCGGATTTTCAATTATCTTTTTTCTTTTTCTTATTTCATTCTTCTCTTTTTTATTAAAAAAAACAAAGTGCGAGGACCACAGTTACTAGTACAAATTTTGAATATATTTGTGTTCCAATTTTATTTTTCTAAAAGAAATGGTCATTCTGAAAATTATTTAATAAAGGGGTATAAGGAAAAATTCATTCTAATTTTTAATTTAAAAAATTAAAATGATTACATATTTAAAAATTTTATAAAATAAAAGGTAATCACATAAATAGAAAGGGAGGAATAACTATTTCAACCCAAATTCAACAGGAAATTATAACATTTTTTGTGTTGTGAAAAAATATAAATAGAATAAAATAAAAAATATGATGAATCAAGTGATGGATGTGACATGTAGTTAATTGGTTTGGACGGTATCCAGCAGCGGCAACTTTATCGGCATTTCATAATGACGGGATGAAAGGAGGGAGGTACCTGTCGTCATCGTTTTAGATACGCGGCCCGCTTTCTAAATTTAATATAATAATATATATATATATATATATATATATAGTCTCTAGTCTAGTATGAGGCAACAACTGATAACCGACCACAATATGACATGAATGAAACACGTGAAAGTCAACACTCAACAAGTACTCTCTTTCTCTTTCACTTTCTCTCTCATATATATATATATATATATATATATATATATATATATATAGAGGCCGGTTACAGTGAGCGACTCGCTCAGTGAGCGACTCGTTCAAAGAGCGACGCCACTCATCCCCATGCCAAACAAATCTGACGGTTCCTATCAATACACTCGCCGACATCTTCCTGCCTCATGTCAGGGACGCGCGTGGTGGAAACTAAAAGGCAACTTTTCATTTTGTGGCTGGCTAATTTAATACATAATTAATATCTAAACCAATTATCATCCGACACTTGTCTAATTTTTTTTTTTTTTTGCGCACAAATAACATCAGCCACATGAACTACAAGCAGTGGCTGGGCCAACCACCATCCAAAAAATCAGTGGCTGGCCATTTTATAAAAGAAAATCTTTCTTCTTAATTCTTCTCTACCACGTGTCATTTCTCTGTACAGCCTCAATGCATATATATGCCAAATTGGAACCAGCCACATTCTTTCAACCTGTGGCTGGCCCAACCGCTATACTTTAACCAAGTGGCTGCCTTTTTTAAGCCTATTAAAATCAGTATTTTGAACCAACCCGAGCCTTCATCTTTAATTTTTTTTTTTTAAAATCTACACGTAGTAATATACAACCAAAAATTGCAAATCCAATATCATTTAAACCATTCATCATTTACATTGTTAAAATAAAAATTTTTTTAAAAAAAACTTAAAACTAACAAATGCAAAAAAAATAAAAATTAATAAAATAACATTGTCGTGCTTTATATCTCCATAAATCCTCAAGGTTCTTGGGTATTACTCATTTCGGCAAGGTAGATATTTGGAACCAACCCCGATCCTTCATCTTTATTTATTTTTTTTTTTTTAAATCTACACGTAGCAATATACAACCAACCCCGATCCTTCTTCTTTCTCCTGCATTTAATTATAAATATATGATATGCATATATAAAATAATCATTGTCTATTATGTCCGAAATTGGAAAACCAATTTACTCAACTAAGAAATACTAATATAAGCATGTATACTTACTTTATCATCTTCAACCTTTTGCCTCTTTTGACTGTGAGGCAGACTTGATTCCGGACTTAGTGCCATTTTGTGTCGAAATTTTTTTTGGTTTTTACTTTCAATTAATTAACTTGCATGATCAGCTAAGCCAGCCACTGGTTCTCTATTTATAGTGCAAAATTGAAAGGTCTAGGATATTAGTCATTTCGGCAAGGTAGATTTGCATTTACGTTGCATCAATGTTGAAATAAATTTTGAACTACCATTTTATTTACTACACTTCAGTGCTTAAGTCAGGTACCATATCTACCATATTTACTACACTTCAGTGGCTTAAGTCAGGTACCTACCATTTTATTTACTACACTTCAGTGGCTTAAGTCAGGTACCATATCTACCATTTTATTTACTACACTTCAGTAGCTTAAGTCAGGTACCATATCTGTACAAAATGTTATATGCATTAAGTCATTTCGGCAACTGTCTTTTTGCTTGTACTACTTCATTTACTTCATATCATCATGGCTGCCTATATAAGCACATATATAGGTGTCAACTACAATTTTTCCATGGGGAACAACAATCTCTTAAAGAATAACTTAATGTCATTCACCCACCCACTTGAAGTAGCTGACCAGCCACATTCGTCAATTACCTTATTTTCCTTCAACTGTATTCAATTTGCCTTAAATTAACAACAATTTATTGTGATAGAAAATAATAAAAATTTGGAATTTATATTTTATAAAAATTTTTCTTTTTCTTTATACACTACCATAAATGAAGGTGGATATGCCATTTTCTATTTTTTATATTTTGAATTTTTTTATAATTAAATTCATATAATCATTATAGCTTAGTACCTTTTTAAACGTAATTTTGATTTAAATTCAAGAACAAGATCTCACAACATAAGGGTTTAAAGCAAAGCTCAATCATTACATAATGCATCTAAGATTATACATAGAACCATCGTCTAGATTTCAATACTTATTTAATCCGTGTGCTCTCGCTTTTCTAAACGTAACATCTGCATTCGGTTTAATATCTCATCACAGAAATTAACCACCCGTTTAGAGGCGAACTGTTCCATTTCTACTATATGCTGGACCTCTTCGAAGGTTGCTTCTACACTAGATGAAGCTCTATTTCGATCGGACATACGTTCTCCACTAGTATTTGATTGTTGCTCCTCTTGTTCCGGTAGCCACTTCATGAATCCACATCCACGTGTGTGATCATATATCTGCGAACATAATATAGCACGACAAAGTCACGACAAATTTTCAATTTAAAAAAAGTTTATAAGGAAATAGGGATACCCATAAACTCACTTTTGCCTGTGGACATATCCAAAAACGCCGACCAGCATTTATGCCTTTTTTTGCTGTCAGTACACAGCATTGACCACTCCCACAAGGACACATGTGCAGTTCGTTCTACCATAGGAAGTAATCGCACGATATTGGCCTTGATTTATCCGTTTTATTGGACTACAGTAAGCAAAATTAATTTTCCATTTAAATTTATGTATTACTGAATCCTAAAAAAAGTCAAATGGAGCAGGATGTATTACCCAGAAAGGGCATCGATAGAATTCACGGCGAGGATTTTTTTGAGTGTATGACATGCTTTTCTCGCAAGGCCCACGGCCACACCGACACATTACACCCACCATAGTTATATCAAACAATATTTCACTGTTGCAAAAAAAAATATTCTAAATAACCGATAATAACAATTTATCCTCTTGTACACATAAATAATATATATATTTAATGATATTTAAATATTGTCAACAATAGATTCGTACAATTGAATTCATGTGCCTACAGTTGTCACTCTCAGTCACATGCGCAACAGTGACTAAATAGAAGATTTCTATTTATACCAATGCATTTCACAATTGAAGAATAGGTCATATATTGATTAGTAGCAATATATGATGGATCGTAAAACTTACTCCCCTGGAGATTTGTTTCAAAGCTGCGGTCGAGTTTGGTTTCTAGACGATGACTTTCGATACTCTCTAAATCCAAGAGAGAGGCAAAGCGAATACACCATAAGGAAAATGCGAGAGGAGTGGGACTATCGAGTTCATGAGGCTTAAAATTTGGTCCGCGACCTACGTCATTGGGAGGCTCCTATTCCACGTCGACGTGCTATAACTTTGCCACGTGGTGATTTTTCCGAACTTCGAAGAGCGCTAAATATAATACGGGAAGAGAACAATAGGATGGCAGCTCGGCGATCAGGTACTACTACTTGAAAACAGCAAAGGATAATGCTGCTTAATCTGGACGTGAGTTAAAGGATGAGGACATTACTAGAATCTTGTCATTTTCTGAATGCCTATCAGATACGAACATGTCTGATGAGGAATATGATGATTGAGCCAAAGCACCCTACAATCATGTTGTGTTTTTCAAACTATATACTTTTATGTATGAAAGTATTTCTACTCTTATAACTTAACTGTTAAATTTGACTTAAATGTCTCATTTTACTAGATTATAAAATAAGAACTTACCATCTAACAAATGATTACATCAATTATTTTGCGAACTATACTCTTCATCTGACATGTACTCATCGGACAAATAATAAGACCCGTCTATCAGTTCAGACTTTTCTTTGCTAGTTAATTCCCGACCGTTGTCGATAGCACTTTCCTGAGCAAGATCCATTATGTAATACCTATTCCTACGAATAAGCATCCTATTATTCTCTTCTCGAATCTGGATGAGGGCTTCAACATAGTCAAAAACGTTTCGACGTTCCATCTCCATCGATTCACGACGCGGTATTGGTGCATTCAACGCACGTAAATCTTCAACTAACATCTCAGCCTCACATACACGGCGAGGCCATTCTCTTCTTACCGCTGCATAAAACTCACGACGATCATTTTTCCACCAATCATGATACGTATTCATCCCCTCCAATAGCCACATCCGATCATTGTCCCTAATCTCCTTTACATGTGTTCGTAACCGGTTCTCCATTGATATTATGTATGTGTTCAAATATGTGTTAGAAAATCATAATACTGAATGTTTTGTTGTCTAGATTTGCTCTCTTTTCTCTCTCCCATTCTTCTCTGTATATATGCAAAATTAGTCAACAATAAATAATAGTTTGTACTTAAAAAGCAAATCACCATAAAACACACATACCTATTTCCGGATGGGTTTTGATTGACAACTTCAAAGTTCTACTTTCCTTCCACTTGAAGTAGCAACCCCTATCAAGCCAAACGAATCGAGAAATGGTTTTACAAAATTATTTGAAAACTTACCTCTCTCATATCACCAACTTATCTACCCAAACCCCAATATATAAAATTCCCTTGTACTACTCCTACCCATTTTAGGCTCCCGTGATTTGCAGTCTATTTAAGTGAAAGCATATCTACATAATAAAATAAATTGTTTTTTTTTTTTTTTAGTCATCACATTAGAAAGGTTCTCTGCACATATTCCACAAAATCACATTGGATATGTGAGTCTCCGACTTGTCAGTTAAAAGAATGAGAGTTTCACTGTTTTGGGTACTTCTAGTCTTCCTAACATCACCTTTTGCATTCCACATCTATACCAATGCAAATCAAGCAGTCAATTAGATTCTCTCTTATCTGAAGTCACTGTTCGAGAAAGAATATGACATGACCATATCTCATTTGCTTTTATAGCATGCGTCCATCTCTGTTTGTGTCTGACCAGCCACTGCAAGTGAGAATAGTGTTTGACACCCCTTTTGCATACATATAAAGATTTCTCATTTGGATTGTATATTATCACGTGAAAGTATGCGTACGACTCTTCTGTCATTGACCATGCACTAGTGGTTTAATTGTGGCTGAGACCCATTGTCTTAGAGAGAGTTGGAGAATATAATGGCTGTCCAATAGCATGCGTCCATTCATAGTCATGCTTGGATTTGACCAGCCACTGCATGCGAGACCCCATTTGAAAAATTCAGAAAAAGAGCTTTTGCAGCACGAGCTCTGGAACTGTCCACAAACTCGGCAATGGGAACACAAGAATCTTCTCTTTTTCGGAAATGATGGACAAATATGGTTCTCAATAGCTACCCTTATTGTAACTTTGAAGTTATAGCCACCAGTAATGAGCTATTTTGGCTCAGACTCACAAAATATATGACAGAAATATCATTACAAAGTTGGCGCTTTCCATACTTTACTTTTATTATGCATTTTCATAAAAATCATAAACTAATTTTCATGCAAAGAGCCCATTCGACATAGTGACTCTACATACAGTAAAAACCAAGATTAGTTTTTTTGATGTTCTTCTAAATTATGAGTTCGTAGTTTCTTTTTCTCATCCTACGAGATTAGCTACCCTCCACAATATCTACAATTTAGTTTGTAAGACGCTATTTGAATGCCAATAACTTTAGAAATTAGAGGACAGAGAGAGATGAGGACATACAGTGACGTTCATTTTTTTTTTCCTGTCTTTATCATCGTTTTACGATATCTTTTGTCAGTATAGTAATATCACGTGAAAGACCAGCCACTAGTTGTTCAACTGTGGCTGAGACTAAAGTACAATTATATCACGTGAAAGACCAGCTTTGCGCTTACGTGAAAGACCAGCCACTATCAGTTCAACTGTGGCTGAGACTTAAGTACATAAATATCACGTGAAGACCAGGATATTATTACGTGAAAGACCAGCCACTAGTCAAAGAGACAGTGGCTGAGACTTAAGTACATTAATATCAAGTGAAAGACCAGCCACTTACTTACGTGAAAGACCAGCCACTATCAGTTCAACTGTGGCTGAGACTTAAGTACATAAATATCACGTGAAAGACCATAAAATTATTACGTGAAAGACCAGCCACTAGTTGTTTGACAGTGGCTGAGACTTAACTGCATTAATATCACGTGAAAGATAATCCTGTAGTTGTTAATATGATTGTGCAGGCTACAAACTTTGTCCCCGTGTTTATGTACTTTTGCATAGACAATGAATCATAATTTATTTACTTCCACCTAACACTTTTGGCTTCATCTTTTCCATACGATCAAACTGATCCTATCAAAAACTGAATTGGTGATCCAGTTTTTCTAGTTTTCTACAGCTACTGAGATAAGTTATGATACCTGAGGCTTGAACAAAGTCATATTCATATATACTCATACTATAAATCAACGTAATATTACATTGACAGTGCATTTCATATTCATAAATATCTCACAGGTAAGAATCGATGGTTACAACACGGTCGCGTTCGAAACTGATTGGGGAGTCCTCACGGGAAAGTCCGCAATCAAAGATTCGAGAGTCTGTTGGGTCTGTTCGTCCTTCAACAGTTGGGGAATCCTCAAGCCGTCGCCACTCTAGGGGGGTCCGAACACGTGGAGGACATACGCCAAGGGATTACGGTCCCAGTGTAGATAATCCTGGACCAGTTGATAGGTCGTTGCTATCCCTACAGGCAACTCATAGAACGGAGGATGTCTGGAATGAACAAGTAAGCATTCCTTCCATGACTTTTAAATTGTGACTGTATTATCTGACATATGTTTGATATGTCTATTGATTTGTTTAACCCTTATGGCTTTGCAGTCGGACTTACTATATTGTAGGGTTCACTCTGATTGGCCTCTTCCTGATGTTCTACATCATCTTGTTCATAGTGCTGGATTTAGATGGATATACAATGTCAAACATATTCCAATTGACACTGCTTTGGTGACAGCGTTAGTAGAAAGATGGCGTCCCGAGACAAATACATTTCACTTTCCCATTGGTGAGATGTCAATTACACTTCATGATGTATCTGTCCTTCTAGGTTTGGAAGTAGGAGGAATGGCTGTCACAGGGACGAGTATATTACCTCATGGTATAGATTGGGCTTCTCTATGCGAACGTCTACTTGGATGTCGCCCCGGAGTGAAAGACATATCTGGTTGGTCCCTTAAGTTAAGTTGGCTACATGCACACTTTTCCGACATATCCGCACTTGAGCCAGGACCGATGTTGCAATACTATGCCAGAGCCCATATTTTACACATGCTTGGATCACATCTATTCCCTGGACTTTCCGGTAATTCTGTGTCATTGTTGTATCTTCAACTCTTGGAAAACCTGGATAGGACCGCAGGGTACAGCTGGGGGAGCGCAACCCTCGCCTTCCTTTATCGACAAATGAGGCATGCATCCAAACGGGGTTCCCGGCAAATTGGAGGCAATCTCTTACTACTACAGGTAATTCATTATTTGATTATAACACGTGATTAATAATGTGCATGAGCTTCTTATTAAATAGTCTTTATAAATAAATATGCATGTAATAATTCATTTGCCCCTTGTTAAAAATAATAAATGTTTCTAATGTTTCAAATTTAGAACATATTACCCATATTTGCCATTCCAATATAAAAATATATTATGTCAGAAAAATTCATACGCATCTATAATACTTAATAAAGTACTCACTAATATTGTAATCAAAACAAATATATTATACATTTAGCTTTGGGCATGGGAACATCTGCCATTTTGCCGCCCACTTACAAATGCTATGCTACCACCGAACGAGGATGAGGAGAATGTAATAGGTGCATTTTGGAAAAATGCTCGACATAGAACTGGAAGTTTGGAAGACGTTCAAGTTGGGTATAGACAGCAGTTGGATCGGTTAACTCAAAATCAGGTTTATATCTCCACTTGATAAATTTAACTTAAATGTTAAGTGTGGCAAAATAAATCATAATTATATTACAATTGCAGTGGTCATTTTTTTTTTTTTAAATATCTTTGACAGGTGCTTTGGGAGCCATACATTAGTCGCAACATTAGGTTACCAGCCATTAGTCAAGGAAGACTATTCATTTGGAGGGCTCGTGTACCCCTAATCAACTTCGCAATTGTAGAATGGCATTATCCAGACAGAGTGTTGCGACAGTTTGGGGCTAACCAATATATTCCTAATAATCCATAAAATATGGAACGTGCTTTACAAGCAAATCCGCGAACCATGAGAAAAGTAGATTGGGTGGCATACCATCAGGAATATATCGATCAATGGAATAATAGAATGTCAGCATATATTCATGATCGTGCAGATGCCAATACTGACATATATATGGATTGGTATCGGCCGCGAACACGAATGATATTAAGCCCTCCTCCAAGTCACATTCGGAATCCATCTACTACGCAGAAGTTGGTAAGTAATTCAAATACAATAAAGATTGCTAATTTCGACCGTTAGAGGAAAGAATACCCTAAAGCTTAATACTTAAAATTATTTCAGGTAGCAGCTTTGGTGGGAGTTGGAACTAGCGCGGCGAATGCGTTTAAGTCGATATCGCATAAAGGTGCGAAGAAAGTTTTCAAATCCATATCACGAGTATGTCGATCAACCTTAGAGGATATCGGCGAAGGGCATAGACTAGAAACGCATTTCGATAATAACGACACTCCCAGACCCAGTAACGTGAGCATGGACGAGAGCGTAGGACGTGGACGTGAAGTACGATACAGAACACGGTCGTCACGCAGATTGTAGAAGCATTGGGGTCGGTATTGATATTTTGAGAAAGGGGCAGGAGATTGAGACACTAACAATTATTTTTCTTATATTGTTGACTTATTTGAAACACCTAGTACTGTATGATATATAAATTTAAATTCTGAAACACCTAGTACTATATGATATGTACTGTAGAATTTTGAAGTTAAGTTTAATTACTAGTGGTTTATTTTTCCGTTGACTTATATTTAAATATGTTTATATGCGTTATATATGTTTAATAACAATTACACGAGTAGCTAAATAATAAATGATTATCAGGGCATGAACCAAATTCGTATGTCATGGTTTAGTGAATGTGATATAATGTGAAAATCAATTTGATAAGCTTTGCGCTCCCATATGAATTTATATATGTTTATTTTGGCATTAATATTTTGAAAACTTACGCCATTTTCAAAAGAATAAAAAAATTATTTGATTACATTAAATTTTTGGCCCCCCTAAGTGAAATAATTATGATTCCGCCTCTTGGCACTATCGAGTACAACCCCATGTAAAAACTAGCATTTTTTACCCAAGTAAAGAATTGGTCAATTGGAATAATGTGACCAACCAAATAACTTCAAACTAACGTAAAATTCATATGATGTCACGTCATTCTCAAATCTACTAAATCTGATAAGTATCTGCTTCATAAATATACATAATGATTAAACGGGCATTTAAAATTAAAAGAAGTATCAATCACACCAACATGTTCCCAAAAACCATATCCAATTGAAATGGGTACCAAAATACTAAGCATTGAGAGTAGTATGAATATTGTAAAAGTAAAGCTAATACGCTGACCTTTTCTCAATACCCTCCTTCAAAGTCAACAGCACTTCCACAAAAATCTAAAAATGAATAAATAAAAAAGGACGTAAGTGTGATGACAACCTTAAAATTCATATTGAAGATAGATGCAAATAGGTTATGTGAGGAACCATTACCGCCAATAGGTGTGAAATCTAACGCATCTTCGTCATTGGAAGTATCATGAACTTTGTTAACTCCAGATCTGTAGAATCAGAAGATGTGAGTAACCATTACCGCCAATAGGAGGTGAATAACGTATCAAATAATTTCATAAATGATAAATAAATCAAAAACATACCGGTTTGGTAAATTGGGACAATTGCGTTTATCATGTGCGACTCCTCTTTTCCCACATGCATTGCAACGACGGCCTTTAGTAATTTGTTTTTCCTTACCATATTTAATCCTGCTCCCAGATCCTTTCGCTTTTGCTTTTGGCGGGTTATTTATCCTTGGCGGATTCGAAGAGACACGAGGACAAGCAATATTGTTACCAGTTATGCCATTTGTTTTGTTCATATCACGCACATTGAGATGGAGATTTTGCATACTGGTACGAAGGAAATTGTAACCATCGATAGACAAACATGCATCATCGATTAAGGAAACTGATTGCTGTGATAATCTTGCATGGCGAGTCGCCAAATCGTTGTTTGTGACATCCCTAACTTCAACCCCACTATCATCCCAAACATTTTGTTGTTTAGCTTCTTTAGTCAACCAATGGCGGATGTAGTTATTAGGGAGGAGAGGAATTTGTGTTGACCTAAGGAACAACAAGATGTGTCGGCATGGAATGCCTGCACAATCAAATAACCGACAACTACAAGAAGCAAAATCATGTGTCCGGTCATATGATAGTAATCGAACTTGACTGTCGTTTTTAGTATAAGACTGGACAAGATAAATATGTTTTGACTCGTCCTCCTCATGGATTGACATGATCAATGTTTCGCTCTCAACAAGTTCGGTTTGGAACTTTATGAAATTCGCCTTCGTATATACATCGGCCATTTGTTGTTCCACTGGGAAGCGAGTTTGGAAACGTGGCTTCTCATTCACATCGACATGGTCCGCTTGTAACTCGTTGTACCTCTGATGGGCAAGAGAACGATTGAATCTTGTTATGAAGTCAATTAGAGAGTGGTGATTGGATAAGACGGTCTTGAAGAATGAGTGACTACTCTCAGCACGCTGACTGTTTGTCATACCTGCGGAGAAAATGTGATTAACAAAAGCTGGAACCCAACGATGACGGATGCCATAGATTGTATGAAGCCACTGATTTTCCTGCAAGGAACTCAATAACAACGCGTTTTCCCATGAAGCTTCAAAATCTTGGGGAGTCTCTGAACCCCAAATAGCCACCTTGAATAAGTTCCAGTACTTCATATGTTTGATATGCCCGATCTTATCCGAAAATTTGCCGACTATGTGCCAGATACAAAGCCGATGGAATGTTGTTGGTAGAACAAGAGACACTGCTTTTGCAATTGCTGGATCTTGGTCTGTGATGAACATTTTTGGTGGTCCACTAGGCATAGCAGCTAACCATTGATTGAAAAGCCAAACGAATGACTCAGTAGTCTCATCGCCCAAGAAGCCTGAACCGAACAAAATACTTTGACCGTGATGGTTAACACCTACAAAAGGAGCGAAGATCATGCAATATTTGTTTGTGTTGTACGTAGTATCAAATACAACAACATCCCCGAAGTAGGACCACGATCGTCTAGATGTGGCATCTGCCCAGAAGCATCGTCTGAGTTGGTTATGCTCATTTGTGTCAATGGAGTAAAAAAAAGAAGGGTTTTTCTCTTTTTCTGAAAGGAAATACTCAAGCAAAGTTTCAGCATCGGCCACAATTAAGTTGTCGCGAACGCTTTTGTCATGGTTGATTAAATCGCGATGGGTGCAACCAACATTTTGAAGTCCACCAGTTTCAATTTCTAAGATATGCAATCGTTGATGTGGTTGTACATTAGCCTCGGAAAAAATCCGAGACAAATTCTGTTTTGCTAGGGAAACATTACGGTGGGAGCGGAGAAAAGGTACTTTCCGAGGGGTTGTAAGGACATGGTTATGGTCTTTGTAAAAAACACTAACTTTCCAAGAGTCTCCATCCTGTGATTTCACAATGCATATTTTAGCTTTACATCCGATCCGTGTGATGCCATGGTTTCGTGAACTGTCTTTGCATGGTTGAGAACTGTCTATGGTAGAACTTCCAATATCGACACATGAGCCACTCTGATTGTGTCTCTCATTCCTTGACCCCTGTTTGTAATAAACAAAAGTCTTCCAAAAAATCTCATCACTCCCTTTACGCTTTTTACTAGAACTCATGCGCGTGCTGAATCCAACATGTTTGGCATAGTCATTGTAAAATTCATACGCATCTTCTATGCTATTGAACTGTTGACCTACGTATGGTTCAATTGGTGTGGGAGATTGAGAAGAATCAGGAGCTGGAGTAGGCAATGGATCCATTGTTCGTGAAATCGGACCAAATGTTAGAGTTTTTTCTGCTTGATTACAATTATTAGGGGATGGAGGGTTTAACAATGCATGGCAGTATAGCTTATTACTAGAGATGCGCAGATTGACATGATGTATTCAACTAATTTTAAGCAACACTTATTGTACGAGTACAATAAGTGTTAAAGTGGATTGAATACCATTTATTATTGCACAAGTTACTGATAAACAAAAATGATTTTCTTTTATAAAATGGCCAGCCACTGATTTTTTTGATGGTGGTTGGCCCAGCCACTGCTTGTAGTTCATGTGGCTGATGATATTTGCGTGAATAAAAAATATAAATTAGACAAGTGTCGGATAATAATTGGTTTACATATTAATTATGTATTAAATAACCGAAATGACGTAATGCATATAACATTTTGTACAATTATGGTCCCTGACTGCGCACCACTTAAGTGTAATAAATTTACTGGTAGATAAAAGTACTTGCTCAACAGCCAAACGATTTGCATAGTAAATATGGTAGATATGGGACCTGACTTAAGCCACTGAAGTGGAGTAAATACAATGGTAGTTCAAAATTTATTTCAAAATTGATGCAACCTAAATGCAAACCTACCTTGCCGAAATGACTAATACCCAAGATCCTTCAATTTTGCACTATAAATAGAGAACCAGTGGCTGCCTTAGCTGCTCATGCAAGTTAATTAATTGAAAGTAAAAAACAAAACAAAAATTTCGACACAAAATGGCACCGAGTCCGGAATCAAGTCCGGTTCACAATCAAAAGAGGCAAAAGGTTGAAGATGATAAAGTGAGTATACATGCTTATATTAGTATTTCTTAGTTGAGTAAATGACTATTCCAATTTCGGACATAATATACAATGATTATTTTATATATGTATATCATATATTTATAATTGAATGCAGGAGAAAGAAGAAATGCAGGCTAAGATTAAGGAACTAGAGGGAAAGTTGGCTCAATCGGAATATGATAGGAAAGCAGCAGTTAAACAACAAATATTGACAATGATGCAATTGATAAAAAGGACTGAAGATTGCACCAATATGTACAAAGAAGTTCGTCAACTTCTTCATGATGTGCTTCAAGCAGCATGGTCTGATCCATCAGACTCTGATGACAGTGATTCGGCTAGGGATGGGTATGGTAATGGATGGATATCAGCCACCGACTCGGATGACGATGCAAGCGCTGAATTCTAGTTGTGTTTCTCTCTAAAATCAAATACTACTGAAAGTTCTTTATATCTGTTTTTTTGGGTAACTTTAAGTTTTTTTTGTGTAACATTGTCTTCAATCAGGATTTATGGAGATATAAATTATGTATGTGATTTTTTTTTTTTGGTTAGTTTTTAGTTTTTTTTTTTTAACAATGTAG
>JAESVK010001098.1:1383697-1431085 GCA_017140935.1 Hamamelis virginiana
AATTATGTATGTGGACTTTCAATTCATTCAAAGCTAGCATTTATTTAGTTAGTACTGACAAGCGCTTCAAGCTCGCCATTCAATTCTAATTATGGCTTCTTCATTTTTCCTCTTGAGGACTTCCAAGCGCTTCACATGCATTCAAATCGACAAGATTGCTCTTTTTTCTTTTTTCCATTTTGGGTACGGTACGGCATGCGTGCATATATATGCATGAGTCCTGAAGTGCATGGACATGTTTTCTGTGCAAAGTCATTCATGGTGGCTCAATCATTTATGTGTTAGACAATTCGATACATTGCATATTTGCATATATCCTGTCTGTGTAATAATCCCTCTTTTCTCAGTATATATATATCCCTTCTATGTTATAAGGTTAATTTCCATCCCCAAACATTGCACATAGATGGAGTGCCAGACCAAAAACATGCTATTTGAGATTCACAAGAGGTGGCTCCATATTTCCAACTCGGTTTCACGTGTAAAGAGTAATAAAGGAATTCAACATTAATAGCTTTCTCTATATATAATATGGAATATCAACACATATCACATGCATCCTACTCAGATTATGGGATTTTTTTTTTCGTAAATTCTCGAGATTAATTTCTTAATACTTGGTGCATGTAATGTAATAATTTCAATTTATATTTTAGAGTAGGAATTCAACTTCGCATTGAATTCCTAAATACGTGTTTATTTTTTTGGGTATTGCGGTAAGGGATATTTTAGGTCAGCTTGTGCACACCAGATTAAGTCCTCGCCCCAGTCCAATCAAAGACAGGCCAATTACGCTGGAACTAGGGGATTCATGAGAAATAATTCTCATGACTTGGAACCAAAGAGGATTAACTTGGGCGTGTTTTTACTTTGTTACCGGCCACCTGTAATTATACTTTGGAAACACAAAGTTGGTGATGAAAACGGTGGTATATTTCTATTTTTTCCATTTGATTAAATACTAGTTGTTTGGTTAAATGATTAATCGTTCTTGTTTGGTTACTGTCGATTTGGGTTTGTTTGATGCCAAGAAAATAAATTTAATTTGAAAGCTATTTGTAGTTTGGTTATTCATTTGCATTTATTTGACTGTCCAGAAAATTATATTTGGTTGCTATTTGATGTTTGGTTGTTGATTTGCATTTGTTTGGTTACCGAGAAAATTCTATTTGGAAGCTTGAAATTATGCCAAAAAATGTGAAAATTTCCTAGCCCGCTAAACCAGTCCACCGACTGAACCAGAATAGTGTTTACGCTGGCCATGGCTCTTGTGTTCAAAGTTGGCCCCCCCTCAACCAAATTCATGGCTTCGTCCCTATATATATATGTGTGTGTGTGTGTGTGTGTGTGTGTGTGTGGTAGGACCTAGGAGAAATGGGTGAATGGGAAATTCGACATCCAAAATAGGAACTGTTAATCCATTTTTTAACCGAGCCCTTTGATGGCCAATAAATTGATTTTAATTAAATTCTTTAATTCTAGTCAATAATAAATTAGCTAGAATTAGATTAGTTTTCGAGGAGTTCGAAGCCAATCAGGAATGCTTGTTCTAAGGAGTTTGTTGGCACCCCCACTCTTCACTCTTGGAGGATAATTATGAAGCCAAATGAGTCTTATCCAGATTAGAATAGATAGTAGTTGAAGATGATCCAGCTTGAGTAGTTGAAGATGAGACAGCTTGAAGATAAAGATGAAGCTTGATGATGAAGATGATCCAACAACTAGCAGAAGCCAACTAGGAAACTACCACTTAGAAGTCTATAAATAAAAGCCTGAAGACCAACATACTTTCTCTCTTAACACACATCAACTCAACCGATGAATTAGAGAGCACCCATCTCTTTTACCCTAACTAGGGGTAAGGGGGATTCCTTTTGTCTTTGATGCTGCTTGGTTGCTGTGGCTCCGTATCGAAGGCTCATTGATTTGAAGCACTTATGGTTCGAGAGGTAGTTCGAAGTTGTCTTTGATGCTGCTTGCTCGCATGTGGCTCCGCATCGAAGGCTCTTTGATTTGAACACTTGTGGTTCGAGAGGTAGTTCAAAGTTGTTCCTGAAGGAAAGTATTAGTTTTGTTTCAAAGGGCTCGAGGGTAGTTCGAGCAGTACCGACGGACTTTTTTATTAAGTGGTGGTTAGTAATTAATAAAGTTCTTTTTATTTTCCACTTCATTTCCACATTCTTCACCTTTTTCTCTGTTTTTATTTTATTTTTTATGCTTGAAGTTTGCTTATAAATTGTTAGGATTAATTGACTTGGCCTGTCTCCCTAAAAAGTCCTCTTAATTGATGCATTCGAACCCTATCACTTGATTTGAATTTTGATATTTGATTCGAACCTCATCGATTCAACTCAAATTCCTAAAAGCGAAAAAAGTAATCAACATTTTGGCACGCCCGGTGGGACAAGTCAAGCATAATGGTTCCTAACACTAGAAGTAAGCAGGTCGAATCCTCACAGGCCAATAATGAAATGGCCAGTGGAGCTGGTCTCAGTTTAGCGACTCAGAAACAGACCGCCCAGTGAGAGAAAGAGACAGTTTGGCAAGAGTAGAAGCAATACTATTACAAACAAGCACAATGTTACAGCAAGCAAATGCAAGATCAGAAGCTAACACACAGCAAATCAATGCGAAACTAGAATCAAGCTCACAACAAACGAATGAAATGCTGCAGCAAATAATAGAAAGGTCTGAACAACCCAGGGAGCCGACTGAGAATATACGGTCCTTGTTCGAGAATTTTGCCAACAATTTGGCAAGTCGAAGAAGGATCAATATAGAAAAGGCTATCGAAAGACACATGGCTATGATCCTAGATAGATTACCCTCGGGGGGTAAAGGAACTTTTAGAGGATCATTAAAACCCATTATGCCATCACTAGAAAATTTTTCTAGCAATATAGAAAGTCAAATAAAAATATCGAATGATGGTTTTCAAACGGAAAAACACATTGATGAGACATTCGAGGGGTACCATGAAAAAGAAATATTTATAAGGCCTACTAAAAAACAAACGGAAGTGCCTAAGTTAAACTCGAGGGGTACTATAGAGGTTCGAAGTGAATATAGTGTTGTTCGAACCGAACAAATTGAGGGCCATAACAATGTTTATGGTTGTGATGACCAAAATAATGGTTATGATGACCAAAATGATGAAAAAGATGGTCAAAATTTATTTCTTGATGCAATAACTGTTGACCAAAAATGTAACCAAAACCATAGAGTTGATGGCCAAAATTTGGTTGTTAACGAAATAGGGGACGACCAAAAAGATGGCCATAATTCAATGGTTCATGAGTGGAAGTATTTAGATGAAACACTCCATGTTGATTTTATTTTCAAGGAACCTCTACCAATTAATTTGG
The DNA here is from genome assembly GCA_017140935.1 of Hamamelis virginiana. Taxonomy (NCBI): domain Eukaryota; kingdom Viridiplantae; phylum Streptophyta; class Magnoliopsida; order Saxifragales; family Hamamelidaceae; genus Hamamelis; species Hamamelis virginiana. Next base: position 1,387,063 of record JAESVK010001098.1, read on the forward strand.
ACTATCACAAAATTTTTGGTATTATCAAAGAGAGTGTTAGGTTCGAACAAAGCAAGAAATCTACTCATCTTACATGGGTAGTTTCATATCCAAATTGGATTTGTGGAGCTCATCAAATAAGCATCAAAATGGATGGACTAATCAAAATTTTATTGTTGAAGAGTTTTTACCAAAGGTGATTAAGTTGATTCAGTACTTTGGCCAAAATAATTGACCTCGAAATGGCCAAGTAAAGAGTCAAACAAATGGCTAAGAATTTTTCAGTTTACTGGTATCGTGACAGCTTGACCAGTTTTCTTAGGAAATTCATAATTAATTCTAGAAATATTATTTATGAATTCCGTTTGTTTCTATGGCTTCTTAACTTATTGAAGTTGAACTCCACAAAATTTCATGTCACTTGAAGATGTTTTGCATACCTCGAAGTGGTTTTTTCTACAACCCAAAACTTGTTGGAAATTTCTGCTGCAGCATGTACCCTGACTTGAGGGGTCATTCGAACCTACCTAGACCTGTCCAAAATTCATGAAATTTTTTAAACATGTTCCTTTTCATGTCTATTTTCAGTTTGTAAAATTTCATTAAAAAATATTTTGTGGTTATTTTTTAAAAATTCGAATACCTCTAATAGGTCGGTTCTGTCTTGCGTTTTCCAGCAAAGATAGTTGAACTTTAAGGGTACTTCGAACCTAGTTAGAGTGGCTCAAAATTTTTGAAATTTTATGAACAAATTGATTTGCATGTGTTTTTCCAGTGTACAAAATTTCAAAGCAGAATTCTTTGTGGATATTTTTAGAAATTTGGACACTGTTTAAAGGTGCTGCTGTCATGTATTTTCCACCACCAAGAAAAAAAAGAAAAATTCAAAAGATCATGAATTTATAAAGCCAATTATAGCTATTTTAATGTAAGTTCATGATTCAATTAAAAGGTTACAAAAAAAAAATCATTCCAAAACCATGAGTTCATAAAGCCAATCCGTGGCTAAATTAGGATGAGTTCATGGTGGTGTTTTGATGGTTCCGGCAAGAATCAAGAGTAAGGCCAAAAATTAAATAAAAAAGAAAAATGGTCATTTGAATCAACTCTTTTAAAAATTAATTCTCAATTTTTTACAAGAGTTCGGGGGGTATGTTAATCCATTTTTTAACCGGGCCATTTGATGACCAGTAAATTGGTTTTAATTAAATTCTTTAATTCTAGCCAATGATAAATTAGCTAAAATTAGATTAGTTTTCGAAGAGTTCGAAGCCAATCAGGAATGCTTGTTCTAAGGAGTTTGTTGGCACCCCCACTCTTCACTCTTAGAGGATAATTATGAAGCCAAAGGAGTCTTATTCGGATTGGAATAGATAGTAGTTGAAGATGATCCAGCTTGAAGATAAAGATGAAGCTTGATGATGAAGATGATCCAACAACTAGGAATAGCCAACTAGGAGACTATCACTTAAAAGTCTATAATAAAGGCTAAAGACCAACAGACTCTCTCTCTCTCAATACACATCAACTCAACCGATAAATTAGAGAGCACCCATCTCTTTTACCCTAACTAGGGGTAAGGGGGATTCCTTTTGTTTTTAATGCTGCTAGGTCGCTGTGACTCTGCATCGAAGGCTCATTGATTTGAAGCACTTATGGTTCGAGAGGTAGTTCGAAGTTGTCTTTGATGCTGCTTGGTCACATGTGGCTCCGCATCGAAGGCTCTTTGATTTGAAGCACTTGTGGTTCGAGAGGTTGTTCGAAGTTGTTCCTGAAGGAAAGTATTAGTTTTGTTTCAAAGGGCTCGAGGGTAGTTCGAGCCGTACCGACAGACTGTTTTATTAAGTGGTGGTTAGTAATTAATAAAGTTCTTTTTATTTTTCACTTCTTCTCCACATTCTTCTCCTCTTTCTCTGTTTTTATTTTATTTTTTATGCTTGAAGTTTGCTTATAAATTGTTAGGATTAATTGACTTGGCCTATCTCCCTAAAAAGTCCTCTTAATTGAGGCATTCGAACCCTATCACTTGATTTGAATTTTGATATTTGATTCGAACCTCATCGATTCAATTCGAATTCCTAAAAGCGAAAAAAGTGATAAATAGGAACCAATTAGAATTCCAGCTTTTAGGGGTCTGAAGATACGAGGCAAGAAATTTACCTAAAAGCTGCGCGCCTTAATACTGAACTTGACAATGGAGCCTGGAGCTGACCAATTTGTATCAACATTAACCAATTATAACCCAATTGGACTCAAACCTGCCTCTCTCTCTCTCTCTCTCTCTCTCTCTCTCTCTCTCTCTCAAAACTAGCTATTTAAAATATCTGGATAACTTGACTGAGTTTTCAGAAAGACCTACTGCATGAGTTTAAAAAAAAAAAAACCCTAGATCAACCTGTCCTGAAATAGATGTGAAGATGTCAACTTCGTATAAATATTGCCAGGACTATACTATCAGCATTATGAGATGTAAATGACGGTGTCATGCATATATGCATGGATTGTGTAGATCAGCTCGAAGTTGCTTTAATTTGCACCAATGATGCACGTGATGTTGTTGTCATCTAATTATGTATGTGGACTTTCAATTCATTCAAAGCTAGCATTTATTTAATTAGTACTGACAAGCGCTTCAAGCTCGCCATTCAATTCTAATTATGGCTTCTTCATTTTTCCTCTTGAGGACTTACAAGCGCTTCACATGCATTCAAATCGACAAGAATATTGCTCTTTTTTCTTTTTTCCTTTTTGGGTACGGTACGCATGCGTGCATGTATGCATGAGTCCTGAAGTGCATGGACATGTTTTCTGTGTAAAGTCATGTATGGTGGCTCGATCATTTATGTGTTAGACAATTCGATACATTGCATATATCCTGTCTGTGTAATAATCCTTCTTTTCTCAGTGTATATATATATATATATATATATATATCCCTTCTTCTATTATAAGGTTGCCATCCCCAAACATTGCACATAGATGGAGTGCCAGCTGGCCAAAAACATGCTATTTGAGATTCACAAGAGGTGGCTCCATATTTCCAACTCGGTTTCACGTGCAAAGAGTAATAAAGGAATTCAACATTAATTGCTTTCTCTATCTATAACATGGAATATCAACACATATCACATGCATCCTACTCAGATTATGGGATTTTTTTTTCCCTTAAATTCTTGAGATTAATTTCTTAGTACTTGGTGCATGTAATGTAATAACTTCAATTTATATATTAGAGTAGGAATTCAACTTCGCATTTGAAATTCTAAACACGTGTTTAGTTTTTTTGGTATTGTGGTAAGGGGTATGTCCTAAGTCAGCTTGTGCGCACTAGACTAAGTCCTCTCCCCAGTCCGGTCAAAGATAGACCAATCACGTTGGAACTAGGGGATTTATGAGAAATAATCCTCATGACTTGAAACCCAGGAGAATTAGCTTTGGCATGTTTTTTACTTTGTTACCACCTGTAATTATATTTTCCCGTGAAAGTTTAAAAGATTTTAGTGTTGGTTCATTTAGCATTATTATTCTTTCCTTGTAGATAAAAGATGAAGTTAGAGACTAGTTGTATTTTCTTTTTTGGAACAACTAAGGACATCAGTTACAAATAAACCTAGCTACTTAAGTACAATTAAGAGGTGAGTTTGGGCCGAACCTAAGGCATCTCTGCCACCAGGTCTGTTTTGTTAGGGCCTTAGGCCGGCCCACTAAGGCTTATGATTTTTGGATTCTTGGAGGCAAGAAAGTCATACAAACCCAAGAAAATTTAAGGGCCTGTGGGAGTTATTAATGAAAGATGTGAACCCATAAATTCAGGGCTCATAAGGTTTTACATTTAAAGGCCCAAGGTCATTAATTGTTACTAGGTGACCACATATGAATTGCAGACCAATGTTTATTAAAAGGCTTATCCATATACATAAAATGGGCTTATATCTGACAAGTATAGGCAAAGATATAATCATGCTAAATTCACTTGTTTCCTCTTTATATCTTGGAAAATAAATGCTGAGCGACTGTTTATGTAAGTTTTTTCTAAAAATATTTTTTGGAGAACTATCTTTTACATATCCATTATGTTCAAATCATGTCTCCCAAGTACCAAAATTTTCATATTAGAAGTTATTGTGGTAAAAGTTGAGATCCTCTGACTTTTGCTACAATAACTTTTAGTATGAAAATTTTGCCAACTATTCTGTCACCTTTTAAGTTGTCTAGAAGTATTCATCACTTCATTTCTTAGAGTACATATGTGTTAACTTTTTCTAAAATCACTTTTGGAGAGTTGTTTCTTCACATATGTCTTTAGAGTTATATTCAAAACCTTACTTCGCACATCAAAATTTTCATACTAGAAGTGAATGTGGCAAAAACTTACAGTATGAAAATTTTGCTAACCATCCCATCACCGTTTAAGTGACTATCAACCTCATCTCTTAAATCAAATAAAATTTTGAGATACAAAAGTGATTTTAAGAACAATTATTGCAAACAGTTCCGAATAGTACGTATCAAATGAAATTGATTGAAATTGAAATTAAATTTATCATGACTTCAAATAAAGTGTATTTGACTTAAATCAGAAGTTTGATGTGGTATGATCATTCAAAATGTAAGAAAAAATTCGAAGTTTTTCGAATTCATGCAGGCGTATTATAATACCCATTTTGGCATCCTATCAGCATATACTTATAGATAATTCCATAGATAATTGTGTGATACATATTTTAAAAAATCGATTGTTGGATTAGATACTATACTTATGTATGTCATATATGTCAAAAATCACAGCGACCTGAAGATTGGTTTCTAATAAATGTGACTGAGAAAAATTTTATTAGTTTTGAGCAATCATAATTTTTTATAACTATATTTTAAAATTTTGACAATGACTTACTGTGATTTTTGACGTACATAATATAGTCCAATTCTCAGTTTTCCAAAATATGCATATATCCTACAATTATTTATGGGTATTATGCTTACATAACTGATGTAAGCATATCCTGACCACGATAGGACTGCCCATTTTAGACCTTAACTAGAATAAAAAAATGAAAATGTAAATGACATTTATATCCCAACCAACTCGATACATATATAAACGAAGAAATTAGGGCTTACGGTGCTCAACTCTCAACACCGGTGGAACTCTCCTCTGCTCAACACGGACGAACTCTTCTACTCTCTCGGTACTACTTCTTTCCTATAATTTGTTTTGCTTGAACCATGCTGTTCAGATTTTGCTTCAGTGTTAAAAATTTTCATGCTTTATATATATAAACATCAACCACCGATTGATTTCTGTTTCATGCTCTCTCTCTCTCTCTCTCTCTCTCTCTATATATATATATATATATATATATATATATACTCACCATGGAAGGTTGGTTCAGTTCAAATTTCAGGAAAAATGTTTTGAATATTTAATCTTTTTTCATATTATTTTGACCCTCTTCCGCTAGGACCGAATCTTCTATAGCTAAAACAATTAATTTATCTTCTCTGGGAATTTTTTGGGATTTAGTTTTAAAAGCCATCCATCATAAGAATTGGAAAAAACGAAAATGGCCCAAAATAGCTAGAGGTTTCTGGTTTACTCTTTTGCCCACAATTGATCAAAACTATCAAATCAAATGCAAAGAAAGAGTAAGGGAAAGTACACCCCTACACATGAGTAAGTGGTATACGTGGAACAAGAACTACTATTTAAAACAGTGGTTTTATCATTTAAACACAAAAACAGAGATTACCCATAGATTTATTGCAACTAGCCATGATAAGTTTCAATACAAAACTGAGATTATCCAAAATCAACTCTCTCCTTCTTTACTTTCTACAGATTATCAAAAAAAAAAAAAAAAATTCCAGAGTCAGAGACCACAACCAAAATAATCACTCTCTTAATTTTGATAGATTATCCAAATCAAATAAGATGATAATAGATTATCCAAATCAAATAGAAAGAATTAAAGGAGTCAGTGATCCAACCAAAACTCTCTCTCTCTTTAATTTTGCCAGATTATCCAAATCAAATAATGAAAATTAAACAAAGAGACCCGATCAAAATCATATCTCTCTATTCAATTTTGGCAAATTATCCAAATAAAATTAGAAAAATTAAACACAAAGACCCAATCCAACAAACGACACTGCAAGCTTCATCACCCTTGGATCTCTGATCCTTTAATTTTTCTTATTTGATTTGGATAATCTATCAAAATTAAGAGAGTGGTTATTTTGGCTGGGTCTCTGACTTTGCATTTATTTTTATTTTTTTGTTTAGATAATCTGTAAAAATTTAAGAGGGAAAGAGTTGATGTTGGAGAATCTAGATTTTGCATTGAAGCTTATCATGGCCAGTTGCAATAAATCTATGGGTAATATCTGTTTTTGTGTTTAAATGATAAAACCGTTTTTTTAAACAGCAGTTCTTGTTCCACGTATCCCACTTACTCATGTGGCAGTTTGACCGGTCAATAGAGGTCATTCTTACAAATATTTTTTGTTGGAGGTCATTTTTACAAATATTTTTTCAGAGAAGGTTATTCTAAAAAAAAACTCTGGATTATCAAAGTAGGGATTTTGGAGCCCATCATTTGCTGTTTAGTGTTCTTGCTTGGTAGATTAGAAGGGTAGTTTTGAGATTGAATAATATGTACACGCGACGAGTATTTTGCATCTGGAAGAACATTCCTTATATATTTTTTACCTGTCCCAAAGCATGTAATCTTTGAAAGCCAAATCCATTAACATCTGTAACTTAAAAGTTTAATTAGAAACTTATCTGATATATTTAAGCAATCTCCTCTACTTTATTTGGTCCTTTTTCTTTTTGGGTCATTGTTATATTTGAATTAAGAAGTGTCAACATCTGACACATTATTTATTTGTTTAAATTTCAAATCCTTTTTGAAGTTCTTTCATTGTTTATTTTTCAACTTGCGAATCATGTGCATTTTGATTGTCATCAGAGATTTAATAGAAGCGAAAAAACAACTTTTAGTCAGTTCCCTTTTCTTTGAGAGAACAAAAGGTTGAGTTCCTGAGTTCTCAGGTTTTCTCCTTAACCTTCTTCTATTTCATTTCTTTCTGCATTGTAGCTATATAATATTAAATTCCTCCTTCTTACTCTTCTTTTCTCTATCATGATTTTGCAATCAGCCATGGCTGGAGAAGCGGGTATGTTTACAGTACATCAGACCATTGGCAGTGTTTTGTGTTGCAAGTGCGGTATCCCAATGGCTCCAAATGCTGCCAATATGTGTGTTAACTGTCTGCGTTCTGAAGTTGACATAACAGAAGGTTTGCAGAAGCATGTTATCATTATGCGTTGCCCCGAGTGTGATAGCTACTTGCAGCCTCCAAGAACTTGGATTAAAGCTCAATTGGAATCAAAGGAGCTGTTAACGTTTTGTGTGAAGAGACTAAAAAATTTGAATAAAGTTAGGTTAGTTCATGCGGAATTTGTTTGGACTGAACCTCACTCCAAAAGGGTCAAGGTCAAGCTGAGAGTTCAGAAAGAGGTTCTTAATGGAGCTATACTTGAACAAGCTTATATTGTTGAGTATGTTCTTCAAGATCACATGTGTGAATCTTGTTCAAGAGTACAGGCCAACCCCGACCAGTGGGTGGCTTCGGTGCAACTCCGGCAGCATGTATCTCACAGGCGAACTTTCTTTTTTTTGGAGCAGCTTATTCTTAAGCATGATGCTGCTGCCCGTGCCATAAAAATTAAGCAGATGGATCAGGGCATTGATTTTTTCTTCGCTAATCGGAGTCATGGTCTGAAATTTGTAGAGTTTGTGGGAAAAGTTGCTCCAGTAAAAAGTCGCCACGACAAACAGCTTGTGTCCCATGATATCAAGAGCAATAACTATAATTATAAATACACTTTCTCTGTTGAAATCTGCCCAATTTGCCGTGAGGATCTGATCTGTCTCCCTCCAAAAGTTGTGGTTAGTTTGGGAAATCTCGGTCCTCTTGTGATTTGCACTAAAGTTAGCAACAGCATCGCTTTACTGGATCCGTTTACTCTGAGGCACTGTTTCTTGGATGCTGATCAGTATTGGAGGACATCTTTCAAGTCTCTGTTATCTAGTAGGCAGCTTGTGGAATACATAGTGTTAGATGTGGAGATTGTGTCTTCTGAAGTTAATGTTGGTGGCTCCAAGTATGCATTAGCTGATGCTCAGGTGGCTCGTGCATCAGATTTTGGGAAGAATGACATAATATTCTCCATAAGAACACATCTTGGTCATCTTTTAAATCCTGGAGATTTTGCTCTTGGTTATGACCTATATGGGACAAACAGTAATGATATTGAATTGGAGAAGTACAAAGGTTTTGTCCTTCCAGATGCTATTTTAATAAGGAAGAGCTTTGAAGAGAAGCGCCAGAGGAAGCGTGGGAAGCATCGTTCATGGAAGCTTAAATCCCTTAACATGGAAGTTGATGACTCCAATGCTAGAATTGATCAAGAGAAGATGAACTCAGAGTACGAACAGTTCTTGAGAGATTTGGAGGAGAATCCTGATATGAGATTTAATATATCATTATACCGCAATAAAGAATATCAGCCGTCAGAGGTGGCATCTATGACTGATGGGGAGGATTTACCTTCTGTGCCATTGGAAGAGTTGCTTGCTGATCTTGATTTAACTGACGAGGAAGATGGGAATGATAGCATGCGGGAGTGATCTGAAATTGTGTATGTTTTTGGCATGGTTTTTTCAAACTTCAATTTGATCAGAAGGTGGTAGGTAAGATTTCCGCTCTATCACGTATAACATTTCATGCATGTATGGATAGATTCCATTAGCTGTTCGTGATTATGTTTTTGTGAATTATTTTTATTCTTTTTCCTCCCCAAATCACTGGTTTTTTACTAAAAAATTCGGAACTGGGTTCTCCCTTGTAGGCCTGTCAAATTGTCAATGGAACAACTTGAGAACCAAATTCCTATCCAAATTGATCAGTTAAGTTGGATCTGTGAAGGGTTTCAGGATGCATGACTCTGATCATTATCCAAATCTCTGTTTGATCCAAATACTGGCAGATTTGGATGCAGGGGTATCCAATCCTTCCTAACCATTTACATGGTATGTTGAGTTTTTTTAAAAAAGATTTTTTTTAAGAATGAATTTAATTGGATCAAACACTGGATTGAACATTTGTTGACATCTAAATTCTGACTATCAGTTACTGGATCTGATTGGCTTGGGATAATTTTTTTTAACCGATTGGCATTGTTTATCTGTGTCCCAGATGGGGCTACCATATTTTAGAACAGTTTCCAAAGTTGTAAAACTTCATATTGTTGCGCCCCACTCTTCTTAATTCTTACATTTCTGTTTGATTTACTTGTAACAGTAGATGGAAATTCACTTATCAGAGGCTGTAGCAGCATCAGTATTTGGTAGTTGGTACAAACTGCATCAGTTTTATATCGGAGATGGCAGCAAGGTCTCTGGGATTGTAGTGTGGAAGTATAAGTTATTTGGGTTGTGACTTCTACAGCCTGTTTGATGATTTTTCAATTTAATGGTTTTGTCCTTTTAGTTGTTATTGTATGCTTCTTACAATTTGTTTCCTTATATGTATAAATTGAATCTCCCTCTCTCTCTCTCTCTCTCTCTCTCTCTCTCACACACACACACACACACACATGCGCGCGAGGAGAAACAAGAGCAGAATGTCTTCCAACTTGATGGATGTGTTCCAAAGTTCTCAACAGAGGGGTCAATAATTGAAAGTGGGGGTGCTCTATTTTGAGTGTGCCCAAATGCCCAATACTCTTTGTTGGTGTAATCCACTTTCTTATCCTCAATGACAGGCACAATGTTCCATTTTATCATAAATGAATATCATGTGCCAATGCATGTAACAAGCTAGCACTAAACAACCCAATTTTAATGCAATGCTTCTGAATTGGGATCAATAGAATAATCAACCAAACGATTCAGAGTTCTACGGTCCTAGGGTATGCAGTCTCATCTAAAGAGTATGGGTGGAAGAGAGCGACCATCAACGATCTTCAAAATTGGGTTTGTTTGTATGGAGTTCTAACTCTATTTATTTATGGTCCATTTTCGTTATTTATTTTTTTTTTTTTTATCACTTTTGGAGATCTATATCTTTCACTTATGTCTTTAATGTTAAGTTCAAATAATTTCTTCATATATAAAATATTTTATATTAGAAGTTACTTAGGTAAAAGTTTGAGTCCCTTAACTTTTGCCGCCACAATCATATAAAAATTCTGCATCCATCTTATCATCCATTAAGTTATTTAAAAGAGATTTCCATCTTATTTTGTAGATCAAGTAGAATTTTAAGTTCTGAAAGTGATTTTAAGAAAAGTTAATGCAAACGGATCGTTAATCATTTGTTTAAAAAAAAAAAAAAATTCAAGTTACTGTTTTTTATTTTTTGGGTCTTTTTCTATTATAACAAAAGATTCCCTTTTTATGTGGAAAAGGCCCATATCAATAATTATGATTTTACGAATGGACGATTCCTCAATATCTTGTTTATTCGCAACAAAATATTTTCTTTATGCAGCGGTAAAAAAAAAAAAAAAAGTTTTTTTGGAAAGAGATACTATTTCACTAATCGAGTCATAGGTATCTAACATATTCATACCTAACGATTTTCCACAAAGTAGTGACGAAACGTATAACTTGTACAAATCTTTCCATTTTCCAATTCGATCCGATCCGTTCGTTCGTAGAGCTATTTATTTAATCCCAGACATTTCTGGAACACCTCTAACAGAGGGACAAATAGTCAATTTTGAAAGAACTTATTGTTAGCCTCTTTCGGATATAAATCTATCTGATTCAGATGGGAAGAACTTGCATAAGTATCTCAATTTCAATTCAAATATGGGTTTGATTCACACTCCATGTTCTGAGAAAGATTTACCATCCGAAAAAAGGAAAAAACGGAGTCTTTATCTAAAGAAATGCGTTGAGAAAGGGTAGATGTATAGAACCTTTCAACGAGATAGTGCTTTTTCAACTTGCTCAAAATGGAATTTATTCCAAACATATATGCCATGGTTCCTTACTTTGACAAGGTACAAATATTTAAATTTGATATTTTTATATACTTTTTCAAACCTATTGCCGATACTAAGTAGCAGTCAAAATTTTGTATCCATTTTTCATGATATTATGTATGGATCAAATATATCATGGCAAATTCTTAAGTAAAAATTGTGTGTTCCACAATGGAATCCGATAAGTGAGATTTCGAGAAAGTGTTTACATAATCTTCCTTCTGTCCGAAGAAATTATTGATCGAAATAATGAGTCACCATTGATATCGACACATCTGAGATCACCAAATGTTCGGGAGTTCCTCTATTCAATCCTTTTCCTTCTTCTTGTTGCTGAATATCTCGTTTGTACACATCTTCTCTTTGTTTCCCGAGCCTCTGGTGAGTTACATACAGAGTTCGAAAAGGTCAAATCTTTGATGATTCCATCATACATTATTGAGTTGCGAAAACTTCTTGATAGGTATCCTACATCTGAACTGAATTCTTTCTTGTTAAAGAATCTCTTTCTAGTTGCCCCTTGAGGAATTTCATTAATAAGGCTTTTACACAATATGGGAAAATTTTTCCCTATGCTTTAAATTCTCAGTAGTTTGATGAATGTAGAATTTGAATTCAGATCTCTGGTACAACCATTAAGAGATTTTGCCCCCAGCCAGAAAGCATCTTTCAAACTTTCATATTACTTCACATGAGTCATCATTGTTACTAAATAATATGTTTCTTGTTCTATTTTATACATTTTATGGCAAGGTACGAAATTATTAAAACATTTTTTAACTCACTACTATAAGCTATGACAAACTTACAATGAACCAATAAATTTCTTGTATTAAAAGTAATCAAATAAATACTAAGTTAAAATATAATCAATAATAAAGTGAATAATAAGAGGGAAAAAAATGAACAGTACCCTATGGAAAATGGCTTTGTTAACATTTTTTTGGAAAAAATAAATAAACCAAATCTTTGTAGACTTCTGTCCCCCATACGGAACACATGCCCTTGAAAATACAACATGAGCACGAGAGAAAAAAGTCGAGAAAAAAAAAAAAAATTTTACCAAAAAAAAAAAAATCAGTGTTTTTTTTTTTTTCTTTTTCCTTTTTTTGGGTGAATGGAGACATACATTAATTAAGGAGTTAATACAAAGACGATAAAGGATGCCAGCCGCATCATTACGCAAATGTAACAAAATACATATGGGGGGAGAAGAAAAAACAAAAAGAACGATCTTCAGTTGATGAGCATCCCAGCTTGGCGAGAACATCGGCACAGCTATTCCCTTCCCTGTACACATGAGTGATCGAAATTGATTGGAAGGTCTCCATCAAATATCTGCAGTCATGAAAGATAGGGCTAAGAGGGTGAGTAGGTTGGACGTTATCCCTTAGCAAGGTAACAACAGAACCTGCATCAACTTCCACAAAAAGACAGGTTAAATTTAGGTCAGAAGTCTTTGGCAAAATCACAACCTTTAAGAACATGTTCAACAGTTTCAGAAGCATTAAAGCAAGTGGGACAAACATCATTTTCTGCCACACACTTTTTGTGGAGCAAAGCTTTACATGGAATTTTCCCATACATGGCTAGCCATGTGAAATGTTTTATGCGTGGGAGAGTGCACACTTTCCAGTTTTTTGTCCAGTTAACATCATTGGAAAAAAGAGTTGTTTTCTGGTTGGCAAGATTATAAGCATCTTTAGTGGAAAATTTTCCATTACGGACTACCCCCGAGTTATCCTATCTTCCCCTCGACTGAAAAGCTGTAAAGGAGTGGTCAAAATGTGATTCACTAGATCCTCTGGAAAGCTGAAAGATAGAGAAGAAAGGTCCCACTCACCAGTGGTTTTCAGGATCCTAACAACTTTAATCCCCCTCCCCACGGTTAAAAGGCCCAGCAATAAGCTTCCTAATGGGATCAACTTTACACCAGCTATCTTGCCAAAGATTGACTTTCTTCCCGTTTCTAATAATCCAAGCAGTCCCTTTGGAAAAAATGTTATGCCCTTTTTTCAATCCTTCCCAAACAACAGAAGCCCTATAAGACTTAAGTCTAGTGCCAAACTTGAACCTTCTATACTTTTTCCTAACAGACTCAGTCCAAAGATTATTTCAGTGGCGAAGTGCCAATTAAGCTTAGCCAAGGCAGCTTTGTTAGCAGCCTCCGTACTCCTAATGCCAAGACCTCCCTAACTTTTGTTCCTAGTAACTATATCCCAAGAAACAAGATGAAGCTTCCTTGTCTCAGGATTGGAGTCTCATAAGAAATCCCTACTAGACTTATCAAGGGCTTTGCAAGTAGCTATGGGAAGGCAGATAGACTGGGTGACATAAGTAGGGATAGCATTTAAGACAGACTTAATGAGGGTAATCCTACCAGCAAAGGACAAAAGGTTAGCTTTCCATCCCTCAAGGCGTTTGCCAAGCTTTTCCTCAATGTATCTAAAATCAGATCTAGCTTTTCTTTTCACAAAAATAGGAAACCCCAGATATTTCCCAAAGTTAAGGTAGGGGGCATATCAAGAGTTTTGCAAACCAATTCCTTTTTGGCAAAAAGGGTATTGGGGGAGAAAAAACCTTTGGATTTAGAAGCATTAATCTTTTGGCCATAGTGATCACAAATTATCAAGAGTATCACAAATGGTGATACTATCGCCCTCTTCAGCATGCCCAAAAAGAATGAGGTCATCAGCAAAGAAGACATCGGTAAAAGTAGGACCTCCCCTAGTGATAGGCACGGGATTCCAAAGGTTGTCTCTAACATGGCATTCCGCCGCGATAGCCAAAAACTCCATGCATATGATAAACAAATAAGGGGATAGAGGATCTCCTTGATGGATGCCACGAGTAGGGTTGACAAACGGAGTAGGTTCGCCATTAACAAACACAGCCATGCTGACAGAAGTGACAAGACATAATAAGGTTGATGGCTAGTGGGGAACCCAAACCATCAGGGGCGGAGCTAGGATTTTAGTTCGGGGGTGCCAAAAACTTTTAAGTAGGGATAAATTAGCCATTTGAAAATGACACAAAATAGTCATTTTTATAATATATAGAAGTAAAATCATAATTTCACAAAATTTTAGGCTTTAGAATTGCCATATATATCATAAAAATTCATACAAATTTTCTAGGCGACAGTATATTCAACACAAAATACAGGATCTTTGGCAAATTTATTTCCATATAAAGATAAGTTCAAAAATTAATCACAAAAATTTACTGATTTATTATTATTATTATTATTATTATAATACTAGCATCATTTGATAAAAATTCATCCAAAAATAATAGTCTAATACAAGCAAATGCACACAATTTTAAAATTTTTCATGAATGGGATCTACTCAAAAACCACTACAAACTAACATATATATACATATAAAGTATTCTTACCACGAGGAAGATAAAAACCAAACCTAAATTCTTGATATTTGGGTGAGCCTATCCAAAATCCCATCTTTTCTTCACTTAATTTTCCTTTCACTTTCTTTCTTTCTTTCTCCTTGTTCTCCCATTTCTTTTTTTGCCCGATTCTAACTCTTTAAATATTTGCGTAATTTTGGTTTTGATTTGTTCTTTTAATCCATCTCCTTAAATTTGAGGGGGTAAGAAGAGGTCTAATGCGGTTGACAAGAATTTTAGCGATAATTTTATAAACGGTTGACAAGAATTTGAGTGACAATTTTATAAACCAATAAACCTTAAACGGTGCTACATAAACCAATAGGCCGGAATTGACTCAAACAGTCAGCACCAGTGCATTTAGAATCAATTAGTGTTTTTAACTCATGCAGTTGCGTGTCCAATAACGTGTCACGGGTGATGTTAGTAGACCACCTCCTGGTAAACCAATCAACACTCTTAGACTTTTCCTCAAGAAGCATTCCCTTTATATTTCCCTGTTCTTTTCCATTTTTACTATCCGCACCCCTCTCTCTCTCAATTTCTCTCTCATCATTCAGTAGCTCTGATTTACGAGTACATAGATTTACAAACACATGTACCCATCGTCCTCTTCTTCCTCCTCTCAAAGATCCATGGGCCCAAGTGGGTTAATCCGCTATGGCTCAGCTCCAGGCTCCCTCTTAACCTCAGCCGTTGATTCCGTCATCGGAACCAACCCAGAATTCTCAACCCTTGGATCACAAACCTTGATGGGTCATCATCACTACTTTTCCGGTGACTCATCGTCACTCACCTCCGAGTCAACTTGCCGGGTCAATCCAAACGCATCACCTGATCCCGAAGACCCCAAACGAGTAGCTGGCACCGCAGGATTACAGAGATCCTACGGTTTCAATGAGTTAGGCTTTGGGGACTTTACAAGGAACTTGAAAGTTGGCGCCGGCGCCGGCGGAGGTGGTGGTGCTGGTGGCGGCGGTGGTAATGGAGGATCCTCTTCTTCGTCTTTGGTTCGGCACAGTAGCTCACCTGCCGGCTTTCTTAACCATCTCACTTCCGATAACGGTATGTTCTATTTTCTTCTCTTTTTTTTTCCTTTTTTTTTTCTTCACCCTTTTGCTTTGCTTTAAAAGTAGCTTTTTTTCTGAATGATTTCTATTTTTGGATGAAAGAGGGGCGACCTTTGAGTTGGAATGACAGTTTTACCCTCGTTGAACTTAACAGGACAATATTAACAAATATGGTTAGTGGTTAGTGTTTAAGGGTAGGTTGGGGTTTTTGAGCTCGAAATGTGGGACTTGGGGGAGGTTTCGGGTTTTGAGTGTGCCTTGGGGGTGCCCCATATAAATTTCATCATTCGGGTTTATTCTTGGGGGTATTTGTTCTGTGTTTGGGTATAAGTTCTTAGGTATTCCGATTGGTGGGTGTAGTCTGCAAAAGTCGTTGGCTTATGGGCAAATGATTTGGAACCAATCAGAGTGCATCTCCGTGCCCACTCACTCTCTCTCTCTCTCTCCATCACGGTCTGTACTTTAGGATGTGTTTGGTAGATGTGTCTACGTGTATATCACTACCATCCATGATACGTATTTACCCCTATGTATGAATATAAATTACATATTTGTTATAATTAATATGAGCTCTTAGAGTCAATTCATGGACAGCTGTGATCGAAACTATACAGACACGATATCGTGAACCTGAATTGACTGTAAATTCATAAACTTGAATTTCTTCTAATATAAATTCATGTCTAAGTGAGGTGAACCAAATTTTAAGATTTTCGTTGATTTCTCTCTCTCCATCTCCATATATGATAGATGTGTGTCAAGTCCGTAGATGGAGGGGGCAGGATAAGGTTTGACTTAGAGAGAGAGAGAGAAAAGTTTATAAACTAGACAGAAAACGTCACGTTTTCGTTGGAATTAATAATTATACGACGAAACTGACCTTCAGAGTTCAGGGGGTTATGATCTGATGGAACGAAGGACCACCATTAGGCCTCCAGCTGGTGTTCACGTGTATGTACGGAAATTGGAGGGTACCTCTGGGAAGCTTCCCATTTGTTTAGAGTCGTCTTTATTTTCCAGCGTAGGGGAAAGTGTGACATTTTTTGTGGGACCCGACCCACACAGGTTGTCCACTTGTCCATTCATTTTATTATTATTATTATTTTACTGGCAAATATGATTTTATATATCATGTGGTTAAAAATCATTTAATTAAAAAAATATATCTACAAGTCTATGAATTTAAAGCTTTGTACTATGAATTTTTTTTTTTTTTTTTTTTTAAGAATAGAAATATGATTATGTATTTTTGAAAAAAGAAAAAAGAAAAAAGAATAGAGAGAAATGAAGAGATGGAGTTTCAGCTGGTTTACAAAAAAAGATTTTGAAAAATAAGTTAATTAATAAATATGAAATGGGGTTTGATTATTATCTTATTTTTATTTAAAAATTTTCTTTCTGACTTTACAAAGTCACCATCTTTTTTCTAATATACAGAAATGATCCCATTAGCACATGATGCTTTCTCGAAAGTCAGCATGAAGTTCATAGGTATTTGTAGAATTCTTATTTTAAAAAACTTACCGTTAGATTAGATATTATGCATATGTATGTTAGGCATGCCAAAAATCACATTGATCTAATGGTCAGTTTTTCAGATATGTCATCGAGAAAAACTATGACAGTTTTTAGCAGTTAGAATTTTTCACAGTATGTATTTTGAGTTGCTCACATTAGATCACTGTGATTTTTGGAGATGTGACATTCATAATAAAAGTATCTAATCCAACAGTCGATTTTTCAAAATATACATCCCACAATTGCTTACTTTTGCGAAAGTAAGCAAATATTTGCTTTCTAGACCGGGACTCTATATAACTCTCTCTCTCTCTCTCTCTCTCTCTCTCTCTCTCTCTATATATATATATATATACACGGTGAAGATTTTTTTTAAAGACTTTTATAAATGAAAAGAAGACCTCACAGTTTTAAAACTGAAATTGAAGGTCAATTGAATCATTTTGTGGGTTTCTAGAGTAGGAAGAAGAAAGTGGAAACGACAAGGGAAGAGTCAAAACGCAGTACAGTGTCACTTTCTTTAACGCGTTATTTGGGTCAGTCCTCTCACTTGAACCAAAACAAAAGTGCAGAATTCCAAAGAGTGTTTTCCAATGCGTGTTTTGGGGGTTAAAAAGAATGGTCATAAGTGACCATGATAACCAATTAGTCCATGCATATGATTGGTAGGTTAGGTAGTAGGTGAGTCAATTCAGAATTCAGAATTTGAGATCTTCCTTAAATTCTGAATATTCCATGGAATATATCATTCACCTTTCGAAGGTTAGGGATTAAAATTTTGATCTCATTATTAAAAAAGAAAAAAAGAAAATGGGTAGAGGAAATCTATCGGATGAAATAGGGTGACTTTAATTTCAATATTAAAACAAATGTTAAATTTCAGTATTTCTCCTCTGAACATAATAGAATCATAGTTGAAAGCATAATAGAATCATTTGTTGAAGAGTCCTGCTAGCTTGAGAGTTTTGTAATGAAAAGACAAATTAAGATGGCAAAGATAGAGGGACTGATCATTAGAACAGTTGAAAAATGGGCTGTCCAAAGAGAGAGAGATACATATTATTTAGCAATTTCACAATTTGGACAAAGTTAGATTCAGGCAACAGAAGAGAGAGAGAGAGAGATGAAGCTTTGAGTTGTAGTTGTTGAATTTGATACATGTCATTTTGTACCAATGTAAATGGCAGGTTTTTCAGTTACAAGGGGGAGTACTGGAAATTATAATTACCAAGGTGGGTGTAATGGTGGGCATGGAACATCAAGGTTGAAGCCTCAATTGAGCTTCACAAGACAAGATTCTGCTCTTTCTCAGATCTCTGAAGTAAGTGATGGCATCAACTCAAACAATGGACACAGAGATGCCTCTCATTCTTATGCCACTGCTAGCTTTGGGATGGACTCTTGGGATAACACCAATTCTATCGTCTTCTCTGCCCCACCGTGCAATCGAGCTAACAATGTCAATGGCAACTGCCTTAATGGCATAGAATCTCAGGTCCTCAATCATTTTTTTTTTCTTTTAACAGTCCATGGAATCTGCATCTAATGGAAAAACTTGCACCTCCCATGCCTTTCTATTCAAAATATGACTAATACCAAATTAGACATGTAAATTATGGACATTTTTATATCTCTAGCTGCTGGTTAATATGTTTACTTGTACATGCAATTTTCAGTTTAGCCTGCCCCAGACAACACTAGAGATGGCCACAGTGGAGAAGCTACTTCAAATCCCTGAAGACTCTGTCCCTTGCAAAATCCGTGCTAGGCGTGGTTTTGCCACTCACCCACGGAGCATTGCAGAAAGGGTTAGTAAAAATTCGATCAAGAATAATTATGTTCCATCATACATATATGACTTGGATTTGAAAATCAATCCATCATATAAATAATAGAGATTCATTTATAGTTTTCTTTCTACTTATATACAGGAGAGAAGAACTAGAATAAGTGGAAAATTGAAGAAACTACAAGATCTTGTTCCTAACATGGATAAGGTAATAACATTATATACTTTCCTTCTGGAGCTGTTGTGAATCTGACCATTTTAATGCATGCTTTCAACATTTTCTTGGCATGGCAAGATTATAAATATTGGGAAAAAAAACCCTAGAACTTGTCATTCCATTTTAGCCTCTTACAATATGTTTTCAGCATAATTGTTCTTTTATTTTCTGGAAGGGTCTGTTTGTGTTAATTTTTTCTAAAATCACTTTTGGTGAAAATTTCTTCACGTATATATTGGAGCCCCCTAACTTTTGCCAGAATTACTTGCAGTATCAAAAAATTCCAACCTTCCTATCATCTTTCAAGTCTTTCAAGTCGTCTAGAATTGATTATCGCCTCATCTCTTTTAATCAAATGTAATTTTGAGCTCTAAAAGTAATTTTTAAAATAAAGCTAATACAAACGAGCCCTTATATTTATATTCTGCAATGTCACTAAGTTGATTCATTATCTTCATTGCATGAGAAGTCAACTTGTACTAGTGGGCAGTGGCTAACATAGAAGGAATTGAAGTTGATAGCACTGTTGATATTAGTCTATTTGAGACGTGTGTGATCTAGTCATAATTAAGTCAAACTAATTACTATTTTTTTATTAGGGTCTGTTTATTATGCAGGAATTTAGGGTGGGAATTTTAAATTCCTGGGAATTGACAGAAGTTAAGTTGTTCGATTGACAAAATTCGTGGAAGTTACAATTCCCACGAACACCTTAATTCCCATGAAACATAGGAATTGAAACTCCCACCTATACAGGTGGGAATTGTCAATTCTCATGTTACTTTAATTCACAAGATTGCTAATATTATATTCAACATTCATTTTTCTTTACCAAAAATTTGATTTTTTGGTATAATTGTCCAACAATAATTAACTTAAACTAGAAATAATGGATCTCAAACTTTTGATGGCAATTTTTCATTTTCTAAAAATTATATAACTTTTCCAAAATATATGATTTTTCGCTTAGAATAACTTAAAAGGATAACAAACAATATGATTTTATAAAATAAAATCTACTTTTAATACAAATAATAAATCAAAATAATTGTGTTTTTTTTTTTTTTTGCAAAATCTTACGACCATCCGAACAACAATAATTTTAATTCTCGGGAGTTTTAACTCTCGAGAGTTTGAATTTCTGAGAGTTCACAATTCTCGAGAATTAAATTCTCAGCAAACGAGCAGACCCTTATTGTG
Organism: Hamamelis virginiana; assembly: GCA_017140935.1. Classification (NCBI taxonomy): domain Eukaryota; kingdom Viridiplantae; phylum Streptophyta; class Magnoliopsida; order Saxifragales; family Hamamelidaceae; genus Hamamelis; species Hamamelis virginiana. Next base: position 1,407,303 of record JAESVK010001098.1, read on the forward strand.
TTTCGAGATTGCTTAGATTTTATCACAAAGCTGCTGCATTAGTGTCTATATTTGTGTTTCTAAATTGCTTAATTATATTAGGATACCTCTAACTTGATAAGTTGATATGGTTATTTGTTAACTGCAACAAATTAAAATACAAAATTTCCATACTAAATCAACCATGGTAGTGGGATAATGGTATGATACCTTATTTTAATGGCATTTAATTAAATCCTAAATTGTGTGTGTGTGTATATATATATATATATATATTTGATCTTTTCTTCAAAATGTTGTTGCAGCAAACAAGCTATTCAGACATGTTGGACTTGGCAGTGCAACATATTAAAGGCCTTCAAAGTCAAGTTCAGGTGAGTAATAAAACGCCATGATGAGGAGAAAAAAAAAAAATGAATAAGCTAGGGAGTGTTATTTATGTGACATACTGTTTGGTGAAATTTATACCATTAAAATAAGCAAGGAAATGATATGGCATGGGCTCTTTGCCAATAATGATATACTCTCTCCATCGTATCATTTATAATATACGAGCAACACATTGTCATGTCCCACATCAGTTAGATAGGAAGTGCCCAATTGGATATAATTAAAATCCATGTGCTAATTAAGTAGCATCTTAATATGATTGATCCTTTCAAGATGGTTTGAACTCATGACAGTGGTATCGAAGTGGACCTAGCTAGTTGAACGAGATGAATGATTTTATAATCATGCTTGTTAATGTTTTAATATATAGTTTTTTTTTTTTTTTTTTGGGTTCTTTATATGATCTTGTATTAACTTCTTGTCTTTTTGATGATTTTTTTTCCCTATTACCTCTTCCAGAAGCTTAATGAGGAACTTGAGAATTGCACCTGTGGATGCAAGTAGTCCACATAATGTTTGCTAAAAAAGGAGTAGCAAAACAAGGCCCCAGCTAGGTGTGTGAACCAAGCAAGCTAGGCTGATTTTGTTACCCAATTGCGGAAGACAAAATTTGAAGATCAGCTAGTACCTGAATCTGTATATAAAGAAAAAAAAAAAGAAAAAAGAAGAAGCTTTTTGTTTTCCTAGTTGAGGTTTATTTTTGTCTTTCATATTTTATTCAAGCGGGTCAATGGGAATTGAAACACTGTTTAGATTCCTTTTCTTTGATCCTTTTGTATTTCGTTTGGCATTTTGTTTAAGCATGCTCTACTTATTTTTCTCTAGTAGATTATGACAGAGCTAGAATCTAGATGACTCATTAATTTGTGCAACTTGATTATCTTTATCAGTAATTCTTCAATGGAGTTTAGCTCCTTTTTTAACATGAAGATAATGGAGGTGTGGACCGCATGCGCGCCCTAGCTTAATGCTGGTACAGCATGGGTTCGGACTTGGATGGTGTTAAGTTTAGGAGTTAAATCCCGTCTCTTGTAACACCAAGAATTAAAGACTAAAAGACAATGGAAGTGTGGGGTGAAGAGAGAAATTGTGATTTTAGGCTTGGTTAAAGTAAATATATGTAGATGTGAAAAAAAAAAAAAAAAAAAAAACTATTATACTCTCGGATGATTTTATACACATAACAATTTTTTTTTTTTAATTTAAAATCACTTTTTGAAAAAAATTATGTTTATATTAAAATTTGTATAATAGAAATAATTATGACAAAATTAGAAGAGGTGATCAGGTTTTAACTATTTTATCGATCATCCCTTATTCGTACCTAAGTTTAAAAAGCTGTGCAATAATGGATTTTGAAAACATTAGCAATGAATTTGGTTGGTGGGGTTGAGGTGATTGGGTCCAAAATCCAAATTGTGGACCCCGGAAATCACTAATGAATAGATATATGCATGTGTTTAATTGTTGTCCAAATTTCTGCACGTAGCTCCCCAGAAAGATTATTTAATTAGAGCTTTCATGTGAATATATATGTGAGCCAGCCAGTGGCGTGATTTTTTGTATAAAGCTGATGTGTCCTGCCACTGTTTTTGTACCTCCTCTCCCCTCTTCCACAGCATGACGCAGAGTGTACTATCCAACTTGCCCTTTAAATAAGGACACTTTCCTAGTATTTGTCCGGCCAATTTATTTACTTAAAAATGGGGCAAAATGGGGCTTGCTTAGTCAATAGTCAATATGCCCGTGAGGACAATGGACATTCGATCGATCATAACTTTGCTAGTGCTGAATAAACCACTTACAAATGACATGAATTGATTGTACTATTTTGTTTGCATTTCCTCAGCTGGTTGATATTGTACTTGAATAAAAGGAGAAGAAAAGAGTCACCCTACGGTAAATTTGTATGCTAATTCAATCAGCAAATCAAGAACAAATTTGATGGTTTAATGCATGCCTTTCATATATAATTAATCACAGGCACTATTATAAGGTGTATGTATCTGGCTTTATGTAAAGTTGCGTAAAGTGAATTGCTTAGAACTAAATACAAATGGATTTTAAAAAACCGACAATTTCATCAAATAGCTTTCTATATATGCATGTATGCAAGCCGCCAATGTCACATTGTAAAAATAATGATTTTTTTTTATTTTTCAAAATGTTACAATTTTTCACGATTGATATATTTTGAAAAATCAGTCATTGGATCGATCAATGTGGTTTTTTGTCATAGTTAATATCATTTCACCCAGTTTAACATAATTACATTCATATTGCATTTAAGTAAAAATAAAAACTTATGGGAAATATGAAACATATATATTTAAATCGACAAGAAAATACATGAGCTAGATCTCTAAATCAACCCTACATCCTTCTCAAGTCACACATGCATATCTCTTCAATCTTTGGTAACCAGACGTACCCCACATGCATACATAACATTTTTCTAGTATCATAGAATTCAAGCTGCACACCATTTGGTCCCCATCCTACCACTTAAACTGTTTTGCAGAAAAAGCTAGGCTGGGACCAACTACTCACTCTAAACTCTCTTACAGTCCATGCACCAAAAAAAAAAAAAAAAAAGACACACACACACAAATTAAGGGAAACAAGTCATGATCGAGTGTGATGACATGAAATTATGTATGGCAGACACATTTGTAGTGATAAGCACTGTTGTTGGGGTCATTGCCATCGACCGGAATCTGCTTGGCTCCGCACTTGTGCTTGCACCCTCTGCATTCATTGAAGGTGCATGTTGGCATTGTAGATCCTATCATTACTCTCCTTGAATATTCCCTACCCCTCCATTCCCCATCACCATTAATCTAATATCACATCCCACAAAAATATTAATATCTATATATATATATATATATAGAAGAACTAGGACAATTTCAGTGTTTAGTTTCTGGCACTTAATTACCTGGAAGTGTCTCTCTCTTTGTGATGGGTATGAATGAGAAACTCCTTGACTATGAGGAAGTTCTGAATGAATTGCAAATCCTGCATCATTTCAACAGTTGACACAGTTTAAACTTATTGGCAAATTTTGATGGGAAAAAAAAAATAAAGAGAATTTTTCGATCATCCACAGAAGTCGAGGCAGGAATTTGAAATCCTGAGAATGGTATGACTTATATATTCCACATGCATGCATGATTCCAAAATCAAAAGAAAGGCCAAATCTGTCCTAGTCGGTAATCTGTAAATTAAAAGAATATATAGAGAGAGTAAATTTCTTAAGAGCACTTTCTTATGTGAGGACTTGACTTTTTAATTACTATAAGATGAGAATTTTGGAAAACCAGATATTCTTTCAATGTATGTCATGTTATACTTACAGTTTTTCACCGTCTGTATTTTAAAAACCGACCGTTAGATTACTGTGATTTTTGACGTGCATGTCGTACCTAGAAAGAATATTTAATCCAACAACCAATTTTTCAAAATATATACCTTACATTAGCTAAAAATTCAAATCCTCAAGTAAACAAATTATGTGAGGAATTGAATAACTCATAAGAAAATGTATATATATATATATATATATGCATCAGGCAGGTGGTCTCCATAATGCCAGTTTTAAATGACAGTTGGTAAAACTGACTGTTGGATTAAATGTCCATCTTCTGTATGCCATGTCTGCGAAAAATTGCAGTGATCCAATTGTTGGTTTTGAAGAATATTATTGTGAAAATATGCAACTTATTTATACTTCAAAATATCACCATTTTTTTAATGTCAATTTTTCAAAAACTAACTGTGAGCTCACTGTGATTTTTTCAAAAACTAATCCAACGGTCAGTTTTACAAGATTTCATCTAAAACTGGCCATATGGAAGCGAGGTGATAATAGCATTACTATATATATATATGGGACAGGTTCCCTTACACCCTATTTTGACACCTATGTTTACACCTCGTTTTCAAATATCATTGTAAATAGAAAATTTTGAGAAACCGACCGTGAGATTAAATACTTATCTTATGTTTGTTATGTATGAAAAAAATTGGAGTGATCCAACAGTTAGTTTTTAAAAAATATCATTTTGAAGAACTATTATCTTTTTTATTAATTAAAAACATAACAATTTTTTATAATGACATTTCTTAAAATCTAACCGTTGGATCATTCCAATTTTTTTCATACATAACAAACATAAGATAAGTATCTAATCTAACGGTTGGTTTATCAAAATTTTATATTTACAATGGTATTTGAAAATAAGGTGTAAATATAGGTGTCAAAATAAGGTGTAAGGGGAACTTGACCCTATATATATATATATATATATATATATATATATATATATATATATATATATATATATATATATATATATATATATATATAGAACTCTATTTGATAGGCGAAGAGATGGACAAAAGGAAATGTGAACTTGGAATCTTAACAAAAGAATATTATAATTGTAAAGATGTTGTAAGGAACCCAATAAAGATAAGATAAATAGATAATAGATATAAAGCAACAAGTGGTTCTGTCATCTGTGCACCTTCAACAGTTAGTAGTTCCGCAAAGATGAAGATGGAGAAGAGAAAGAACACGACGTTTGTTGGTGGCTTAGATGTCTCCATTACTTCGGTATCGAACTTAGAGATGTTCAATTCCTTCAAGGGATGAGAGAGAGAGAGCAGAAGATAATGCTGAAGGAGCTGATGGTTCAAAATTCTAACGAGACCGCATAAAGATAAATAAGGAGCGAGAGAGAGAGAGATGAATAATGGCCAGTGATAGTGATACTAGCTGGTGATAAGCTGGTATGAGGTCCCCAACTGTGCCAACTGACAACATGCCCCCATTTGCTTACCAAAAGCATAATACTTCTTACACATGCATACAATCTCTCGCACTGAAACATATATACGTACAATCACGCACAAAAATATTAAAGCCTGACAACATGACCACAGCTTATGCTTGTGAGTCAAGATCCTCCATCTCTCCCCATTTATTCCTCTCTCTCACACAAAAATCCATATTGAAGAATTGATTCTTTAAAGAATATCCATACATGATTGATTTTTCAAGAAAAAGGATAAAAAAGAAAAAAAGGAAAAAAAAAAAAAAGAGGTCAGAGATCTCCACTCGCCATGTGCGTTTAGAATATTGAACCCACTAGCTCATGGAGTGTAGCTAGTCCTTGAATGATGCTGAAGTTTTCATAATTAAACTGTTTACTGTTTAAAATTCAGAGTTCAGAGGGTAATAAAGTGTTTGAGAATTTAGATTTAAAGTTTATGACTGTACAAAACAATAAGATACTAAACTTCCTTCAGACTTGGCTATCTCTCACATTTATCCCTCTCTTCTTCTTTTTTTTGGCAAGCAAAGAGGTGTCCGAAGTATCGGAGCCGTTTCCACACCCACCGCTATATGGGATCGTATAATGCCTAAATTACTAGCCCTGACTGGTAGCTAGTCAGAAAAGTTTAGCTGGTTTCAAATTTGAGATATATGGGTTTCCAGTTTATTCCATTACTGCCAAACCAACTCTTAATGGTTCATTTATCCCTCATTTGACTCGGAAATTATTCTCTCACTTGGCTAGTTGCAGCTCTCTCACAAGGCTCTGGAGCACCTATATATAGCTGCCCCTTGTTTTACTCGAAGCGGGATGGATAAATATCCAATGGGTCTAGTTCATTTAATTAAGGTACCATCCTCTGATCACATAATAATGGATAGTAGAGTCTGGTAGTTAGCCTGTTGAGATGGGAAAGAAAATCCAATGGCAAGTGGCCCATTCGAATCAGGATAGGGTTCTTTAGGCAACGAGGACTCGAGACACTTGGCAGGGCTGGGCTTTTGTATGAACACTGGAACAATCCTTGGGCTTGGAAAATGGACTTACCTAATTGTTGGCCTTCACATCAGTATATTTAGCCTCTACTTCAGCCCAATTTCAAGACTTTCCATGAGTTTTTTTTTTTTTTTTTTTAATAAGAAAAGGAAAGGGCTTTTAATTATAATTATAAATATTCTAGTCAGCATTTGCTGACTTTTGTAGAGTCAGCAAACACTCAAACGACTATTAAATCTCAGTCATCTAATTAATCTAACGACCATCTGAGTGTTTGCTAACTTTGATAAAATCGTCAGAAACATTTCTCATACTTTTAGAGTATTTCCAATTGCAAAAGTCATTTTTTACCATTCACATTCATTTGTTTTTTGTTACTTACATTAATATTGAAAATGCTCCAATAGTGCAAATTGTTTTTTGGCACTCTCTCTACCTCTCTAATTCTCTCATTACCTAAACCAAGTACAAGTTTTCATGTATTTTTGTGTCTTAGAGAGAAATGGATCCATCCAAAATTCCATCCATATTGTGATAAAGTTTTGAATGAATCCAAATTTGGATAACCGACCATTTGGATGCATCGTTGAAGTACCATGTTCATAACCCATATCGAAAAAATAGATATGGATGGCCATTTAGATACACGGTTGGAGATGCTCTTGCCCACCAATATAATCACCATCTCCTTATCACCACTTTACTATTACTGCTGCCCATTCATCCATCATACACCCACTAGTCCACTACTACGTACGATCACCACAATTCATTAGCAGTCTAAACTTTCTATCTATTTCCTTCTTTATTTAAGGAAACTATTGAACATTAATTCTCAAAATTTATTTTAAAAATATATTCATGATGATGTAGCCAATGATCCAACCCTTCCCTTTTTCAACAAATCCTCCCCTCAATCTACATATTTGAGGGATATATTTTAAAAACAACGCTCTTTTTAAAAATTTGTCCATCCTGAAGTGGATTTTGATAATAACATGTACTGTGTACTAGTGTTGATAATAAGTGATGATGATAATACGATGATGTAGCGATGATAGTAATTATAGAAATCTTTTATGATATATAATAAGTATCAACAGTAGAGGTGATCGATACTTGGTGATGGTAATGACTGTGATGATAGAAATTTTACGAGAATAACTGATATCAATGAAGATAATATATATAGCAAAATATATATATATTAGGGATGACCGTTATAATAAAAAAAATTTGCTATATTGTAAAAGTAAGAAGAATAGAATAAAAGAGATAGGAGAAGAAAATGGTGTCTTTCATCTTTATTATTCAAGGGGCCTAAGTCCTCCTTTTATAGGCTTACAAGTTGCAAGACAAGCTTGTCCTAGAAGCAAGCTTATCCTAGAAGCTTTGCTAGACAAGCTTGTCCTAGAAGTTTTACTAGACAAGCTTATCCAAGAAGATGGGTGGTCATCCACCAAATTTACAATACTCCCCCTTGGATGTCCACCACGCTAAGATAATGTAACTCATTAAAACCTTGCTAGAAAAACCCCGTGGGAAAAAAAATGTAGCAAAGGAAAACGAGTACAACATTTTGTAAATCTTAGAGTGATGTTGGACGCACTAAAGAAACTGCCTCATTAAAACCTTGCCAGTAAAACCCAGTGGGAAAAACCTGGACGAAGGAAAAAGAGTACAGCGTGCATATGTCCAGATAACCTGTAGACTTGATGATAATACTCCCCCTGATGAGTATCAACTTGACTGATCACAAACACGACGCATCCCGATATCATATATCAATTTCTTGAATGTTGATGATGGCAAAGCTTTGGTAAATAAATCTGCAACATTATCACTGGATCGTATTTGCTTCACTTCAATTTCATGACTCTTCTGGAGTTCGTGAGTGAAGAAAAACTTTGGTGAGATATGCTTCGTTCTATCACCTTTGATATATCCTTCTTTGATTTGTTCAATACACGCAGCATTGTCTTCATAAATTGTTGTTGGAGTGCTTGTAATCAAAGATAATCCACATGCATTTCGAATGTGTTGTACCACTGATCTTAACCACACACATTCACGGCTTGCTTCATGAAGTGCAATTATCTCAGAGTGATTAGAGGAAGTGGCAGTCAAAGTCTGTTTGGTCGATCGCCAAGAAATTGCAGTATTGCCACATGTGAATACATATCCTGTTTGTGAGCGGGCCTTGTGAGGAGCAGAAAGGTATCCAGAATCTGCATATCCTTTTAGTGTTGATTCCTTTGAATAAAATAAACCCAAATCTGTAGTCCCACGAAGGTAACGTAAGATATGTTTTACGCCATTCCAGTGTCGTCGAGTTGGTGCAGAGCTGAATCTTGCCAACAAATTAACTGAAAATGCAATATCTGGCCTTGTACACTGCGTTAAGTATAACAAAGCACCAATTGCACTAAGATATGGTACTTCAGGACCAAGGAGTGCTTCATTTTCTTCCTTTGGACGAAAAGGATCTTTCTTAGCATCAAGGGATCTAACAACCATTGGAGAACTTAATGGATGTGCTTTATCCATGTTAAATCGCTTCAAGACCTTTTCGATATATGTTGACTGATGTATGAGAATTCCATTAGACTTATGCTCGATCTGCAGGCCGAGACAATATTTAGTTTTTCCTAAGTCTTTCATCTCAAACTCATCCTTCAAATATTTAGCCGCTTTTGTGAGCTCTTCAGGAGTCCCAAATAAATTTATATCATCAACATATACTGCAAGGATGGCAAATCCTAATTCTGATTTCTTTATAAAAACACAAGGGCATATAGGATTGTTAATATACCCATCCTTGATCAAATACTCACTGAGACGATTATACCACATCCTTCCGGATTGTTTTAATCCATATAATGATCGTCTCAACTTAATTGAGTACATATTTCGTGGTTGTGATGTATTTACTTCAGGCAATTGAAATCCTTCAGGGACTTTCATATAAATATCTTTTTCAAGCATGCCATACAAATATGCAGTAACTACGTCCATGAGACGCATGTCTAGTCCTTCTGAGACTGACAGACTAATTAAATATCGAAACGTAATAATATCCATCACAGGTGAATACGTTTCTTCATAATCAATCCCAGGTCTTTGTGAGAAACCTTGTGCCACTAAACGTGCTTTGTATCTAGCAATTTCATTTTTATCATTACGTTTTCTTACAAACACCCATTTGTAACCTACAGGTTTCACATCATTGGGTGTTGGGACTACAGGCCCAAATACTTTGCGTTTTGCTAGAGAATCCAATTCTACTTGGATTGCTTCTTTCCACTTTGGCCAATCATGTCTACTGCGACATTCATTGACACTGCGTGGTTCATGATCATCATCATCTTTTAAAATTTCTGTGGCTACTGCAAAACAAAATACATCATTAATAACCACTTCTGTACGGTCCCACAATTCCCTTGTGGATGCATAATTTATGGAAATTTCATCATTTGCAAGTACTTGTGCCTCTTCATGATTTTGTATCTCTTCAGGGACTATTGCCTCTTCAGGGGCATGTGTCACTTCAATGACACTTTCCTCTTCGGGGGTTATTATTTTAGATATTATTGGAATAGCCTCTTCAGGAGTGCTTTTTTCTTTAAGACTTGTGTTTTGTTGCCCATTTGTTTTCCTCTTCCGGGGAATTAAATCTTTTGAACCCAAGGGTCGACCACGCTTCAGGCGTGTCATGGATGATTCATTAGCTGCCATAATAGCAGCTTTTCCAATTGGTATATTGATCCTTGCTGGTGTGTTTGCAGCCGGTATATAAGACTTGGTTACTTTAGCTGTATCTGTAAATGCATCAGGCAATTGGCTGGCAATCTTCTGGAGATGAGTGATTCTCTGTACTTCATTTTCACATTGAGAAGTACGCGGGTCGAGATGAGACATGGATGATGCATTCCAAATAATTTCACGTCGTTCCTCTTTTGGTAGCTTATCTCCCCCTAACGACGGGAAATTGACCTCATCAAAATGGCAATCTGCAAATCTTGCTCTGAATACGTCACCTGTCAATGGTTCAAGATACCTGATGATTGATGGTGAATCAAAACCAATGTATATTCCTAATCGACGTTGAGGGCCCATTTTTGTGCGTTGTGGAGGTGCAATTGGAACTTGTACTGCGCATCCAAATACTCGTAAATGGGAAAGATCTGGAATTTGACCAAGTACCAGTTGAAATGGTGAATGTTGGTGATTAGCAGTCGGTCGAATGCGAACCAATGCTGCAGCATGTAAAATGGCATGTCCCCAAGCAGAAATGGGTAACTTTGTCCTCATAAGTAAAGGTCGAGCAATCAGTTGGAGTCTTTTGATAAAGGCTTCTGCTAAACCATTCTGTGTGTGTACATGAGCAATTGGATGTTCCACCTCAATGCCTACTGACATGCAATAATCATCAAAGGCTTTAGATGTAAATTCACCAGCATTATCGAGGCGGATCTTCTTGATTGGATAATCTGGAAAATGTGCTTGTAACCGAATGATCTGAGCAAGGAGCCTGGAAAATGCAACATTGCGAGTAGATAACAATGAAACATGTGACCATCGGGATGAGGCATCTATTAGCACCATGAAATAGCGAAATGGTCCACATGGTGGATGAATTGGTCCACATATATCCCCTTGGATTCGTTCCAAAAATGTTGGGGATTCAACAAGGACTTTTGTATGAGATGGTCTAATAATCAATTTTCCTTGTGAACAAGCAGTACATGGATAATCACTAGACAAAAGAATCTTCTGGTTCTTTAATGGATGTCCATGTGAATTTTCAATAATTCGCCTCATCATTGTTGACCCTGGGTGCCCAAGTCTATCATGCCAAAGCATAAAAATGTTTGGGTTAGAGAGCTTCTGGCTCATCACCATATTTAATTCAATTGTTGTTATAGTGGTATAATACAATCCTGAAGAAAAAGCAGGCAATTTTTCCACTACAAGCTTCTGGCTTGAAACAATATGAGTAATATGTAAATATTCTTTATTATTTTCACATGTGGTCTCAATATGATATCCATTACGACGTATATCTTTAAAACTTAGCAGATTTCTTCTGGATCTGACTGAATATAAGGCGTCGTTAATATGGAATATCGTGCCACATGGTAACATTATAGTGGCTCTTCCGGAACCATCAATCAAGTCTTCAGGACCTGATATTGTATTTACATTAGCTTCAACTAATGTCATGTGGGAAAAATATTTTTGATCCCGAAGGATTGTATGAGTAGTAGCACTATCTGCTAGACATATCTCTCCACCATTTATCTTGGAACTGAGCGATCCAATACTAAGATCCATACCTTTAAAAAAAATATTGAAGAAATAAAATGCATAACTTCATTCATTTAAGAAAAGAAAAATAATACACTAATGATAGCTTTCAAATAAATAAATAAAAACTCACATAAAAAAAATTGCACATAAAATTCCAAACAAGAAAAATATTAATTGATGTGGACATTTCCATCACCAATTAAATGATCAATTTTGCCATTTGGATCTTCAAAAAAATCCGAAACATCGAGATGAGTAATATCCACCGGATTTTCACCATCAATCAAATTTGTTTCTATTTTTTCTTTTCCTTTCTCCTTGAGCGAGGCTTGGTAAAGTTTAACCAAATGGTCGGCCGTATAACATGTACGTGACCAGTGCCCTTTCATACCACACTTATAGCATTTATTTTCATAATTCGCAGAAGGCTGATTTTTTTCTTTGCCTTGCTTTGCTACATTGTTAGACCACTTCTGGTGGTTTTGTGTGGTATTGTTATGACCTCCCCGTGGTCGATAATTATTTTGCCCACGGCCTCGTCCACGCCAATGGCCACGACCACGGCCACGGCCACGGCCACGGTTACGACCATGACCACTAGATGATGCCATATTCACTTCAGGGATAGATGCAGAACCAGTCGGACGTGATTGGTGATTTTTCATCAACAACTCATTATTCTGTTCAGCTACAAGAAGACATGAAATCAATTCAGAATATTTTGCAAACCTACGCTCTCGATATTGCTGCTGCAGGAGCACATTCGAGGCGTGAAATGTGGAGTATGTTTTTTCCAACATATCTTCTTCAGTGATTTTCTCTCCACATAATTGCAATTTAGAGCTGATTTTGAAAAGTGCAGAATTATATTCTGCAACTGTTTTGAAATCCTGCAACCTTAAGTGCATCCAATCATAACGGGCTTTAGGAAGAATCACTGTCTTTTGGTGATCATATCTTTCCTTTAAATTTTTCCAAAGGACAAGGGGATCCTTTACAGTAAGATATTCATTTTTCAAGCCCTCATCAAGGTGATGGCGAAGAAAAATCATTGCCTTGGCGCAATCCTGCTGGGATGCCTGATTTTTCTCTTGAATTGTATTGCCAAGATTCATAGCAGTAAGATGGATTTCAGCATCAAGGATCCAAGATAAATAATTTTTCCCAGATATATCAAGAGCAACAAACTCAAGCTTCGTAAGATTTGTCATTCTTGAATTTCTAAAAAAAATGATAAATACAATAATATGAGTAGCGTTAAAAATAAAAAATAGAAAAAAGATAGTAGAGATAGTCTAAGAGTCACATATAGATTATAATTAACATTGAAGCATAATTGACAGTGTCACAAAAATAATATATATATCAAGATGAGAGAATCGAATGATATGGTTCAGTCATGGGTACAGAATAACAATTTGCACTAATAAGGAGTGATTAAGTACAATTTGAAGATACTTAAAGATTATAGGAAAGCCACAAATAATTTGTGTCAAAGCCATGATAAAAGACAGAACCAGTACGGATTAATAAAAGACATGCCCCCATAGAGATACAACACCTCAATTACTATATCTTTAATAAATCATAAGTGGAGGCTAACTGTTTCAATATTAAAATAAATTGCAGGAGTTCCCACTACTAAGCAAATATGGTAGGAGTTCAATAAGGGCATCACATATAGAAAGGAATTGATGGCCCATGGCAGTGCATGAATTGATGGCACCAAAGCTATCAAAAGATCAATCTACCATCAGTGATCCAGACACTCTAACCAAAAGTCATTTTTGTATTTAACAATTACAAGTCAATGGTATGGCATCTTGAATCTAATATAATAATAAACTAGTCTGGTTTTATTTTTCATTTTTTTTCCGTGAATAACACAAACAGTGAAGCAGACTATAAGCTTTTGGATTCAAGATCTTTGAATCTCAAATACACACAGAGTAAGATATTGAATTGTTTTCCTACTCAAGGGATTGAAGCTCCAAAAGATAAGAGGGAGGAAAAACAAAATCAAATAAAAAGTTTGAGAGTTGCAGTTTATCCAGCATCAAATAAAAAATGGAAAGTTGTGACTTTTTTTTTTAAGTCTCTCTTACTTCGGGAAGAGAAGAATTTCATGAACAATAAAACTTCTAGTTTTTATTTTTAATCACTCTCTTGCTTCAGGAAGAGAGGATTTTTCATGACTAGTATAAAAACAATAAAACTTCTAGTTTTTATTTTTAATCACTCTCTTGCTTCAGGAAGAGAGGATTTTTCATGACTAGTATAAAAAATTAAAAGACTACAATTATTCTTGAAAAAAAAATACCATAGTAAAAATATATATACTCACCAAACGTTCTTCATTACCTTAAAACAATTTGGCTAGAAACTCGTGCTTGGTTAGAACCTCGTGCTGATAACGTATTGTAAAAGTAAGAAGAATAGAATAAAAGAGATAGGAGAAGAAAATGGTGTCTTTCATCTTTATTATTCAAGGGGCCTAAGTCCTCCTTTTATAGGCTTACAAGTTGCAAGACAAGCTTGTCCTAGAAGCAAGCTTATCCTAGAAGCTTTGCTAGACAAGCTTGTCCTAGAAGTTTTACTAGACAAGCTTATCCAAGAAGATGGGTGGTCATCCACCAAATTTACAATATGCTATAACAAGTGATAGTGATAATGGAGAATGATGATAATGACACTTGTTTTTTTAGTTATTTTTAAAATAAAAATGCTAATTTGACTATTTACTGTATTCTATAATGCCTGACACATATGCATGGATCTCACCCTTGTTAATATTAATACTATTTTTTTTAATGAGAGAGATGGTGCTGAGGTAATATGAGATGACATGGCAATATGTTAATAATTTATATTTTATCTATAATTTTTTAAAGATAAATTACACATTGTATCCCTCCCCTTTTAACTTTTTAAATTACTAAAATGATTAATCAAACAAGAATTGAGTGATCATCATTTCACCGCATCAATCTATATGCAGGTAATTGTGTCATATTTTTTTTGAAATAATATTTGGAGAAATTATGATTTGCCCCCTAATTATAGACCCTTTTTAAATTGCCTTTTATAGTATCTCAATTGAAGTAATATGCTTCCTGATCTATTGACCATTTTCAAATTACCTCATTCTCGCAATTAACCATTTGTATATTTGGACTGAAAAATGACTTTAGACTTGTTATTTTTTTTATGCAGTATTTATCCTGGATTGCTAATGGGTTCACAAGCATATCGGTAAAGTTTTCTGATTTTTCTCAATATATTCTATCTATTATGAATTTTATTTACTGTACAGAGAAAATAATTCATAAAAATTAAATATATTGAGAAAAATCATGAAAATTCACTATAAGTTTATAGACAAATTAGCAGTTTAGAATAAATACCGCACAAAAAAATAATAAGTCTAACATCATTTTAAGCAGATAGAAAGAACAATTTGTTACATTAAAAATAGTTCAAGGGACACATTGCTTCAATTGATACCACAGGAAGACAATTTAAAAATGGCCAGGGGACAAACTGTAATTTTTCCAAAAAAATAATAATTTAAAAGACTTGTAATCGGAAGAGTATAATTGAGGGGCCGAAGTGTATTTTACATATAAAAAAATATTACCAAAATATATTTTATTATTATTATGAGTTGTGATGGTTAGATGCAATTCTTAACTGGGCTTTTAAAAATGTTTTATATTTTATATATTAATGTTTTTTTATGATAGAAATGATCCCATGATCAGTATATATTTATTATATTTAAAGCAAGCATAAAACTAATCAATAATTGTGAGTTGTATATTTTAAAAAATTGATCATTGAATTAGATACTATTACAAAAAATCAATAGAATCTTACTGTAGGTTTTTCAGAAATATGACTAAAAAAAAACCTATAATAATTTTTAGAGATTATAAATATTTGCAGTCTATAACTATATTTTAAAATATTGATATTGCATCAGTGTAATTTTTTATATGTATAAAATTCGTAAAAAAATTTTAATCTAAAAATCATTTTTTTCAAATAACATGCTTTAGCATATACAGACCCTCGATTGAAATAAATAATTATATGATATGATATCCTTCCTTCAATAAATCTGTCTTTTTAGGTAAATCTTTAATAAATCTATGGAACCACTACATGCGCAGTATGTCTCTGTGCCAGCTTGCTTTTATTACTCATCATCATCCCGCGCTCTCTCTCTCTCTCTCTCTCTCTCTTTCTCGCTGCATACGCTTTCTCCTCCCAAATTCACCTCCCTCTCTTCGCCATTTTCATCAAACACCTTCTCTCTCTCTATCTCCAGATAGACTAGATAGTGGAATCCATGGATTCGGATGATGAAGGAGGAGAAGAGTATCTGTTCAAGGTAGTAATAATAGGCGACTCAGCAGTGGGCAAATCGAACCTTTTATCGCGATACGCACGCAACGAGTTTAACATGAACTCCAAGGCCACCATAGGCGTTGAGTTCCAGACACAGAACATGGACATTGAAGGCAAAGAAGTTAAGGCGCAGATTTGGGACACCGCCGGCCAAGAGCGCTTCCGTGCCGTCACTTCCGCCTACTATCGCGGCGCTGTCGGCGCTCTTATCGTCTACGATATTAGCCGTCGGACTACCTTCGATAGTGTAGCTCGATGGCTCGATGAGCTCAAAAGTAAGTATGTTTTTTCACTAATTGCTATGCCAATTCTACTTAATTTTTCTCATTCTCCTTCTTTGTGTTTCTTGGAAGCGATCCCAATTGCTCTGTTTGGTTGCTGAGAATACAGGGGAGATTCATGTTTGTTTTCTTAGCTACCAAACGGAGAGGGAATTTGTTTTTTGTTTTCTTTATGTGGGTTTGATTGATTTCGATTAGTTTTTGTTTGATTTGGGTGATTATGATGGTTTGGATTTGTAGATCTGAACTTGTGGTGCTTTTTTTAGGACTGTAGAAGAAAGCAACGTTAGAAAGAAAGAAAAAAATTAATGAAAATGAAAGAGCTGATGGGTATCACATTGTGTTTTAAATTAATATGCACCAAACATCATAAATGCTGTAACTCTCTCTCTTAATTTTCTGCATTTTGATAGGCAGAACTCTTTTGGATAGAGATTCCAATATACGATTAGCCTTTTTTTTTTTTTTTCATTTTTCTAGTGGCTGCTATATAATTGAATTTGAGTTCAAATCTAATTTTGGATCGGCTTGGAACAAGTATTTGGAGAAACCGACCGTTAGATTTGATGTTCCATTTATACCTATCATGAATGCAAAAAATCACATTGATGTAATGGTCGGTTTTTGCAATTTTGAAAAAAAAATTGTGAAAAACTGTCCCAGTCATCAATTTGTTTTTTTTTACAGTCATGATAAGTACAAGTGAAGCATCAAATCCAACGGTCGGATTTTCAAAATAACTCACGAGGGAGGACGAATAGAATTGTTGTTAAACTAGAATGCTAAGGACACAAACGTGAGTGTAGGATTCAAATGCTAACAAATTGTCTTTTGCAGCATGTAACGCAACAAAGCCTAGTTCCAACTACTTAGGACTGACTATAACATATGATGGCATATATGTATGTATGTATGTTTTATAATCTATTGGGTATATTAGGTTTCACTGGATGTGGATCTACCTAAATCTGATATTGATCCCATTGTAATCTGATCTCATAATTCAAAACTAATTTTGAATCTTTGGGATTTTTTTCAGTTCAAAAACCAATTTAGTTGGCTTCTGTATGCACTTTATTTTGTCCTTGTAGCTCCTTAAGTTAGAAACACATCACTTCTTTTCACAAGCATAATCCTTACATTTCTTGTGCATGATCGGACTATCTTTGTTGGCTTTCTCCACTTCTTGTCTTGCTACTCATCCCACTCCATCTCAACATCATCATCTTATAGTGCTTAGTTTATGGATGTTTTGTTTTAGAATTGATTGATATTAAAAATTATTTAGATAAACATCTTATAGAAATTTATTTTAAATTTGATTGGTTTATGTGCTATTATGTCCCTACAAAATTCGCCAAAATTAGCTATTATCATGCTCTCATGCTAGCTCTTTGCTTAATCTTACATCATCCTTGCTTCAAACTTCCTAACCGCTAAAACCCCTTAGCTACTTTAAAAAGAGTGTGTGCCACCATAGCTGAGAACACAAGATATATGAGACGGAGGACTTCTTTTATTACTTAATAGCTGCCAATATGGGTGCTTGGAATGATATCTTTGATAGATAGCTATCAGCAAAATCAAAGACAATTATTTATACATCTACATCTGTTGTAGTTTAGAAATAAAAAGTGAGTCTCTGATGGGGTGAGACCTTATCATTAATTATGCAGGCTGCTCCCATAAGTAGTGATAAGGATCTTTATTGAATCCCTTCTTCAGTATCATGTAACGTCTTCTCTTTGCTTGGGAATTCTGAGCAGGTTTTTTTGGATAAACATTAGAACTTCTTTCGGAAAACAAGAAACCACATAGGATAGGACCTATTCGAAGACACATTAACAGACTTGCCTCTGGCCATTCTAGTGAGGAAGTGAGCTTCGTCAACCCTATCTCTGTTAATCTTAGTAAAATTACAAAAGGAAAACTTGTTAGCAGCAATAAACAAATATAAAAAAGAGGGGCTGATGCTCTAAAATCCTAAATAAGAGGATCCTTTAGCTGAAGAACCAAGGAAATCGAGTCTGTCAGAACCGTAACTGCCCTGTAAGAATTCTCCAAAGCCCATTGGAGGCCTAGAAATCAAGCCAACCCTTCACTATGAAGAACTGAAGAGGCTTCCATCGAATTGAGCTTCTGCAGCAATCCTGACTCCAAAAGTAGATTTAGCACCTGAGGCAAAAGTCCTGCTAGTGGGTAAGATTAGGTGCTCCATCATTATTGATGTGGTGACACCCAATTGTGGATTCTGTCATTGAATAAATATGTAACAGTTCCAAATAATTGGCTTATTTAACTCAACTCAGCCTTATTCCAAAACCATAAATTTAGAAAATGGCAGTCATATCACAAAAAGAGAACCTATAATTGGTCTCATACCATCACTTGTAGTTATGATTCCCATTTTCTCCGGTGGCCTCATCTATGGTTATAAACATTTACCTTGAAATACTGTAATGGGCAGTTGAGCCATTCAAATTTTATGGGATGCCAAAACACACCCTTAAAGTACAGCTTGCATTTTTTTCTGCTTCTTAAGGCACCACTGCTTTAATTGTCATCTTGCCCAGCTTCTTTTATGCCTTGAGACTCTTCTGAAGTTTGATTTCCGGTCTTCACATCTAAAGATTTGAGTTTAATGGAACAATCATGCAGCTCATTCTGATACAACTGTGGCAATGATGCTGGTGGGGAACAAATGTGATTTGGAGAATATCAGGGATGTGACGGTGGAGGAAGGCAAAAGCCTAGCAGAAGCAGAAGGATTGTTCTTTATGGAGACATCTGCCCTAGATTCAACAAACGTTAAAAAGGCTTTCGAGATTGTTATACGAGAGATCTACAACAATGTCAGCAGGAAGGTCTTGAACTCTGAATCTTACAAAGCAGAATTATCTCTCAACAGGGTAAACCTCATGAGTAACGGTACTGATGGATCAAAGCAAAATCAGAGCTACTATTCTTGCTGTTCCAGGTGACTTCTGTTCTAGTTGTTTCACAAATGTGTACAAGTTGAGGGCTTTTTGAGGTTGGTTTGTTAATTTCATTTGTTTGGCAAGTTGGTTTGTTTGTTTGTTGTATTAATGGATATTTATTCAGTGGTTGTTTAGTTACCAAATAAGTTTTTTTTTTTTTTCTTGTATTGAAATTTAGAAATCAAAATTCTTGTTTTTATTCCGAGAGGAAAGAAAAAGGAAAAAACTGAAGAAATTATATCTTTGTGCTCTGAACAGCTAGCATGTTTTTTTTTTTTTGGATAATTAGAGCTAGCATGTTACTGCATGTAAAGTATAAGTGGACTGCCATTTTGTTATTGTGAGAAAGGCATTATATGCTGTAAGATTGTATTATTTTTGACTGCTAGATTGTTCCCCCCTTATTTAATTTACCAGTAAAATGCATGTAAACTCCTAAAGAAGAGTAATGGATGAGGGTGCACCCATTAGCTTATAATAAATTTGAACAGATTCAAGGTGGCAGCAGTGTATTGATGGGGGCAGATATTCCTATAAGCACAGGAGGGGTATTCTCAGAGGAGCTATGTTTGTCATATAAAATTTTCGAAGTCTCCTGTTATGAAAATTTGTTGCATAGGTTTTTTTCACAGTTCAGCTTCAGCTTGAGTTCTTCACAATTCACAAAATGCAGACTCATTTGCTATCATTTTTTGCGGTGCTTAATATTGGCGTGACGAAAGCTTTTACAACATTCTGGGGTTGAAACAGTTGTTGAGAGATTCTAAATGTTCTCATTTCCTTCATTTTCTAGGCAACCAATCAGAGGTTTTTTTTTTTTTTTTTTTTTTTTGGGGGTGAGAATGTGTTGAGTCTTAGTGGGTTGATTGATACTTTTACCAGATTACTATTAAGTTCATTTTCTAGGCAACCAGTCAGTGTATTTTTATTTTTATTATTTTTATTTATTTTGTGGGTGGGGGGGAATGTGTTGGAGTCTTAGTGGGTTGATTGATACTTTTACCCGATTACTATTGAGTCAAAAGCTTTGTTCCATAATCCATACCCTCTATTTGGAGTTGTATAATTCAATTTTGATCCTCTGTAAATTTTAGGATGCAATTATTGTGAAAGTCAGTAAGATACTGGACAATCTATGTTGGCCCGAAAGAACAGAAAATAGAATAAAAGAATGTGCTTGATTAACAGTTTACTATTTTCAGAATTTAAAATATATATATAGAAAACACCTTAAATTTTAATTTACACTTTGAAAAAAAAGAATAAAAAATAAGAAACAAAGTGAAACTGGAACAAAGATAATAAAAAAAAGTTTATTTTTGATTTTTTAGTTGTTGAACTCTGAAATCAAAAAACTGTCTCGAGGAAAGTTTGACAATTTGAACAAATGTTTGTGATGGCAAACGGTTTTTAGAAAACTGTTTCCCATTTATAGGTGGAAAGTCTGGCAATTTGGACAAATATTTGTGAAGGCAAATGGGTTTTGAGGGGAGCCTGGAGCCATTGTTGTTGGACCCCATTGTGATGCCAAGGAAATTAATGGAATTTCACTTGTTGCTTGCTTGCCTGCCTGTGAACCAAAATCTTCACATATACCTCGGTGATTGATGATTGATGTGATCACGTGAATACACATCAAGGGAGGCTATGCCAGCCAGTAAAAGGTCCTTCACTCAACCATATCAAGCCCCTGCCACATTATTCAAACCATTTTTCCCTCTTATTTTACCAAGTGCTTCCAGCATTAATTAACATTCTAGGTGGAAGGTCAACCTGTGGGTGCAGTAGATATGATGATTGAGAACCCAACTCACAAGCAAAAAAAAGAAAAGCCAAACCCCACCACCATTCCCACTACCCATCAACAATTAAATTACCAAAACAATCTCAAAAAATATATAATTTCAAAAAAATAACTTCTAAACATTAACAAAGAAAAATACAAATAATAAAAATAATAGTCTAGATGACCCATCATGACTTTTTTGTAATAGCCCACAGTTTGCACCAGCTGCATTTTGTAGCTTCTAGAACCTTTTTTCTTTTTCATTTTTCTTGGCTTCCATGAGTAGGAAATCTTTCTTTTCAGCTCCCATTTACTTGCACTATATTGATGGAGATAGAGATTGATAATGATAGAGATAGAGATGGTACCCCTTTATTTCTTTACCTTCTTTTTTTTCTTTTTGCCCCTATGAGAAGTTGGACTATATGCTTCCATGGTTTGAAGTTTTCTTCACCAACATATTCACTCATTGAGATCTCCAGTACTTAGCCATTTCAAACCCATTCTTGCAATAGTGATAGTCCTCAATAGTTTGTTCAATTTCAGCTTGTGTGTTCATCACAAATGGTCCATACTGAACCACTGGTTCATTAAGCGGCTGCCCGCCGATCAACACGTACCTCAATGGCTTGGATGATTTGTTCCACACACTTAATCCATCTCCAGCACCCAAAACCAGGACATGGTGAGCTGTAATTGCTGATGAATTTAACGAACCAAATGCTCCTTCTCCTTCGATTATATACACAAAGGCATTCCATGATTCTGGGATAGTTTGGTGCATTTGGGCTCTAGGCTTTAGAGTGAAATCAAGGTACATTGTGGGAGTTCGAGTGTAAACTGGTGATTGAACTCCCATGGATTCCCCTGCTATCACTCTGACTTCAACTCCATCTCTCTCTGCCATTTTTATGTCTTCTTTTAGCAATTCTTGATACCCTGGTTCGATCCTGCAGTTCACATGATATTATTGGATTTAAATTGGAAAAGACATGAATTATTGACATAATGACCAATTCAGCATTAATTCATGAATCATCATTTGGCACCTGGATTGATTTCAAACTTACAAAATTAATTGGAAAATAATGTGAAATGGTGGAATGCTACTAAAATTTCTTTAAGTTGGGGGGAAAAAGCATGGCATGTTATTTGGAAAGCTGTAGTGAAAATGGTGTCATCACCCTAAAAGTAATTAAATTTACACATGTTGGAAAAAGAAAGGGACAAATATATTGATTCGGGAATTATATGAAATAACATGGAGTTTTGCAAATAATTGGGAATTGTTCAAAGTACTTGTGAATTACTGAATTAATGGAAAAAAAAGGTGTATAATTTGAACTTTTTAAAAGTTTGTGGAATTTCATCACAATGGTTACTGAATTAACACTGTTGAAATAATTTTCAAAATTCAGGAATAATTTGTTAAACTTGGCTCATGAAATTGGAAATGATAATAGTTTTTTAAAAAATTTAGAGAATTTTGTCACTATGGCTATTGAAATTCTATCAAATGATGCAAGATAAAAAGACAATTGAGTTCATGTTGGATTAATTACATTTTGTCTTTGGATGATAGATTGATCCAAAGCTGCAAACCCCTCTGGGTTCCTTCTCCTGCAGGCATTTCAGAATGGATTATCCCTCTTCCTGCTGTCATCCACTGCACAGAAAGTAAAAAACTCATATTAAACAAAGAGAATTACACGTCAAATGATGATAGAATCCAATCCTTTACAATTTAAATCATTCTCAAGAAGATTTAAATCAATTCAGAATACTAATTTACCTGAACGTCACCGGTTCCAATCGTACCCTTGCGCCCTGAAAAATCCTGATGAGTGAAAGCTCCCTAAAATCCACAAAATTCCTGTTTAGTTTCTTATAACTTAACCTCTCACAATAAAATTATCAAATAGGTTTTCAACTTTATAAAGGCACCTGCAGCATGTATGTAACAGTCTCAAAACCTGCAGAAACAGAATCAACAGAATTTAGAGAGTGAACAATACACACACACACATCCACCACGAATGATCAGCAGCAATATAAATCCAGAAACAACACTGAAAATGGTGGAAAATTTTCAACAACCTCTGTGTGGATGATCAGGAAATCCAGCAGGAGGTGAAACTGCAAGATTAAACATACCACAAACTCAATACTTCCATTAATCTGTATACAAATCAATAGTAAATTATTATTTTTGGGTAGAAATCAGTAATAAATTTAAAAGCAGAATATCGCTGCATAGTACCTGAGAAGTCATCCAACATGAGAAATGGATCCAAATTCTTCAATTCACTCCTGAAAATCAAACACCCAACAAAGAAAACCCACAATCAATAAAAACCCACATACTAGAAACCCACATAAAATCAATACCCAGATGGGAAAAAAGTCAAGAAATCAAGAACCCATGAATCAAAAATTCAGAAAACAGAGAAGATTGAAAAGAAAAAAAATGAAACCTTCCAATGCCTCTCCTAACAACAGCACCATCACCCTCATGCTGAAGCTTGGCCAAGACCTTCTTGACCACCAATCTAGGTCTGCTGAATCCAGAAGTTTGATCCGATCCAGACATAATGTTTCTGATATAGGAAGGGACTATGCTATTGGATTTTTTTGGTGGGTATGGATTGAACAGTGACCTATGTATTACAGCTCTCATACAAACAATAAAACGCCTTTCGTTCTGTGAATATGTGTTTCTAAATGCCACCAAACTTCCTCTTTATATATAATGACTTGGGTGGGAGAAATATGAAGGTGGAACAGAGGAAGAGAGAGAGAGAGAGAGAGAGAG